>CM040119.1:160298671-160844441 GCA_022559845.1 Amorphophallus konjac
ATTAACATAAGGACAGCTAATGTATAACCAACTAGATGGTCTAGCCCTCATCACTCTGACTCAACCCCATTATCGTCGCCACCTGATTCACCTGAAATGGTTAGAAAATAACTTGTTGAGCGAATCGCTCAGTAGGATTTACATCTCAACTTCTAACATACTATAAGTGAATTACACATTCATTTAATGTAAAAGAAAAATATGTCTATGCATGCAGACAGGTAGACAACAAGGAATCGACTGGAGTAAAAGTGAGATTATAGATCAATTCCACATAGAAATAGCAATTGATATTAAGTAGTGAATAACTGGAATAACAATCATGATAGCACAATAAGCAAGTTCAAGCAGCAATTAGAATTGGCTATATACATAAATCAATCCATTCATTTAAGTAATTACCCATTCGGGTCACACAAGTCAAGTAAGTCAAGTAAAGAGAGAGAGAGTGATGGAATGTCTTTAATCTAGAATGTGGATCGGTGCAATGCAAGACACCGCTAGAAAGAGATCTTCCCTCGGGTTTTGGGCGTTCCTCCCAGGACCAGACCGGGCCCTTATTTGCGAGCATTATTAGTCATATTTTTGCGACATTCACTCTTTATAGCCAATATAGAATTCAAGGTGTGACCGGTAGGATTATAAGGTAGATTTGGAATCCAAGGGTACAGATAAAGTAAAACCAATGCTGAGAATTGATATTTGTATGATTAGTTATCCATTCTAACTAGTGCAGATTTACTGAGTTAATGAGTTCCATTACGTCCCCTTTTATTACACTGTTGCTGTCATTTTTTTTTTTTCTTGGAGTATATAGGGGTTGATAGAAGGTGGCACCCTGGTCAGGAGTGCCTGTTACAAGCTCGATGGTGACAGGGTTCATTTATACACTATTACAATAAATGAAATACTACTAAAAACATATTAAACCTTGTTAAACGCAGTTATAACATCAGTAATTTAAACATTGGTAAGATGGTTTTTTTTTTATATATATATATTAATCATGCATATACATTTGTCAGATTAAATATGTATGTTGTACATGATTAAATGGTGTACAACATTATGTTAGGTTTTAGACATGTATATCGTGCTTAATTAGTTGTAGACAATAATTAATCTTGTGTACAATATCAGTATGTGAACATTAACTAACTTGTATATAATATCAATATTATGTATGCGTTAAACCGGGATTTAACATGCCACTGCATGCTGATCATTTACAATTCAAGCAGAAATAGGCCATCCAGTAAGTCAAAGGAAGGGCCTTCCAGCAAGCCCAATAGAAGGCCATCCAGCAAGCCCAATAGAAGAGCCAGACGATGCCTCCTCTTTTAACCACAACCCAACTAAATTTTGTATTAAGGTGTTTTTAAAGGATCGAAAATGTTATTAACATTGTTAAAACGCTTCAAATATTAATTGACAGTGCCATTATGCTTCATAAAAATATTAATCACCATAACACACTTAAAGGATTAATGTTGGAGTGCTAGTGAAAATATTACTAATAAAGTGTTTAAAAGATTTATATTGACAAGATTACTATACTCAATGAGCGTATTATAATGCTGTAATGAACATGTATGATACTGTTAAATCATATTAAACAATGTTAACGGCATTAATATACTAATGAAAATATTGTTATATTCTTGTTTAACAAAAATTTTGAATATCATAAATTTTTTTTATAAAGATAGTAATTAAATCGCTAACACATTTCTGATCACCTTTGACTTCTATGACTAATGCTAATAACATCGTTATCAAGGCCTAATCGGCGATTTAAACCTGACTTAAAACTCGGAAATCACTATTCACCTAAAAATTTGACTACCTTGTAAAAATGTGGAAAAATAAGAAAATGATGTATCAGGTTTTATATAGAAATTTTGTCTTCTTGCATGTTTTTAGTAAAAATCTATATTTTGATCTATTCACCATTTTAAGATTTCAATGATTAGAAGAGTTTTTAATTTAACATGTCGGAAATCACTATTCACCTAAAAATTTAACTACCTTGTAAAAATGTGAAAAAATAAGAAAATGATGTATCATGTTTTATATAGAAATTTTGGCTTCTTGCATGTTTTTAGTAAAAATCTATATTTTGATCTATTCACCATTTTAAGATTACAATGATTAGAAGAGTTTTTAATTTAACATGTACAAGGTGGTTCAAAAGTGGAGGTTTTATTCCTGTTATAGATAGTGGGATCGACACCTTAGTCATATATTGATCCTGTTAGATATAACATCCGTATATACATTTTTCATATACATAGATTTTCTATGTAACATTAGATATATTATGTAACATTTGTTACCATTTACGTAGATGATGCTGTTATAACATTTACTATTATTAGTGGGTTTGACATTTGTGACTATTTAACAGAGACTAACAGAGACTATATAAGCCTGTTATCTAAGTAGATATATGTTGATCTATATAACCTTATCCAACAGTTAGATATAACTATAATACCCTGTATTAACTTTTGTAATGGAGACATGGGTGGGGTGTAGACATTTAGTCGACACTTTATATATATATATCGTTGAAAGCACAGTAGTGTGTTAACATGTTAAAAACACATGTATTATATATCTTAACGTGTTTAAAAAGTTGTTTTAAATTTTAACAGTATGTAACATTTATGAATAGTTGACCTATTCACATACCTTAACTAATTACTCAATTGATAAATATCTTAACGTGTGTTTAACATGCGTTTGATTCACGTGTTTAAGCTTTAACAGTATATATTAACATATATAAACTGTGGTTATATATATCTTACTTGAGTGTATTACTGTGTGTAACATTTATTAGTTAAACTATTAATATATGGTGTATAGTAACAGTTTACTAAAGATATCACCACCATATAAAAATTAACTAACATAAATTAAGTAACCATCAAGTAACTGTATGTTCACAGTTATTGTTAGTTTTGTCCAATTAGCACAGATGTGTCTACTTCACTAAATAACTACTAGATTGGTAGTTTAATTTTAAAACATGAGGTTTCTAAAGCTTAAACACACATACGAGATTCGCATGGAGATGAACTACCTAATTAACTTAGTTAACTATTTGGTTAAAGCTTTGAGAACACCTACTAATCTTAGCTAATAGATGTAATTTACTTCTATTTCATGCTAATTATACATAAAGAATTTTAATGCATGCGATTTATTTCTAGCACATGTTAATCATTTAATGCATACTATTTCCTTTGTACAACATTAATGTTAATCCTAACTAATACATGCTAATTTCGCATGGAGATGGACTAAGCCCTAAATTAACTATGGATTTGGTTAAGAGTTGAGAAGACCTACCTGGTTGAAATGAAGAATGCTTCAATAAAGAACCCAAGACTTGCTGCAGAAAGATAGCCTCTGCAACCCTTGAACCTTACGACACCCACAGCAAACCACAGCAGCCCAAACAATAGCCTACGGGATGGGGTGTTTTTATACAAGTGGGATTAGGGGACAAGTAGGGGGACAAGGTGACAAATCCTTGTCATCCACCCATGTATTGCCTAGCTAGGTGCGATCCCATGCTGGAGAGATAGGGACCTGCCAACCTCTAGATTAATTAGGTTAATTAAGTTTAGTTTCTAATTAATCCTGATTAATTAGTCTAAGATGGATTAATCTTAAGATGAAAGATACTTAATCATCATCTAACTATGATTCTTAATTAACTAGGTTTAGCATTAGTCAATTAGAATTACTTAACTTAAGAGTTTTGGATTAGCTTAAGTGGGATTTGCAAAAATCTATTTCTATGCGCAAGTGAGACTAGGGAGAATGGAACTCAAGACCTCATGATAGATCGCAAGTCACTTAACCACTATTCTAGGGAATTTATTGTTAAAGGGACAACCTATACTTTATATGACTCTATGTTTAAATTTTCAACTTAAGCAATTTTAAAGAATATAAGTTGCCTTTAACTATATATTTATTAGTTGAAATGGTAATAGTACTAATAATAATATTACTATTAATGCCATCATTTATATTATTTATTATATATTTTTATAGGAGGTGTTACACCCTCCCCCACTAAAAGAATTTGGTCCCCAAATTCAATAATAAATGGCAATGCGAGATAATACAAGGCATTATACCAAACTTACCGTTTAAAATAACTCTGGATATCTTTTCTTCATAGATTCCTCAGTTTCCCAAGTTGCTTCTCGCTCCGAGCATTGATTCCATTGAACTTTTAACACTGGGATCGTCTTGCTCCTTAGAACTCGGACTTCTCGATCGAGGATACGTATCGGCCTTTGCTCATATGTAAGATCCTTTTGAACCACCAAACTGGCGTGGTCGATGATGTGAGAAGGATCATGCACGTATTTCTTTAGCATAGAAACATGAAATACGTTGTGTACTTCCGAGAGTTGAGGAGGTAGAGCAATACGATAAGCCACCTCGCCCACTCTTTCCAACACCTCAAATGGGCCGATGAATCTTGGTGTAAGCTTTCCCTTGACACCAAATCTCCTGATACCTCGACTGGGAGATACCTTGAGAAATACATGATCACCAATTTGAAATTCCAGGTCTCTCCTTCTGCGGTCAGCATAAGACTTCTGCCTGCACTGAGCTACCTTGAGTCTTTCTCTAATAAGAATAATCTTCTCAGTTGAGTCTCTCACCATTTCAGGACCTAGGAGCTGTCTTTCACCGACCTCCTCCCAGCACACCGGAGATCTACAACTTCTACCATAGAGTGCCTCAAAAGGTGCCATCTGGATACTGGCTTGGTAGCTATTGTTGTAAGCAAATTCGGCTAAAGGTAAGTGGTCGGGCCAACTTCCGCCAAAATCTATAATGCATGCTCGCAACATATCTTCAACAACCTGATTGGTCCTTTCTGTCTGACCATCTGTCTGGGGATGAAAGGCAGTACTGAAGTTAAGCTTCGTTCCTAGAGAGTGTTGTAGACCCTTCCAGAAATGTGATGTGAAGCGAGGGTCTCTGTCAGATATTATGGATATAGGAATTCCATGTAATCTGGTAACTTCCTTAATATATAAAGCGGCAAGAATATCAATCGACCATCGACTCTTGATAGGCAAGAAATGAGCCGATTTAGTAAGGCGATCGATGATTACCCATATTCCATCATATCCGCTTCTCGACTTGGGCAAACCCATGATGAAATCCATGCCGATATCCTCCCATTTCCACTTGGGAATATCCAGCGGATGTAGTCTTCCTGCGGGCTTTTGGTGTTCGGCTTTCACCTGCTGGCAAGTAAAACAGCGTGACACGAAGTCCGCTATCTCCCTTTTCATGTTGGGCCACCAAAAGGTCCTTTTTACGTCTTGGTACATCTTAGTGGCTCCCGGATGGATTGTGTATCTCGATCGGTGAGCTTCTTCAAGAATCTTCTTTTTCATCTCGAGACAGTCGGGCACACATGTCCTTTCATGGAATAAGATTCTGCCATCGGGTGCCAACTTGAAGTCGGTCTTCTCATCCGGTTTTTCTTTGATTTCCACCAACATCGGGTCTTCTTCTTGCAACCTCTTGATTTCAGTTAGCAAATCCGGATGTACACTTAAGTGGGATAGAGTGATACACCCATCATTCTCACTCATGTTGATGTCGAGTTCAGAAAATTTCTCTAGCAATTTCCACTCCTGAATCATACAGTTGGCTACTAGGACTCTCGGCTTTCGACTAAGGGCATCTGCTACGGAATTACCCTTACCAGGATGATATTGTATAGTGAAGTCGAAATCCTTAAGGTACTCGAGCCAACGTCGTTGCCGCATGTTCAGCTCCTGCTGAGAGAATAAGTATTTGAGGCTTTTATGATCGGAGTAGACCGTAAATTGTTCTCCATAGAGATAGTGCCTCCATATCTTCAAAGCCAATACTACCGCGGCTAACTCTAAATCATGCACAGGGTAATTTCCTTCATGCTTCTTCAATTGCCGGGACGAGTATGCAATAACTCTCCCATTCTGCATCAATACACATCCGAGGCCGATACCAGATGCATCGGTATATACCTCGTACTTCTCCCCTTCAATCGGAAGTGACAAGACCGGTGTAGTGGTCAGTAGCTCTTTCAAAGTTACGAAGCTTCTTTCACAGTCTTCACTCCACTCATAAGGCACTTCCTTGTGGGTCAATCTGGTAAGAGGAACAACAATCTTGGAGAAGTCCTTGATGAAACGCCGGTAATAACCAGCTAAGCCTAAGAAGCTACGAATCTCCGTTGCATTTGTCGGTCGTCCCCAGTTTTGCACGGCTTCGACCTTTGCAGGATCAACAAAAATTCCGTCTTTGGAGATAACATGTCCTAAGAAGGACACTTTCTCTAGCCAGAACTGGCATTTGCTGAATTTTGCATATAATTTATTGTCCCGCAATACTTGCAATGCCTTCTTAAGATGTTCCTCATGATCTTCTTCAGTCTTCGAGTAGATCAGTATATCATCAATAAAGACCACAATAAATTGGTCCAAATAAGGCCGATAAATGCTGTTCATTAACTGCATAAAGGCTGCAGGCGCATTGGTTAGACCAAAAGGCATAACAGTAAATTCGTAATGCCCATACCTGCTTCGAAATGCAGTCTTGTAAATATCCTCTTCCTTGATCCTCAGTTGGTGATAACCAGACCGAAGATCTATTTTGGAGAAATATTTTGCTCCTGATAACTGGTCGAACAGCTCATCAATTCTCGGCAGTGGATACTTATTTTTGATAGTAAGGTTGTTTAACTGCCGATAATCAATGCATAATCTCAATGTGCCATCTTTCTTTTTAACAAAAAGCACGGGCGCTCCCCACGGGGAAGTACTCGGCCTAATAAACCCTTTCTGTAGCAAGTCCATCAATTGCTCCTTTAGCTCCTTCAGTTCCGCAGGAGACATCCTATAGGGTGCTTTAGAAACAGGGCCGGCCCCCGGAACAATGTCTATTATGAATGACACTTCCCTCTCTGGGGGTAAACCAGGTAATTCATCTGGAAATACATCGGGGAAATCCCGAATCACTCTGATGTCTTCAATTTTCTCTTTCTGGACTTCTGTGGTAGTTACAAAAGCCAGAAAAGCCAGACATCCTCTTTTCACCAGTTTACTGGCTCGGAGAGCTGAGATAAGCAGAGTTTTATTCCGAGATTTGTTAAAAACTAACTCGGGATAATCTTCAAAAGCTATTTTGCCATGCCGACAATCTACCGTTGCTTGGTAGGTTGATAACCAGTCGGCTCCCAATATGACATCGTAACATTCCATGTCAAGGCATATCAGGTCGGCCGGTAAATTGTGGTCTTGGACCATAACCTCACAATTTGGATAATGATGCATGATATCCGATTTATTTCCAAGGGGTGTAGATATAATTAAATCTATCCGTTCCGGTTCTTTAGAAAATAAAGTAGTAAACTCCTTGGAAACAAATGAATGAGTTGCTCCAGTATCAAATAAAACTCTAGCAGGTTTAGAGCAAACAGTCAATGTACCTTCCACAATTCCTCCTTCCACAGATTCGTCCCTTGAAGAGTTTGTAGACGGCCTTGCTTTTTAACTGGACGCTTCTCGTCCTTGTTGGTTTGCTCCTTCATCAACGGACAGTCGGGAATTCGGTGCTCCCGACTACCACATCGGAGACACGCTCCCAGTTTCCTCCAGCATTCCTCAGTCTTATGACCAGCCTTGTCACAATACTTGCAGATTTCCTTGGAAGATGTGATGGCGGAGGAAGGCTTATTGTCGATTGTGGAGAAGGGCTTCTTGCCTTTCTGGAACCTCTTCTCTTTGGAAAATTCTCCTCCATTGAAGAATCGCTTCTTGCCGAATGATGGTTTGAAGCTTCCCGAACTTGTAACATGTTCCTTCTTGTCCTTGCCTCGAATCCTTTCAGAAAATTCGGTGGCGTCTTCCAGCAGCTGAGCACGCCGAACCATTTCCGAGTAGACTTGGATATCCATCGGTGCAAGCTGGGTAATATACTGGGGCCGTAGCCCGTTGAGAAATCTCCTCGCCTTCATCTTTTCCGTACACACCAAGTGAGGTGCATAACGAGAAAGCCTTGAGAACTGGGCCTCATATTCAGCCACCTTCCGGGTCCATTGCTTTAACGAAGCAAATTCCGCAGCCTTCTTCTCTTGCACACGGTCCGAGAAATACTTACTGTTGAAGTGCTCGACAAATTCCGCCCATGTGACATGATTGTCGGGCAGTGTTGCTTCCACGGACTCCCACCAGCACCGCGCATCCCGTTCCAATTGAAATGTAGCCAGTAAAACTTTTTCTTCGTCCATGCATTGCATTACACGGAAGATCCTCTCGGTCTCCTTCAGCCAATGCTCGGCGTCATCGGGGTCCACCGATCCTGCAAACTTTGGTGGGTTCATGTTGCGGAAATCCCGATGAAGGTCACCAGCTCCACGGTGAGCACCGCCAACACCGCCTTGCGCCACTTGCTGTAGCACCTGCGTAAGTTCCTGCACAGTGCGCTGCATCTGGCGCCATTGTGCTCTTTCAGCGGCCATAATCCTACAAAATTTAAGGTGTAAGAAATATTGGGTTTCGTTATTATGGGGACAATTGTCATTGTTAAACTTAACCCTTGGCTTTACCCATCTCACAAGGTAAGATCTAAACCTATCCATAGACAATTCTATTAGACATTTATATCTTTGGACTCGGTTTTTACCTAGGAAATTGAAATCCTAGGCTCTGATACCAAGAAGACTGTCACGTCCCGAGTGCGGAAGATTACTCGGATGCGCGACGCGTCTATATAATCGTGTCATTAGATCATTCATATACAGAGTGCGCAAAACATATCTTCCAAGTCGACGAGATTAAACTAATAGAATTTTTTTTTTCATATTACAATACTCAATTTAACACAACATGTCCCTTTATTCAATTGAAATACATATGACATACCCTTTATTGAATTAAAATACAATGACAGAATTAGTACAACGACATACATAATGGTACATGAACTAGTACAACTAACACTAAGGATTCCAATTAACATAAGGACAGCTAATGTATAACCAACTAGATGGTCTAGCCCTCATCACTCTGACTCAACCCCATTATCGTCGCCACCTGATTCACCTGAAATGGTTAGAAAATAACTTGTTGAGCGAATCGCTCAGTAGGATTTACATCTCAACTTCTAACATACTATAAGTGAATTACACATTCATTTAATGTAAAAGAAAAATATGTCTATGCATGCAGACAGGTAGACAACAAGGAATCGACTGGAGTAAAAGTGAGATTATAGATCAATTCCACATAGAAATAGCAATTGATATTAAGTAGTGAATAACTGGAATAACAATCATGATAGCACAATAAGCAAGTTCAAGCAGCAATTAGAATTGGCTATATACATAAATCAATCCATTCATTTAAGTAATTACCCATTCGGGTCACACAAGTCAAGTAAGTCAAGTAAAGAGAGAGAGAGTGATGGAATGTCTTTAATCTAGAATGTGGATCGGTGCAATGCAAGACACCGCTAGAAAGAGATCTTCCCTCGGGTTTTGGGCGTTCCTCCCAGGACCAGACCGGGCCCTTATTTGCGAGCATTATTAGTCATATTTTTGCGACATTCACTCTTTATAGCCAATATAGAATTCAAGGTGTGACCGGTAGGATTATAAGGTAGATTTGGAATCCAAGGGTACAGATAAAGTAAAACCAATGCTGAGAATTGATATTTGTATGATTAGTTATCCATTCTAACTAGTGCAGATTTACTGAGTTAATGAGTTCCATTACGTCCCCTTTTATTACACTGTTGCTGTCATTTTTTTTTTCTTGGAGTATATAGGGGTTGATAGAAGGTGGCACCCTGGTCAGGAGTGCCTGTTACAAGCTCGATGGTGACAGGGTTCATTTATACACTATTACAATAAATGAAATACTCCTAAAAACATATTAAACCTTGTTAAACGCAGTTATAACATCAGTAATTTAAACATTGGTAAGATGGTTTTTTTTATATATATATATTAATCATGCATATACATTTGTCAGATTAAATATGTATGTTGTACATGATTAAATGGTGTACAACATTATGTTAGGTTTTAGACATGTATATCGTGCTTAATTAGTTGTAGACAATAATTAATCTTGTGTACAATATCAGTATGTGAACATTAACTAACTTGTATATAATATCAATATTATGTATGCGTTAAACCGGGATTTAACATGCCACTGCATGCTGATCATTTACAATTCAAGCAGAAATAGGCCATCCAGTAAGTCAAAGGAAGGGCCTTCCAGCAAGCCCAATAGAAGGCCATCCAGCAAGCCCAATAGAAGAGCCAGACGATGCCTCCTCTTTTAACCACAACCCAACTAAATTTTGTATTAAGGTGTTTTTAAAGGATCGAAAATGTTATTAACATTGTTAAAACGCTTCAAATATTAATTGACAGTGCCATTATGCTTCATAAAAATATTAATCACCATAACACACTTAAAGGATTAATGTTGGAGTGCTAGTGAAAATATTACTAATAAAGTGTTTAAAAGATTTATATTGACAAGATTACTATACTCAATGAGCGTATTATAATGCTGTAATGAACATGTATGATACTGTTAAATCATATTAAACAATGTTAACGGCATTAATATACTAATGAAAATATTGTTATATTCTTGTTTAACAAAAATTTTGAATATCATAAATTTTTTTTATAAAGATAGTAATTAAATCGCTAACACATTTCTGATCACCTTTGACTTCTATGACTAATGCTAATAACATCGTTATCAAGGCCTAATCGGCGATTTAAACCTGACTTAAAACTCGAAATCACTATTCACCTAAAAATTTGACTACCTTGTAAAAATGTGAAAAAATAAGAAAATGATGTATCAGGTTTTATATAGAAATTTTGTCTTCTTGCATGTTTTTAGTAAAAATCTATATTTTGATCTATTCACCATTTTAAGATTTCAATGATTAGAAGAGTTTTTAATTTAACATGTCGGAAATCACTATTCACCTAAAAATTTAACTACCTTGTAAAAATGTGAAAAAATAAGAAAATGATGTATCATGTTTTATATAGAAATTTTGGCTTCTTGCATGTTTTTAGTAAAAATCTATATTTTGATCTATTCACCATTTTAAGATTACAATGATTAGAAGAGTTTTTAATTTAACATGTACAAGGTGGTTCAAAAGTGGAGGTTTTATTCCTGTTATAGATAGTGGGATCGACACCTTAGTCATATATTGATCCTGTTAGATATAACATCCGTATATACATTTTTCATATACATAGATTTTCTATGTAACATTAGATATATTATGTAACATTTGTTACCATTTACGTAGATGATGCTGTTATAACATTTACTATTATTAGTGGGTTTGACATTTGTGACTATTTAACAGAGACTAACAGAGACTATATAAGCCTGTTATCTAAGTTGATATATGTTGATCTATATAACCTTATCCAACAGTTAGATATAACTATAATACCCTGTATTAACTTTTGTAAAGGAGACATGGGTGGGGTGTAGACATTTAGTCGACACTTTACATATATATATCGTTGAAAGCACAGTAGTGTGTTAACATGTTAAAAACACATGTATTATATATCTTAACGTGTTTAAAAAGTTGTTTTAAATTTTAACAGTATGTAACATTTATGAATAGTTGACCTATTCACATACCTTAACTAATTACTCAATTGATAAATATCTTAACGTGTGTTTAACATGCGTTTGATTCACGTGTTTAAGCTTTAACAGTATATATTAACATATATAAACTGTGGTTATATATATCTTACTTGAGTGTATTACTGTGTGTAACATTTATTAGTTAAACTATTAATATATGGTGTATAGTAACAGTTTACTAAAGATATCACCACCATATAAAAATTAACTAACATAAATTAAGTAACCATCAAGTAACTGTATGTTCACAGTTATTGTTAGTTTTGTCCAATTAGCACAGATGTGTCTACTTCACTAAATAACTACTAGATTGGTAGTTTAATTTTAAAACATGAGGTTTCTAAAGCTTAAACACACATACGAGATTCGCATGGAGATGAACTACCTAATTAACTTAGTTAACTATTTGGTTAAAGCTTTGAGAACACCTACTAATCTTAGCTAATAGATGTAATTTACTTCTATTTCATGCTAATTATACATAAAGAATTTTAATGCATGCGATTTATTTCTAGCACATGTTAATCATTTAATGCATACTATTTCCTTTGTACAACATTAATGTTAATCCTAACTAATACATGCTAATTTCGCATGGAGATGGACTAAGCCCTAAATTAACTATGGATTTGGTTAAGAGTTGAGAAGACCTACCTGGTTGAAATGAAGAATGCTTCAATAAAGAACCCAAGACTTGCTACAGAAAGATAGCCTCTGCAACCCTTGAACCTTACGACACCCACAACAAACCACAGCAGCCCAAACAATAGCCTACGGGATGGGGTGTTTTTATACAAGTGGGATTAGGGGACAAGTAGGGGGACAAGGTGACAAATCCTTGTCATCCACCCATGTATTGCTTAGCTAGGTGAGACTAGGGAGAATGGAACTCAAGACCTCATGGTAGATCGCAAGTCACTTAACCACTATTCTAGGGAATTTATTGTTAAAGGGACAACCTATACTTTATATGACTCTATGTTTAAATTTTCAACTTAAGCAATTTTAAAGAATATAAGTTGCCTTTAACTATATATTTATTAGTTGAAATGGTAATAGTACTAATAATAATATTACTATTAATGCCATCATTTATATTATTTATTATATATTTTTATAGGAGGTGTTACAAAGGGAATGTTTTTATTGTCACAAACTTGGTCATCTCACGAAGGAGTGCTGGCGAAGGAGCGGAGCGTGCCTGCGTTGCGGAAATCAGGATCATAAAATGGCCAACTGTCCTAAGTTACTTCCACAAGCAAAACTACAAGAAAAATCGGGACCAACTCCTACCGAATGAAGAATTATATATGGTGTCGTTCTATTTTATCCCTAGCTATAGCTAATTTCTTTCGGCATTAATTGTATAATTAACATGTTATTTTGAAAATTAAGATCATCTTAGTTCAAACATTCACATAATTGATAATACCCGGTGAATTTGGGGACCAAATTCCTTTAAGTTTGGGAGGGTGTAATACCCCGATTTTAAAAATCTAAAATTTAATTGAAATAAGTGAATTTTTAATTTAGATAAATGAATTTTTGAAATTTAATATTTAATTCCTTAGTAATTAGACTAGTGAAATTTCGACTACCTTATAAAAATCTAGAAAAATGCTAATCTGGTAAAGGACCATTTATTTAACAAGTTTGTCTTCTGTGGTCGACCCATTAAAAATACGTGGTTAGATCTAATTAGTGATTAAGCCCAAAAGTGCACAATTTTTGACCCTTACCTAACCTTAGATTAAACCACGAAATTAGAGCTTAATACTCAACCAAATGAGCTCAAATCGGTGGCAAATGGAAGGCCACGATCTAAGGATCAATAGCCCTCTATCAATCGAGCAAAACCCTAACCCTAGCACATGGTGGCGGCCGAGTTTTGTTGAAGTCAATATTTTCGGCGCCATTTTCAAACACCCATCTTGTTTCGTCAATTTCTCCCAGCTCCGAAGTCTCCAGAAGATGTGTGAGCTATATATAGAAAGCTCTACATGTCTATTTTCTTTTGGTAGCTGTGGTGTTCACAAGGGTTTCATATCTAGAGAGATCTCGGGAGTTTAGTGGTGACGTGTCGGCGTCTGTTCTTCCTCCTTTCTTCTTCCTTTCTTCTCTGATTGAGGTATGTTCTCTCGGGCTCAAACATCAAGTAATATATCAAAATGTTTAGCATGTAGTCCTCTTTCTTTTGATATATAAAGTTCCAAATATCATGTAGTATCCTGCGAGTATTTTGAGGTTTAGTAGAAGCATGTTAAATTAGGGTTAACCTTGTTCCTTCTTCGATTAAGTTATGATTTCATGATGTAAATATGAAATTGATCTATGCATCTTGTAGAGTTTTTCATGCTCTTTCCATTGATTATAAAAGCCCTAAATTCTATTGAGCATGTTTAGAAAATTTCTGTTCGGAGTAACATCATGTCTAGACCTAGCTTTCGATGTGTTCTTTTGAGTTAAGTTTTGATTTCGAGTTACTAATCCTTATCCCCAGATAACATACCATATATGGTTGGAATCAGCATCATAGTAGCATTCTTTTAATATAAGAAGCCCCAAATTTGGTCGTATATATTGAGAGAATTTTACGATTTAGTAACAACATGTCAAAATTAGGGTTTCCCGTGTTCTTGCTTTGATAAATCGTGATTTCAGAAAGATATTATGAAATTGACCCTACTGTTAGGTAGAGTTTTTCATTAGATTTCCAACAGTACCAAAATCCCCTTATTTGGAGTCCGTTTCCTTGAGTTATTAGCATTATAGTTCAACCCTAGCAAACCCCCAACTTCCCGGCGTTCATCGGACGTGGCAGGGATGACCGGAGACGACCCAGAGATGGACGGTCTTACGATAGACCGCACAACTCAAGCCCAGACTTTGACCAATTTTGACTCTGGTATAACCTTAGATAAACGGTTGCTCAGGAACCACACATCCCAGGATGAACGGTTCCAAACTAACCACATATCTAGATATAAGGTCCAGAACGTACCATATAACTTGGACGGCCCAGAACTGACCACACATCCCAGGGGATGGGCGGCCATCCCAGAACCGCCCAACCCCTTGGGCGGCCCTCCAGGAACCGCCCATCTGATGGGAGGCCCTTAGGGAGCCGCCCAACTCTCTGTGATGCCCCTTCAACCCCGTTTAGCCCAGATGATATAAGGTTCATTCCGAACCGTTTATCTAGACAGAAAGTGACTTAATATTAGTTCTAAATGCTTCATCTTAGTGTCATAAATGGTAATTAGTAAATTAGAAACTAACATGATTAGTGGTTAATTATGTAACTAAATTTTTGTTAATTGCATGCTGTTCAATCCTACGCGATCTTGTTCATTCTCTTTATCAGTTTGAATCATCTTCTTAGCAATTTGACTTAATGTAAAACTTAATCCTTGGTAATTTGACATGAAATTAGGATTAATATGATTATTAGCTTGCTGGTTAGTTGCTGTACTACAGTAAACAGCGTGACCAACTTACCGACTTTTAACAAGTCATTAGCCGATTAGTGTGCTAGTCTTGGTTTTTACCCCCGGAAACTCTATCCGGCGGTTTTACCATCATCTTGGAACCTTGTTATATCCCTGTTATGAACCTACTGAACTACCAAAACATTGTTTTATGTGTTTAAACTGCTGGTTTAAGGCTTGGATCGAATCGGACGACGAGAGGCATGCGCGGCTAGTCGTTAACCGCATAACCTCTTCGGTGGCCCGATTATGACCGCCTATCTCTAATACGGCCCAGTATGGACCGTATATCTTGTTCATGGGTCTCAATGTCTTCTGGACATAAGCGGCCCATAATGCACCGTTCATACCTTAGAGCGGCCCACTGCCAGCCGTTCTTTCTTGACCTCGCTGGCTGAGTTTCAGTCCAGTTCCTGTATGCACGGCCCGGTGTTAGCCGTACATACCCTTGCACGGTTTCTGTACGACCGCACATCTCTATGAGATGCATTTTACTGTGTTTATGCTCTTGAATCCAAGGACAAGGTTAGTCCTTTAAATCTTGAACTTCATGCCGAGAAAGGAAATCGCATGTTGGCCGCCGAGCGCTGGATCTCACGATTTGTGCGGTTTTTGATTGGTTTTTGGGTTCCATTTAGTGCTAAAGGGGCAGGGGAAGGATTCCAATTTTTGTTTCCCCTTACCTGGGGATGAAAGGGGCGTAGGATCGAGTTTTCCGTGCGTGGCTCGTGAGCCGGGCTCGGCCTGGTATCGTGGCAGTCGCAGGGGTCACATTCTTGAGGAACGTGACGTGTCGATCGATCACGTTCATCGAGGATGATGAATAGTTAGGCGGTTGGAATCGTGCCTACCCGACCGAGCACGATGATGGAGATCGCGCCCATCGAGGATACCGCATTTATGTCGCGGCGGAGACGTGTAGCGCGTTCGTCTGAGCGTGTTTGGGGATTTGGTCTAGATCGCGCCCCTAGTGGGCGTCGCGTTTTTATGGATCATGCCCGCCGTGTTGGGCACGTTATGTTGAGAACACGCCTATCTCTTAGTGCGAATTCTCCTAGATCGTGACTGGACCCCTGGGCACATTAATGTCGCACCCCTTGGGAGGGTTGGGCTCCTGTTCCCTTTTGTTCCGTGTCTTATTCTGGTAGTTTAGCCTCCGGTTAAGCTAGTTTTTGGATCCTTTGTGACGTATGGCCTGAGGGTTGCCTAGAGCACCCAGGGAGAGCCATAGGCGCGTCCGGGGGTCCCAGAGGTGTGGTTACCTTGGTTTACGTGCCTGTGTGATCTGAGGGCTGTGGGACCCTGTGTGTGCGTCCCGGGCCTTCCGGTCTCGCTAGCCTTGTCACCGAGAGTCGGTGTCAGTGTGGAGGGCTGTCCCCGTGCCTCATCAGTGCATAGTCGGTGGTTTCCATGAGTTGAGTCTTACCTCCAGTGACACGTCCACTAGTCGTAGCCTTCTTACGGCACGCGTGTGCTGACCCACCCGATAGTGGTGGAGCGGCTTACCCGAGAGAGACGGTTGTTAGGCTGGTTACCGTAGGGCCCTGTTAGAATGTATGGGTGCGAAGCTGAGATTCAGAGGGGGGGTGAATGAATCCCAATTTTAAAAATTTACTTCGAATAAAACTATCTTAGAGAGATTTGTGCGGAAGTAACACTACGCGGCTCTGCTAAACAGATGATCTATTGAAGCACACACTCGAACACAAAGTAGGCACTAGCAGCCTTAGACTTTACTGGGCACACAGACAACACAATGCAGCTGCGTTTGAAATGAACTTACAATACTGATCAGGAAGCTGAATAGAATTAAGCAAACAAATAAACACTTCGCGGTTGAATTGATTTCACACGATACCACAATGACGAACCTCAGACAATTAATACACATACACAGCTTGTGAAGGAGAGATAGATGAAATGGAAAGAACGCTCAAAGAAAACCACGATAGACAAGAGATTTTTTAGGTGGTTTAA
Source organism: Amorphophallus konjac (assembly GCA_022559845.1). NCBI lineage: Eukaryota > Viridiplantae > Streptophyta > Magnoliopsida > Alismatales > Araceae > Amorphophallus > Amorphophallus konjac. Next base: position 160,315,881 of record CM040119.1, read on the forward strand.
TCTCAAACCTGAGATCTACGTCCATCCCTCACTCAACCTAAGTGAGGCTTCCCTTGCACAAAGCAAGAAGCAGACTTAGTCTGCAAACAATCACTGCCTAACAGCTTGAACCCCGAGGGAGACAAATCCCTCGACCTGGTCTTGTTCCCCACAAGACCACCACCCCAGTTCTGCTACACCACATAGCTAGAACCGGAGGTACCACCTCCCTTCTCCTACGACTGCAGAAGGAAAACCAGTGGGCAACACCCCGTTGCTCACCACCCAGAGGACACGTCCTCTCTTCCTCTGAATCCACAGAGGGCAACCGGAGATGAAACTCCCTTCTCCTGAAACCTCAGGAGGAACCCCGATCCCAAAAAAGGGTATTGGAAGAAAACTAAAGTGAATGGAAAAGAACAAACAAAAGATAAAAGAAAAACAATCAGAATGTAGCTCCAAGGAGTAGGATGGCTCTGGATTTGATCCATGAGTCCAATCTTGAAACAGATCTTCAAATATCAGCACTAGCTGCACACTCTTCCTTCTTCACACGCTCTCCTTCTCTTAACTCTCTCTTCCTCTTTCTTTTTCTACTCTTCTCTGCTTGCTCGCTAATCTTCTCTTTCTTTCTCTTTTCTTCTGCCGCTCTCTCTGAACTGCTCTCTCTTGAACGGGATCTTCGCTCAGCAGGGGCTCTTGCAGCTTTCTGCAGCCTTCCTCTTTTTTTTTTTCACCGAAGGATGAGGCGACCTTTATATAGAACAGTGCCTCCGTATGGATGAGGTAAAAAAGACCTAGTGAAACCCCATTGGCCCACGTGGCAGGGCCGAGAATGTTTCTTCTTTCATAGAGTCTTGGATCATGTGCCCAATCATATGCTCCCTGGGTCCATGTGCCAGCTTCCCGCCATTTCTGGGATCACGTGCCTTAGCCTCAGTTTGAGCTCACGTGCTTGCCTTAGTCTTGATGCATTCTGGCCTTCACGTGTTTGATAAAGTTCCTGCCAAAGCATTTCATTAAAAACTTTATAGTCAGATGCAGATTTAGCCAACATTATATCAGTCACACATAAGTTAGAAGGATGATGTATATGCACTGACCTTAATGATGTAATATGCAAACAAGCTCAGACCTTATACGTGCTTGGACTTGAAACATGCTCAGCCCTATATGTGCTTGGACTTGAAACATGCTCAGACCTATATGTGTTTGACAAAAATATGCACCGACCTTGACAATGCAGAACAACAAAATGTGCACCGACCCTTGTAAGCAGTTTAAAAAATGTGCACAGACCTTATGTTGCATGAGTCAATCAAACTAGTATCGACCTTAAAACAAGCATCGACCTTAGTTACTGGAGAGAAAAACTAGCATCGACCTTCATGACTGAACAGTAATGTGCATGGACCTTCTATATGCATGAAAAGTAATGTGCACTGACCTTCTATATGTGTGAACAGTAATGTGCACAGATGATAACGCGAAAGTTCATCGTTTAAAACACGCGTATCAATCTTAAAAATTCCAACTCGCACTAGATAAAAGAGAGACGTAATATGGTGGCGAGAAGGGTCGAATCCATAGGAAAGAAGAGATTTTTAGAGTTAAAAACCTTAGAGTCCTTTGAAAAACACTTGTGATTTGGATTTGCTTAAAGAAAATAGTGAAATGATGAACAAACCAAACACTTAATTGAAAACACCATGACTATGCGCTTATGCTATAGAAAATAATTGTATGAAGTGGAAAGAAGATATAGAAGAAAGAGATAGAGAGGGAAGAAGAGCAAGAACTAGATCAAGAGAGCAACTCCTTTCATTAACTTAAAAGAAAGAGTACATGAGATGTGAAACAAGTTTATACTAATGACACAATGAGATTACAATGAAGTGAAATATCACAAAAATAATAACACAAGAAAAGCCTAGAGTTTGGAGATGGTAGCAGCAATGGTGATGATAGCGCCGTCCTCTCTTGGCCTTGGATCACGAACAACCTTGTGGAAGATGTCGTCTACGCCGGGAGGAAGTCGCCTTCGTCGTTGAAGCAATCTTTGGAGGGTGAATAACTTTGAACCCAAGAGGAATTAGGGGATGCCCAAGAAGAAGAAGTTGAAGAGGTGGAAGAGAGGAAAAACTTTAATGAAGAACTCAGAGAGAAAAGAAGAAAAGAAGGGCTTCAAAATGGAGACATAACCGAAACTAGCACCTCGGATGAACAGTAAAATTACAGGACAGCAAGTTAAAAAATGAGAGATAGCTTGAAAACCAGAAGGAATTAGAAGATGAGCAAGAAGAAGAAGTTGTAGAATACGTAAAAACCAAGAACTTTCATGAAGACAGTAAGAGCAGAAAATGACTAGAAGAGGGAGAAATAAGGGGAAGAACAGAGAGAAAACTGTTTCACAGATGAACAGGACAGCACAGTGAATAATACGAAATAGCTTGAAAACTAGAAGGAATTAGAAGTTGAGCAAGAAGAAGAAATTGTAGAGGACTTAAAAATGAAGAACTTTTATGAAGAACACAAAAGGATAAAACGAACTTACATGGGAGAAATCGGAGGCCTAAGGTTAGGAGAGAAAGAGAGAGAGTGAAAGATTGCTCAAAGAAAAGACTCCCTTTCTCCTCCTTGCCATGGGCTATTTATAGGGAAAGTTAGGTAGATGGAGGGTGGAGATTGTATCAAAAGGAGATGGATGGCTGAGATTTAAGTGGAATATGATGCATGGGGAAGAGAAAAAGTAGGTGGGCACCCCCTTTCTTGAACTTTAGGCACCCCATTTCCCAAGGCTCATCATGTCTCTCCTTTATTTCAAACTTTGAATGTCCTTTTCCTCCTTTCCAAACTTAAAGTTTGGATTCCTCCTTTTCAAACTTTGAATTCAAAATTTTGAACTTTCCTTTCCCTCCAACCAAAATAATTTGAATTCTTTATTTGACTTGGTCAAAATGGTGATGACCCTTTTGCCCCCGGCTTCTTTTGTAATTACCTTCGGTGTCCTACACACACATAATTACACTTTAGTCCATAAAAATGACCACAATGTGCACATCAATCTTAAATGCTCATGGTTATGCAATGGAGAATTAATGCTCATGGTCCTCAACTTCAGATTATTAGATAAAATTACCAAATTAATCAATTTACGTGAAAGCTCCAATTTAAATGCGGAGTTGAGGTTAACTATGAAATATACATAATTACCTAATTATATGCACATAAAATGGTATTTATGCGATGAATTATCATAAGAAATGGAGACTTATCACACCCCCCAACTTGAATATTACTAGTCCCTTAGTAATGTAAATAATTATAAAATTAGGACTAGCAAACACTCATGTGTCACAGATCATGGTAAGAACATTATGCATAATGATTTAGACTTTGGAGTATTACAAGTTCAAGTAACATGTATTTGGTATAAATTTCATCCGTCCATGTGTTTAGACCTTTCCTCGGGATACACTCAAAATTAAATATCTCTTTATGTATGAGTGATATAACTTGACTAGTGACTTCCAAACAATCTAGATGAATGAGTCTTCTACCTTTCACTTAAAGATGATTTTCAATTCTGCCCACCTCTTGAATTGAGCTTTTCGAATTACAGGTAGCTTCACTCTGCCATTTTATACTTCATTTTTTCTTTTTCTTCTTTTTTTTGACACACGGTGCTGCACATCCCTTCACCGTTTGACGCGAACCTCAACTCTTGCCTTAAGAGAAGCAGGCACGGTTACTAAGTTCGGGGGCATTTTCCATGTGTGTGTTTTTTTTTTGGCAGGTAGTTTTTTCCTCACGATTATGTTCAATGAATGGGCATAATATTCATCATCACCTAAGTGTCAAGTAAAATTCCCATCATCCTAATGTTTGCCATCCACTGATCTTGTTATTGTGCAATTGTGTGCAAGTTCAATATAATTTTCAGGTGTATTCTGAGGAAAAGGCTAAAGACATAACCAATTAATTCATCCCTTTAATTTGCAACTTTCACATGTAAGACTCTAAGTCCAATCATTCTAAGAAAAGTTTCTCATCATGAAATATGAACATGAAACACTTGTTAGAGGTGTCATGAAAGGTTACAATTATTTTGAGGAAATTCGAGCTCAAGCTACCCCCCAACTTAGGTGACATTGTCCCTAATGGCATGAGTAAGATATAGAAATGAAATAAAGCCATAAAAAGTAGAGGGAAGGATAGATACGACTTGAGAGAGAGATGTTGTCATCAAAGAATTATTGTTCCATGCTCCATGCTCCTTAGACAAAAGAAGAAAATCAATCAAAAAAATTTCTTTTTTTTTTTTGAAAAGAGACAGGATAATTGGGTTTCCTCTCAAGAAGCGCTAAGTTTAACGTCTTTAGCCAGACACAATATAGCTCACAACGGGTCACTCAGCCTGAGAGAGTCCTCCTGCAGCATTGGAAGATTTTCAATGCAAGGTTTCAAACGTTGACTATTGACAGTGAAAGTTTGACCAGTTTTAGGATCAAGAATTGTTACTGCACCATGGTCAAATATTTTAATTATCATATATGGTCCATCCCATCGGGATTTCAATTTGCCAGGGAATAATCGCAGCCTAGAGTTAAAAAGCCAGACCTTTTGGTTGATTTGAAAAGTTTTGCGTGAAATGTGTTTATCATGGAATGCTTTTGTCTGGGCTTTATAAATCCTAGAGTTCTCATAGGCTTCATTGCGAAGTTCCTCTAACTCATTCAGTTGAAGGGATCTATGGGAACTAGCCTGTATTAAATCAAGATTGAATTGTTTGATTGCCCAATAGGCCCTATGTTCCAATTCGACTGGCAAATGACATGGCTTTCCAAAAATAAGCCTATAAGGGGACATGTCAATGGGAGTTTTGTAGGCGGTCCGATAGGCCCATAAAGCATCATCTAACCTTTCTGACCAATCTTTCCTATCGGGCCGGACATACTTTTGCAAAATATTCTTGATCTCCCTATTAGAAACCTCCACCTGGCCACTAGTCTGGGGATGATAGGGGGTAGCAATCTTATGTGTTATCCCATACTTCCGAAGCAAAGCCCGGAATTGAGAATGGATGAAATGTGAACCCCCATCACTAATGATAGCCCTCGGACATCCAAATCGAGAGAAAATGTTCTTGCGAACAAATTTCATGACAACTTTGTGATCATTAGTCCTTGTGGCTATAGCTTCTATCCACTTAGACACGTAATCCACTGCCACCAAAATATACTCATGACCAAAAGATGGTGGAAACGGTCCCATGAAGTCAATTCCCCATACATCAAAAATTTCCACAACCAGGATAGGGTTTAAAGGCATCATGTCCCTGCGTGACATGTTTCCCATAGCCTGACAGCGCTCACAAGATTTACAAAATTCGAATGCATCTTTGAATATTGTGGGCCAGTAGAACCCACTCTGTAAAACTTTGGCTGCCGTTTTCTTACTTGAAAAATGCCCCCCACAAGCTAAGGTGTGGCAAAATGTCAAAATGCTTTGTTGCTCACCTTCAGTGGCACACCTCCGAATGATTTGGTCTGGTCCTAAATGGAATAGCTCAGGGTCTTCCCAAAAGAAGTATTTGAGCTTAGCAAAGAAGCGGTCTTTTTCTTGTTTAGACCAACCTTCAGGAATTTTTTTCACGGCTAAGTAATTGACAATGTGTGCATACCATGGGGGTGGAATGTGAGATACACTAAGGAGGTGCTCATCTGGAAATGAGTCTTGTAAGGGTGTGGTGTCTGATGTGATAATTCGGGACAAGTGATCTGCAACAACATTTTCACTTCCTTTTTTATCTCGAATTTTCAAATCAAATTCTTGTAATAAAAGGATTCATCTAATCAACCTTGGTTTGGCATCTTTTTTAGACAGCAGGTGTCTGAGAGCTGAGTGGTCAGAGAACACAATGACTTTGGCCCCTAGCAGATAGGACCGAAACTTTTCAAGGGCAAAGACAACAGCAAGTAACTCCTTTTCTGTTGTGGTGTACCTAAGTTGGGCATCAGCGAGTGTGCGACTCGCATAGTAAATCACCACAGGCTTTTTATCTACCCTTTGCCCTAAAACAGCACCTAAAGCATAATCCGAGGCATCACACATAATTTCAAAAGGTAATGACCAATTAGGAGTTTGTAAGATTGGGGCATTGGTCAATACCATTTTCAATGATTCGAAAGCCTCAAGACATGATTGGTCAAGATGGAATGGGACTTCCTTAGCCAGCAGATTAGTGAGAGGTCTAGCGACTTTGGAGAAGTCTTGGATGAACCGGCGATAGAAGCCGGCATGACCCAGGAATGATCAGATTTGTTTTACTGAGGTGGGTGGTGGCAGTTTGGCAATGAGCTCAACTTTGGCTTTATCTACTTCAATTCCTCTTGCCGACACTATGTGCCCTAGAACAATACCTTCTTTAACCATGAAATGGCTCTTTTCCAAGACAAGATTAGTGTCAATGCATCTCTTCATTACTTTGGCTAAGTGATCAAGGCAGGAATCAAATGTATCCCCAAAAATGGAGAAATCATCCATGAAAACTTCTAAAAAGTTGCCCACCATGTCAGAAAAAATTGCTAACATGCATCTTTGAAATGTGGCAGGCGCATTACATAATCCAAAGGGCATTCTCCGAAAAGCAAATGTTCCGTAGGGACATGTAAATGTGGTTTTTTCTTGATCTTCTGGGTAGATAGCCACCTGATTGTACCCAGAATACCCATCTAGAAAACAGAAGTATTTTTACCCTGCTAATTTTTCCAAAATTTGGTCAATGAATGGGAGGGGAAAATGGTCCTTCTTTGTCATAGAGTTGAGCTTCCTATAATCAATGCAGACCCTCCATCCCGTGGTCAACCTAGTAGGTATCAACTCCTCTTGATCATTGGTGATCACAGTCAGTCCTGATTTCTTGGGGACTATTTGTGTTTCACTGACCCACTGACTATCAGAAATTGGGTAGATGATTCCGGCATCTAACCACTTGACCACCTCATTTTTGATCACCTCCTTCATGTGTGGATTTAATCTCCTCTGCATGTCTCTGCTCGGTTTTGCATTCTCCTCCATATAAATATGGTGCTGATAAATGGATGGACTAATCCCTTTAAGATCAGCGACAGACCAACCTATAGCCCCCTTATGAGATTTAAGGACCTCAACTAGTTTCTCCTCATGGTTAGGTTCAAGGTCACTTGCTATGATGACTGGCAAGGTTTGGTCTGGGCCTAGGAATGCATACTTAAGGGAGGCCGATAATGGTTTTAGTTCAACCTGAGGAGGGGATTGCAAAGAGGGCAGAGCTGGTTCAGATTTAAGCTGAGGCAAAGGTTCAACTGGGGGCCATGTCCTAAGTTGAGTTGACAAGATGTCAACTTCCTCTCTCATTCCAGTCCTACTGTCCCTTTCAATCTCCAATAATTCCTCAATGGTGTCAACAGCATAGCAATCTTCTTTTTGATCATGAAATTTGGATGCCTTAAAAATGTTGATGCTGACTTTCTGGTCCCCAAAAGATGTCCATAATTCCTAAAGCACAGTCTATATTAGCCCTAGCCGTGGCTAAAAATGGTCTACCCAAAATGATAGGAGTATGCTTGATTTCTTGGGGAGAAACCATATCCAAAATAAGAAAGTCAGCAGGGAAGTAGCACGCATTCACTTTAACAATGACATCCTCAATAAGGCCCTTTGGAGTCTTGATTGATCTATCGGTGAGCTGGAGAATAATGGGAGTAGGCTTGAGCTCACCGATGTCAAACTGCTCATAGATGGAGGTAGGGAGTAAATTCACACTAGCTCCTAAATCAAGGAGAGCTTTATCAAATGTCACACCGCCAATGTTGCAAGAGATAAGGGGTGCTCCAGGGTCTTTTAACTTTCTTGGAAGTTGGTTGAGGACCACAGCACTAACGTTCTCCGGGAGTCGAACCTTTTCCGGGGTCACTCGTGGGTCCCGCCTAGGAGTGCACATTTCTTTTAAGAATCTAGCATAGGCCGGGACATGTTTGATGGCATCGAGGAGAGGGATGTTGATGTGTACTTGTTTGAAGAGCTCCATCATCTCCTCATTATGGGCTGGTTGTTTCTTTTTGGACTTTAAGGCATTGGGAAATGGCACTGTAGGTTGGTAAGTGCTGGGCCCTTCCTCTATTTTCCTCTTTCCCTTGACATCCTCTTCCTGGCTGGGCTCCTCCTCACTATCAGAAGATATGTCAGGGGCCTGGACTGATGAACTAGGAGTGGACCCCTGAGGATCTTTGAGGACTTTACCACTTCTTAAGGTCGAAATTGCTTTTGCATTTTCGAGTTGTGGGCCTTTTTGTGGTATTTGGCCTGATGGGTGCTGGAGGAGAGGAGGAATTGGCTGGTTAATGGGGAAGTTTGGTTGTGGGAAGCCCGGAGGATTATTTCGTGGGTTGGCAATGGGCTGACTTGGCAATTGGCCCACTTCCCTTCTCATGGTGGCTTCAGCCAATTGGCCCAATTGAGTCTCCAACTTAGAGATGGTTTGCTGGTGGACTTGGAGGGTTTGTTGGAAAGATTGACTTTGGGCTTGAATAGTTTGTTGGAAGGATTGATTTTGGGCCAGAATTAGTTGTTGTAACTGATGGAATCTATCATCAGTTTGGGAGTCCTGGTGGTGTTGCAGAGGAGGTTGATAGGTTTGTTGAGAATTGGAAGACTGCCCGTAATTGAGCTGAGGAGGTTGGTATGGGGCCTGACCCTGGTTGAATCGGGGAAGTGGTTGTTGGGCTTGCGGTCCTCGACCATAAGCATTTCCTTGAAATGGTGGTTGAGCTTGGAATTGGTGTTGGATCGGTGGTTTGTAAGCTTGAGATGTGGAGGAGATTGTCGGTTGATTAGGAGCTTGTTGATTTCTCCAATTGAAATTGGGGTGATTCCTCCAGCCCGGATTATAGGTGTTAGAAAATGGGTCATAGTTGAGTTTAGAGAACCCCTGGGCTGCTTGGACTTGCTCCTGTATAAAAGATGGCAATTGGGCTGCTGTTGGGCAATCAGACACATGATGGTCCGAGCTAGCACATAAAGCACACGTCTCATGATGTGTTGGGTCCGGGTATGGGTTGGACGTAGTTGGGATGGTGGTTTCTTGTTTGTTTTGGGCCAGGAGCTGGTCTAACTTATGGGCCAGCATATCAACATGTTCTAGCTTTTGGGCCATGATGTCGACCTTGTCCAATTTTTGATGGATAAAATTCACATCCACTCTAGCATCAGGTTCTACCCGATACATCCCGGCCCGTTTAGAAGGCCCAATGGTTCTCTCATATGAGGATAAGGAAGCATGGTTGATTGAATTATCACTCAACATTTCAAATAAGGCATATGCCTCATCTTCACTCTTACTCATAAAGGCTCCACCACATGATGCATCCACAATCTGCCTAACTTGATCATCTAAGCCCTCATAGAAAGCTTGCACTATTTGCCATTTGGAAAGCCCATGATGTGGGCATTTTCTGAGGAGTTCCTTTAATCTCTCCCATGATTCATGTATTTGTTCATTTGGGAGTTGCGCGAATCCTGTGATTGCACGTCTCATGGTGTTGGTTCTACCGATGGGGTAAAACTTCTTAAGGAACTCATGCTGCATATCTGCCCATGTGCCAATAGGTTTCCCTAAGGTCCCTAGCCAGTATTTGGCTTTGTCCTTAAGTGAGAAAGAGAATAAGGTCAAGCGGAGAGCATCATCTGTGAAATTTTGAATTTTCACAGTGGAACAAATTTCTAGAAATTCATCCAGATGTTTATAGGGATCTTCATTGGTCTTCCCATAAAAGGATGGGAGCATTTGGATGGTGCTAGATTTGATCTCATAGTGCAAAGTAGGGACATTAGGCAGTTGGATACAAGTGGATGGCTGATAATTCGAAGGAATGAAATATTCCTTCATCTGTTTGGGCACCCCTAATTGGTGTTGTTCAGCCATAGGTTGGGTTTGAGTTTGAGCCGGATTAAAAATGAATCGCTCAATCTCACTAATGGACTCAACTAAGTCACGGTGTTGAGATCTTCTCCCTTGCATAAACCAAGGTTAAAGATGAGAGATGGGAGAAAATTTTTTTTATGATGATTTTTATTTTTATTTTTTTTATTTTTTGTTTACTCAAATTAAGACGAAGAGAGAGAAGATGATATTTTATTTTTATTTTTATTTTTATTTTTGTTTTTATTTTTATTTTTTACGAACACAAACAAGTTGTCACACAAATTACTTAATGCCCTAGATGTGACCTAGACCTACAAATTGGGTTTCACAAAATGGCTAAAGTGAAACTTAAGTTCACCCTCAATATTTCCACCGGCCAGGTAAGGGGTGGGGTAGTGGGAGGTTCCCCCTACTTTCGTAGGGACCTAATTATGCCAAACCACTAGCCCGCTTAAGGCGTTTGCCGTCCGACCGTCTTGCCTTAGGCACCAAGTTTTCATAAGAGGGTAAGCCCAAATAACACAAGAACCACAGTGTGAACCTAGGGCCAATGTCTACTGAATTTTATTTGAGGTCTAGGTGATGCAAAGATGCAAGAGAATTATGATTTGTGGGCTAAGGAAGGGTGATGAAATCCCCACCTTATCTTGCTTATGGGTGTTGCCCTTAAGATATTTTGAAATGATATGCAACAAAGTAAGTTCAAACAAGGGGTTCTATGCAAGCATGAAAATGCATGAGCATGCTTTTGGAAAAGTTAGAGTACTCACCTTGCCTCCCGCAATCTTCAACAATGTAATTAACAACAATTAGACAATAAAGAAAAAGAGCTTCTATCCTAAATGATGCATGACTTAGAACATGAAGGTGTGATTTCTACTCTTACAATGAAGATTTTTATTGAAGTTCAAGTGATGCCCTTTTTTATGTTTTTATTTAGTGAACCTATCTAACCACAAGATATAAAATGTAGAGAAATGAAATTAAAATGAAGGAGGAAAAGTTTGGATACTTACTTGAAAAGCGTTCCCCCGTTATTTTTTTTTCAAAATGAATGACAAAAAGACTAAGGAAAAGGTGGAGACTTACCTCTAAATTTTTTTTTTGAATTTTCAAGTTGCTTCTTTTTTTTTCTTTTTTCCTATAAAATAAGAAAAGAGAACTTTATTAATACACTATATACATAAGGAAAACAAAGTTCTTAAGTCAAAAATCACCATTCCTCCCCGGCAACGGCGCCAAAAATTGATAACGCGAAAGTTCGTCGTTTAAAACACGCGTATCAATCTTAAAAATTCCAACTCGCACTAGATAAAAGAGAGACGTAATATGGTGGTGAGAAGGGTCGAATCCACAGGGAAGAAGAGATTTTTAGAGTTAAAAACCTTAGAGTCCTTTGAAAAATACTTGTGATTTGGATTTGCTTAAAGAAAATAGTGAAATGATGAACAAACCAAACACTTAATTGAAAACACCATGACTATGCGCTTATACTATAGAAAATAATTGTATGAAGTGGAAAGAAGATATAGAAGAAAGAGATAGAGAGGGAAGAAGAGCAAGAACTAGATCAAGAGAGTAACTCCTTTCATTAACTTAAAAGAAAGAGTACATGAGATGTGAAACAAGTTTATACTAATGACACAATGAGATTACAATGAAGTGAAATATCACAAAAATAATAACACAAGAAAAGCCTGGAGTTTGGAGATGGTAGCAGCAATGGTGATGATAGCGCCGTCCTCTCTTGGCCTTGGATCACGAACAACCTTGTGGAAGATGTCGTCTACGCCGGGAGGAAGTCACCTTCGTCGTTGAAGCAATCTTTGGAGGGTGAATAACTTTGAACCAAAGAGGAATTAGGGGATGCCCAAGAAGAAGAAGTTGAAGAGGTGGAAGAGAGGAAAAACTTTAATGAAGAACTCAGAGAGAAAAGAAGAAAAGAAGGGCTTCAAAATGGAGACATAACCGAAGCTAGCACCTCGGATGAACAGTAAAATTACAGGACAGCAAGTTAAAAAATGAGAGATAGCTTGAAAACCAGAAGGAATTAGAAGATGAGCAAGAAGAAGAAGTTGTAGAACACGTAAAAACCAAGAACTTTCATGAAGACAGTAAGAGCAGAAAATGACTAGAAGAGGGAGAAATAAGGGGAAGAACAGAGAGAAAACTGTTTCACAGATGAACAGGACAGCACAGTGAAGAATACGAAATAGCTTGAAAACTAGAAGGAATTAGAAGTTGAGCAAGAAGAAGAAATTGTAGAGGACTTAAAAATGAAGAACTTTTATGAAGAACACAAAAGGAGAAAACGAACTTACATGGGAGAAATCGGAGGCCTAAGGTTAGGAGAGAAAGAGGGAGAGTGAAAGATTGCTCAAAGAAAGACTCCTTTCTCCTCCTTGCCATGGGCTATTTATAGGGAAAGTTAGGTAGATGGAGGGTGGAGATTGTATCAAAAGGAGATGGATGACTGAGATTTAAGTGGAATATGATGCATGGGGAAGAGAAAAAGTAGGTGGGCACCCCCTTTCTTGGACTTTAGGCACCCCATTTCCCAAGGCTCATCATGTCTCTCCTTTATTTCAAACTTTGAATGTCCTTTTCCTCCTTTCCAAACTTAAAGTTTGGATTCCTCCTTTTCAAACTTTGAATTCAAAATTTTGAACTTTCCTTTCCCTCCAACCAAAATAATTTGAATTCTTTATTTGACTTGGTCAAAATGGTGATGACCCTTTTGCCCCCGACTTCTTTTGTAATTACCTTTGGTGTCCTACACACACATAATTACACTTTAGTCCATAAAAATGACCACAATGTGCACATCAATCTTAAATGCTCATGGTTATGCAATGGAGAATTAATGCTCATGGTCCTCAACTTCAGATTATTAGATAAAATTACCAAATTAATCAATTTACGTGAAAGCTCCAATTTAAATGCGGAGTTGAGGTTAACTATGAAATATGCATAATTACCTAATTATATGCACATAACATGGTATTTATGCGATGAATTATCATAAGAAATGGAGACTTATCAACAGACCTTATGAAAGACTAAGGTAGATGTGCATCGATCTTACAATGCATTCTGACAAAGTGCATCGACCTTGGTTCTGCACAGACTAGATGTGCATCAACCTTGGTCCTGCATAGACTGGATGTGCATCGACCTTGGACTTGCACAGACTGGATGTGCATTGACCTTGGTCTTGCACAGACTGGATGTGCATCGACCTTATATATGCATGTGAACAGTGATATGCACCGACCTGTCTAACACAGATGAAAACAAGTATCGACCTTAGTTAGGCAAAGATAGAACATGCATCGACCTTTGTTAAGCAAAGATGAAACATGCATCGACTTGTGTTATGCAAAGATAGAACATGCATCAACCTTAGTCATGTACAGATGGAACATGCCTCGACCTTAATTATGCATTCTACATGCAAAGTAAAATGTGCATCGACCTGCATGTCTAGAAGAGATATATGCATCGACCTTAGCTGCTACTTGTTCAATGAGATGAATGTGCATGCCACCTGTTTGATAAAATGAATGTTCATGTCTATATGCAACCCGTTTGATGAAATGAATCTGTATGAAATGACCAGAATGTTTAAATGTGCACATATGAATATGAAAGTGCTCCGACCTTCATATGCAACACTATGAGCATGAGATATGACTGTGCATTGATTTCTTCATGACTTGACTTAACCTTTTGCCTCATTCTTAGAGTCTCTAGCAAACATGCAATGTATCACAGCCAAATGCAATAGCAATGGTAATGCATCAATGCTAGGCATCATCAAACCATAAAACCATACTAATGCAACATCAACACATATGACATCATGCACAGATGAGTCATAGTGTTTAACATCATCAAAACCACAGGGGTACAACAGGCCCCTCCGTGCAGCCTGGGTCTGGGCTTTGGGGAAGAACAAGCTAGAGGATCTGACCTAGGGCGCATGGTCTGTGTGTGCACACTTAGTTGGGGGCTGTCGGACCCGCGCAGATGAGCGCTACCTTAGCTAGTCCTTGTTTGTGGTACTGGTTACTGTTGTGTCTCTATCTCCGCCTGGTGCGTCGTAGCAAGACACTTGAGGTACGGTGTAAGACGTCTGGGGACGCATCCGGCTTTGCTTCTAGTGGGTGGTGCTCCTGTCTCCTGGCAGGTACAAACTTGTTTTCTCGCTGGTTCGCAGTTGGTTCAGAGCGGTTAGTCGTAGAGAGCTTTTCCGTTTATTTATTATTGCTTGTTGCTTCTACCGTACTCCTACTAGTCAGTGTTACCTTTAGCCGTACTTGTTGTCTTGTTTCTCTCGTGCGAGGTGGGGGTCCGCGGGATCCCTACTGAGCCTATGAAATGAGGCTCACCCCTGTGTTTTCAGGCGAGGCGGGGTCATCGAGAGGCGCGGCGGAGTTTCAGCGTGGTTCTAGTAGCCAGGGTTAGTCGCCAGTTGCCAGAGCCAGGGTATGCCCCGTGTACTTGTACTTTTCTTTCTGTTGACTGTACTTAATTTGGACATGAAATACACTGGACCTTATAGCAGTTTAGTTATTTATTTTAATTCATGCATTATTGTAAGATTATTGTGCTATCTCTGTAGTTATTTTAGCTTCTCTTGTGCCCTCACACCATCCTTTAACCCTTCCGAGTCTTAGGGCTCGTGGGTGGCAGGCCGAGGTTCGAGTCGCGCTGGTTCCTTTCTGGTACTCGGATCTCGGGTCGTTACATGAACCCTCTGCGGTTCTCTGGATCGTCAAATTCGGATGAAGCAGAAAATTGGATTGATGAGATAGATCAGATATTTAATGTCATGCAATGCATGGACCAGGAGAAGGTCCTATTGGCCACGTTCCAACTCAATAAAGATGCACGCACACGGTGGAAGGCCACCTCGGCCCATCTTCATAATACCCAAATCACTTGGGAGGAGTTTCTTGAACTCTTCCGGGAGAAATATTTCTCGGAGCATGTACGTGAAAGGAAAGCTGTGGAATTTGCCTCTCTTAGGTAAGGCATGATGTATGTGGCCGAATACGAGCTACAATTATCAAGGTTGGTGCCATTTGCTCTGCATCTTATCAGTACGGAACTCTTGAAGGCCAACTGTTTTATGGACGGTTTAAGGCCCGTCTTTGTTCAACAACTGGGGCCTCAAAATATCCGTACATACACGGAGATGGTCCATGGGGCCCATTTATGCAAGAGGACCTCGGAGAAGGTGGAGAAGTTCAGGGGCAAGGGAGAGGAGTCAAGCCGGAGGTTTGACAAATGAGGAAGGAAGGAAGAGAAGTTCAGCATCACGGGGACCGACAAATCCCATGACAACAAGAAGCGGTCCCGTAATGGCAACGAGAACGGCAAGAATAAGAAGGTTAAAGAGGAAGAAAAGCAAGTCATGGCGGCTTGCACATTCTATGAGAAATTCGGTCATTCGGCAGAAGAGTGCTGGAAATACCTCGGCGCTTGTCTACGCTGTAGAAGTCGGGAGCATCGCATGCCCTGTCACGCCCCAGGATTATGCAATGGAAATAATCGGGAACGTCAACAGTCGGCTAGTACGCCTCAAGCGAGCAATATAATCAGAGCGCTAACACATTCACACATAAGAAATAAATGCATAATATTAGGACAAAATCATTGCTTTATTAAATAATGATCAAAAGTACATAAGATGACTCTTGACACTTTGACTAACTTGACTCAATAAAATGGAAAACTACATAAAGACTCTTGACTATCAACTAATGACAATCTAAGGCTTCGCTCCTTCTTTAATCACTCTCGGATCCATCACTTGAATAGTCTGAATCCGACCCGCTAGAATTTCCTAAAAAAGATTGGAAAAAAAGTAGGGAATAAGCACACATGTCCAGTAGGTATCTTCGTATCAACATGAAGGCAATGTTTAAGTAATCAACATTTTCTCTCTATAGTATAAGATAAGTCATGAAAATATGATGAAACACGTGAATAAACCAAAGTAACACAATAATCAAGATATGATCAAGGTGAGATATGAGAGTTTATGTAAACTGAAAATATAATCAACCAAGAATATAACATGAATGTAATTTGGCCTTTCATGAACAAGAATGTACTTTTCCATAACCATAAAGGCTATACACTAGAAAGTCATGTAACGAGAATGTACTAGCAAGCATGTAATTTCACAAGATTGCCTCGTGGATCTTCACTCGTTTATAAAAAAAAGTACTCCTGGCGCAATGCGACGCCAATGTTCATCATACCCCATAATTTATAGCATGTTTCTAGCTATCTGCAGAGGGGACTAGAGTGGAGCCCTTGGACACTGTTCGTGCCCGCTCTTACATCTTCAAGTTATAAATCAAGCTACTTCCACGAGAAATATAATATGGTTAATAATGTAACAAGTTCAAACTATAGTTTCATGATAACAAATATCAAGGTAAGAAAGCTTCAATTAAGAATATGAGAATTCAAAGATTGATTTAGAACAAGGTTATGCCATGGAGAAAAATCGGCAGCATAACGACATATTCTTTAATTTCCATAATTCATTAGGTAGCTTTAAAACAAAGTGTAAGGTTCTAGATAATCATAGACTATCTAGGATCATAGGAAAATTAACCCGTGGGTCAAACCTTGGGTTAATCAATACTTAGACATAAAACGGTCATATCGGGGCCGTTTCTGGAAATAGCGGTCGTTTACTGGACCGTATGTGGATCTATGCGGTCAAGACTGGACCGTTTAGTAATAGAGTCGATGAAACGAATGAACTGGAACCATGCGGTCAAGGTAGGGCCGCTAGGTGTCCTTGGCAGTCAGGTAAATGGTCGCTAGGTACCTCTGGCAGTCGTCCATAAGGCTACTAAGGTGCAGAACACAAAACATCGGTAAAGTGCTTTCTAGACAATTTGAGTTTTGAGGGTACAACCAACTCGGCATCCTAGTGGTAATCTCAGGCTCGCGGAGTCTTACGGAGGCCTTGAAACAAGATCACCTAGTTCGGTGGAAGGAATAAGTAACGGAGAGGATCACAAGTCCAAGATTATGTGCTTAAGTGTAAAGTGTATCTAATGACATCATACCGGAATACGTGCCATATACTTAAGAAAAGACTCAAGGCAAGAGTGAGATCGTGAAAGACATCGATCAAAACAACACTACAAAGTCCATGAATCTTATGAAATTATGATAATTAATACAAGAGTATATGGTTTTGGCATGAAATTAACATAAGTTTAAAATAAGTCCAAAGTGCATAAAGAACATGAAATCTACCAGGATGAACAATTAATGTAACCAAGTTTATGAATACAGTAGTAAAACAGGGGTAAGACCTAATTAGCTAGGCTTATCATATGATAAATAGGACTATTCTGCATTATGTTTCGGGTTAACAATAATACAGAACTCAGAAGACTAAATCGGTCTCGGAAGGACCGTTTCATGGGCCTTAGCAGTCTATCGTAGGGCCACTTATCAAGGCTTAGCGGTCTTAGGAAGATCATTTCTTCCTGTCTGCTGCAAGCATCAATAAAATCAAACTACATGCTAATCTTGGGTAGTAAAGCATAAAATACATGCTAGACACAGAGAGAAAGCGTTCCTACAATAAAGATAACTCATGGGATGCATGGGTAGTCATGAATTAAACTAGAATTATCATTTTTGTTATTATGGGCAAGGTTCATTCATGCTATGTTAACCCTATATGCGCAGTCATAATGAAACATCAAATACTCCGTGTGGAAAGCATGAAATTCCATGAAATAAAAGGACTTTTACTTCTGACATGTTAGTCTAGCCTTTTCATGAGATAACCTACCTTTGATTCATTCCCTAGACTTTAGATTTCTGACTGGAAGTAATCCCTAGTTCCTGCACGTCCTGTGCCAAACCAGCAACTTCCCGTCCCTCTATCTCCCGATTCTCTTGACCTAAATCTATGAAAAGTGGAGGGTAGATAGAAGATACGAAGGGGAATAGAAAGTTTTAAAGGACTAATTTCTAAATACATCGTTTTGGACTTCTATTTTTCTGATCTTCACAAGTCCGTCGCACTAGTTCCTGTGCAGTCTGTTGCGATCCAGCGACTTGCAGAGGCTCTAACTCTCCAACAGCTGGGTCTTCTAACAGGAAAATTTGAGGGAAGTTAGATAAAACTAAGACGATCATAAAGTTCTAAAGAACTAACTTGAGAAGATGTTTCCTTACCTTCGAAATACGCGAGCCAACATTAGGGTTCACATGAGTCGAAGTTAGGATCTATTTATAGGGTTCACTTAGGGTTTAAGGGATTAGATCTAACCTAGGGTCCTAATTAGGTGTAGGATTGATCTCCAAGAGTCCGAGACATGATTATATGTCTACACACTTCGATCCATGGGGATTTGGATGCCAAATATCCAATCTTTTCACCTTTTCTCCCATTCACGGAATCAGGAGGGCTTAACGGTCATGAGAGGACCGCTAGGGTGGGTCTGGCGGTCGCGCGATAGACCGCCATGCTTCATTAAATCTAAAAATTTTGGATTTTCGTATTATCCCCCATTTATCCCCTAATTGATGTATATATCCCATTTTAAATCCGTAAATTACCTAATTTACGTTTCTATTAATGGGCTTGGGTCTAAAAGTCTTGGAATTGGGTCTTTGGGCCTATTTGAGTTGGGCTGAGCCCTTTAGTTGATATAGGACTTTTAAATGGATTAAATAAATCTTTAATTCTCCTTGATTGTCCATTAAACCCTTAAATATGCCCAATAATTATATTTTAATCTCCAAAAGTTCCTAGAAAATTCTCGGGCGTTACACCCTCCCCCACTTTGAAAGAATTTGGTCCCCAAATTCATCGTAATAAGATTTGCTAAGGAGAGTGTACTTACATGCAAATATCTCCAGAAATATTTTGCGCATGGCTTCTTCAGTTTCCCATGTCTCCTCGTGTGACCAAAATTTGCTCCATTGGACTTTGACCATGGGAATAATTTTATTCCGAAGTTGACTACTTCTCGTTCAGTTATTTTGATTGGCTTTTGCTCATACGTCAAATCCTTTTTAATCTCCAAGTTGTCATAAGTTATGACTTGGAATGGATCGGGGACGTACCTTTTGAGCATTGAGACGTGAAATACATCATGGACTCTAGCTAATTAAGGGGGCAAAGCTATTCGATATGCGATTTCACCAACCCTTTCGAGAATTTCAATGGGGCCAATGAATCTCAGAGTGAGCTTGCCTTTGATGACAAATCTTCGAATACCACGACCCGGAGAAACCTTAAGGAATATGTGGTCTCCTACTTGGAATTCCAGGTCGCGCCTTCTATTATCAGTATATGATTTTTGCCTGTCTTGAGCTATCTGGAGTCTCTCCCGAATAAGCTTTATCTTCTCGGTAGTATCCCTGATGATGTCGGGGCCGAGAAATTGTCTTTATCCTACTTCATTCCAACATATAGGTGAGCGACAACTTATTCCATATAGTGCCTCGAACGGTGCCATTTGTGTACTAGCTTGGTAGCTATTGTTGTAGGCGAATTCCACTAGAGGCAAGTGGTCGTTGAAGTCCCGCGGTCAATGACACCCAAGAGGGGGGTGAATTGGGTGTTTACCAATTTTATGAAAACTTTTGGCCTTTTTGAAATATGTGATAGAATGCTAGTTAAGAGATACAAAACTATTTGAACACAGATTGGATTTATCAAACTTTATGTGATAAGATATAGATTATGCAATATATACGTAGATAAATCCAGAATAATAATTTACACTAACACTCATGTAGAATGGAGGTAGAGGAAATGGATCAAACCACACAATTCAAACCATATTGCACAGCGATTTTTAAGGTGGTTCGGATGCAACGACGGCAATCCTATATCCACCCCTCACCAAATCCGGTGAGGCTTCACTCGGGGATAAATCCCCAAACGGAGACGACACTCCAACCACACACGCAGGACGATGCCTGCACACACACACGGGGACACGCCCCAATACACACACACACACACACACACACACACACACACACACACACACACACACACACACACACACACACACACACACACACACACACACACACACACACACACACACACACACACACACACGGAGACAAAGTCTCCAACACGATCTGACAACCAGATCAGCAACACAAACACCCACTGCCACAAGTGCAGCAATCCACACACACGTGACAAAACGGATCTAAACAGACCCACACACACACAAACACAGATCTAGGAAGATTCACGCATACACGAATCAAATACGACACACACAAACACGACCACGGATCCAACAACGATCCACACACACACAAGTTTTTTGCAGTCTATACAAAACACGAACATGAACTTAAAACACAATAAGGCACAGTTTAGAAATCCCCTGATTTGGGTTCCCTTGAATGCATGCTGCGGGGTTGAGAATGGATGAAGAACACTTGCTGCACGGAGTACTGTTCACGGCTACAATACCCTTCTTCTTCACTTGGACAATCCTTGTATCTCCTTGATGCTTGTGAGCTTGTTCTCTTCCTTTGAGATTGCTGACTTCAACCGGAGGTAGAGTATCTTCAGATGATGCTTGAATGGCTTCTTCTTCCTTGTAGCATCCTTCTTCTTCTTCTCTTTATAGGCTCCTTGGTTGATAGGCTCTCCTTCGATCTCTTCTTGTTGGATGCTTGCTTCTTCAGCTCATAGGAGGATGAAGGCTTCAAGAAGGATCTTGGATCTTCAACCGCTGGATGTAACTTGATTCATGGACTACTGTTCATGCTACAGTAGCACTACTCCTCCTTCTTCACTTTGACAGCCTCCTCTTGATCTCCTCTTGAATCCCCTTGGATGGTTAGGGTTTGTGACTCCAAATGAGAGTTTTATAACTCTTGAGTGGCCCTTGGACAAGCCCCAGACCAGATCCACGAATCCTGGTGTAATTGGGGGCAAAAGGATTAAAGAAATGGGATGAAACCCCTCTCCTCGAGCTTGACACAAAAGTCAACAAAAGGGGGCTCGGGGCTGGCGGTCGACCGGAACCTGCTGCAGTCGGAACTTTTAGGCTCTGGCAAAACCGGTCGACCGGCCCTATGGTGGCGGTCGACCGAAACCTATAAAATGTGGAATTCTTAGGCTCTGGCAAAACTGGTCGACCGGCCAAGGCGTGTAGGTCGACCAGAAAGACCTATGCCTGCAAAAATGAAGTGTTAGCTCAAGGAAACATGTCCATAATTCAAGGGCTTCATGTCCATACCAAATCCATGCTTTCTGGAATTGAATTCAACTTAGAATATGCTTTGAGCATTTCTAAATTTTGTTCCGGGGGCTCCGCCCCCAGAAACCCCCGCAAGGGGCGCTGCCCCCTTGACCCCCGCGACCTGACCGCGGGCGATCCGCGGGCGAGGGCGCACGCTGGCCAGAAGGGTTTCATGTTCAATGTGCATGAATGAGATGTATATGAGATACACATGGTGAGATCGTTGCTAAACATGAGATACACAAGGTGAGATCGATACTAAGACAAGGTAAGAGTCTCACCAATGGTCCTTGACAGAAAATGACATATACCACCTGTTTTGGATTGTAGAGGAGTAGAGTTTTAGTTCACTAGGTGACTGCCATGAGTTTGATCCTGCATGGAAGATAGTCATGATTAATTGCATGCTTGTTCACATTAAAGAGGTTATGAAACTTCTTGCCTCTTGCAAACCCAACATAAACAGCAAGATGAATGAACACAATCATCAAGAACATGTGTAATCAACCACAGGTTTAGTTATCATCATTAAAGCCATCATTAAGTTTTAGTTATCATCAAAACCATAACTTAACAAACACAACATTCATCAAAACCATAACTCAACAGTCGTGCCAACTCCCTCCAAAATCAATAGCATAAGTCCTGAGCATATCCTCCACCATCTGATTTGTCCTTTCAGTTTGACCATCAGTTTGTGGATGGAACGCAGTGCTAAAATTGAGTCGGGTCCATAATGAATGCTGTAGACCCTTCCAGAATTGTGATGTGAACCAAGGGTCTCGGTCAGATATAATGGTGATAGGGACACCATGTTGTTTGAAAATTTCCTTTATTTATAGTGCTGCTAATACATCCACAGACCATCAACTTTTGATTGGTAGAAAATGTGTAGATTTAGTCAATCGGTCTATAATCACCCATATACCATCGTGTCCACCTTTTGTCTTAGGCAAACCCATGATGAAATCCATCCTTATACTTTCCCACTTCCACTCAGGAATATCCAAGGGATGTAATTTTCCGGCGGGCTTTAAATGTTCCACCTTTACTTACTGACAAGTGAGGCAGGGAGATACAAAGTCCTCTACTTCTCTTTTCATATTGGGCTACCAGAAATTTCTTTTCAAGTCTTGGTACATCTTGGTAGCACCAAGGTGAATAGCATATCTTGATTTATGAGCTTCTTCCATGATCAATTTCTTAGTGTCAGCATGATCTGACACACAGATATGATCTTTAAACAATAGTCTTCCATCAGTGGAAATGGAGAATTTTGACCTTTGATCAATATTAGCCTTAATCTCCATCAATGTGGGGTTATTCTCTTGTCATTTGACTAGATCTTCAATCAATGTAGGTTGTGTCCTTATATTAGCAATCATACATCCTTCCTCTTCTTTATCAACATCGAAATTTAAACGAGCAAAATTCTCGATAAGATAAGTCGTAACTTTTCTGAGGCTCGCTAGAGTTGCCATTGGTCTTCTGCTAAGAGCGTCAGCTACAACATTTACTTTGCCTGGATGATATTGAATAGGAAAGTTGAAGTCTTTGAGATACTCCAACCATCTGCATTGCCTCATGTTCAATTCCTTTTTGGTGAAAAGGTATTTCAGACTTTTATGATATGAAAATATAATGTACTTCTCCTCGTAGAGGTAATGTCGCCAAATTTTTAAGGCGAATATAACCGCAGCTAGTTCCAGATCATGCACATGGTAGTTTTCTTCATGACGCTTTAACTACCTTGATGAAGAGCAAATCACCTTTCTATTTTGCATAAGAACGCATCCTAGGCCAATGCCAGATGCATCGGTATAGACTTCAAAGCCACCACCCTCAACATGTAGTGCCAAGATAGGGGCAGTAGTGAGATGATCTTCAAGAGTATGGTAAAACCGACCTTCATGCTAATTTAAGGTAGATAGAGGTATGGTAAAACATGCCAACAGGTAAATAAGGCTTGATAAAACTATATTAAGACATGAAGATGCATGGGTAGTCATGATTTAAACTAGAATTATCATTTTCGTTATTAAGGGTAGGAACTATGCATGCTGAAACAGACTAGATGCGCAATGATAGTAAAACATTAAATACTCCGTGTGAAAAACATAAAATTTCATGAAATCAAAGGGCTTTTACTCCTGACATGTTATTCTAGCCTTTTCATGAGATAACCTACCTTTGACTTGATCTCTAGACTTTGAATTTCTGGCTAAAAGTAGACCCTAGTTCCTGCACGTTCTGTGCCAAACCAGTAACTTCCCGTCCCTCTATCTCCCGATCCTCTTGACCTAAATCCATAAATTGGAGGATAGGTAGAAGATATGAAGAAGAACAGAAAGTTCTGAAGGACCAATTTCTAAATACCTCGATTTGGGCTTCTACTTTCCTGATCTTCACTGGACCGTCGCACTAGTTCTTGTGGAGTCTGTTGTGAACCAGTAACTTGCAGAGGCTCTAACTCTCCAACAGCTGGATCTTCTAGCACGAGAATTTGAGGGAAGTTAGAAAAAATTAAGACGATCATAAAGTTCTAAATAACCAACCTGAGATAAAGTTTCCTTACCTTCAAAATACGCGAGCCAACATTATGGTTCACATGAGTCGAAGTTAGGGTCTATTTATAGGGTTCCCCTAGGGTTTAAAGGATTAGATCGAACCTAGAGTCCCAAATTGGAGTAGAGTTAATCCCTAGAGAGTTCTAGAGAGCCTTTCATGCCAGGTAGCTTCGATCTAAGGTGATTTGATCGTCCAAGATCTAAGCTTTTCACGTTTTTTTCCCATTCACGGAAATCTGGAGGCTTAGCGGTCATGGGAGGACCGCTAGGGTGGCTCTGGCGGTCGCGCGATAGACCGCCAGGTGGCGCTTAATCCGAAAATTTCAGATTTTCTTATTATCTCTCATTTATTTCCCCCAATTGATGTATATATCCATTTTAAATCCGTAAATTACCTAATTTACATTTCTATTGGCTTGGGTCTAAAAGTCTTGGAATTGGGTCTTTGGGCCTATTTAAGTTGGGCTTAGCCCTTTGGTAAATATAGGGCCTTTAAATGGATTAAATAAATCCTTAATTCTCCTTAATTGCCTATTAAGCCTTTAAAATGTCTAACAATTATATTTTAATCCCAAAAAATTCCTAGAAAATTCTCGGGCATTACACCATCCCCCACTTAAAATGAATTTTGTCCCCAACTTCATCGTAATAAGATTTGCTAAGGAGAGTACTTATATTCAAATATCTCTAGAAATCTTTTGTGCATGGCTTCTTCGGTTTCCCATGTTGCTTCATGTGGCTAAGATTTGATCCATTGGACCTTGACCATGGAAATGGTTTTATTCCGAAGTTGACGTACTTTTCGTTCAATTATTTTGATTAGCTTTTGCTCATATGTCAAACCTTTTTAATCTCCAGGTTGTCATAAGTTATGACATGGAATGGATCGGGGACATACCTTTTGAGCATTGAGACGTGAAATACATCATGGACTCCAACTAATTGAGTATGCGACTTCACCAACCCTTTCAAGAATTTCAAAGGGGCCAATGAATCTCGGAGTAAGTTTGCCTTTGATGCTGACTCTTCGAATACCTCGACCCGGAGAAACCTTAAGGAATGCATGGTCTCCTACTTGGAATTCTAGGTCGCGCCTTCTGTTATCAGCATATGATTGTTGCCTATCTTGAGCCATCTGGAGTCTCTCCCGAATAAGCTTTATCTTCTCGGTAGTATCCATGCTGATGTCGGGGCCAAGAAATTGCCTTTCTCCTACTTGATTCCAACATATCAGTGTGCGACAGCTTCTTCCATACATTGCCTCGAACGGTGCCATTTGTATACTAGCTTGGTAGCTATTATTGTAGGCGAATTCCACTAGAGGCAAGTGGTCGTGCCAACTCCCTCCAAAATCAATAGCATATGCCCTGAACATATCTTCCACCACCTGATTTGTCCTTTCAATTTGACCATCAGTTTGTGGATGGAACGCAGTGCTAAAGTTGAGTCGGGTCCCTAATGAATGCTTTAGACCCTTCCAGAATTGTGATGTGAACCGAGGGTCTCGGTCAGATATAATAGTGACAGGGACACCATGTAGTTTGATAATTTCTTTCATGTATAGTGCTGATAATACATCCACAAACCATCGACTTTTGATTGGTAGAAAATGTGCATATTTAGTCAATCGGTCTATAATCACCCATATACCATCGTGTCCACCTTTTGTCTTAGGTAAACCCATGATGAAATCTATCCCTATACTTTCCCATTTCCACTCGAAAATATCAAAGGGATGTAGTTTCCCGGCGGGCTTTAAATGTTCTTCCTTTACTTGCTGACAAGTGAGGCAGCGAGATACAAAGTCCGTTACTTCTTTTTTCATATTGGGCAACCAAAAATTTCATTTTCAGTCTTGGTACATCTTGGTAGCACCAAGGTAAATAGCATATCTTGATTTATGAGCTTCTTCCATGATCAATTTCTTAGTGTCGGCATGATCCGACACACAGATTCGATCTTTGAACAACAGTCTTCCATCAGTTGAAATGGAGAATTCTGACCTTTGATGAATATCAGCCTTGATCTCCATCAATGTGGGGTCATTTTATTGTAATTTGACTAGATCTTCGATCAATGTAGGTTGTGTCCTTATATTAGCAATCATACATCCTTCCTCTTCTTTATCAACATCGAAATTTAAACGAGCAAAATTCTCGATAAGATAAGTCGTAACTTTTCTGAGGCTCGCTAGAGTTGCCATTGGTCTTCTGCTAAGAGCGTCAGCTACAACATTTACTTTGCCTGGATGATATTGAATAGGAAAGTTGAAGTCTTTGAGATACTCCAACCATCTGCATTGCCTCATGTTCAATTCCTTTTTGGTGAAAAGGTATTTCAGACTTTTATGATATGAAAATATAATGTACTTCTCCTCGTAGAGGTAATGTCGCCAAATTTTTAAGGCGAATATAACAGCAGCTAGTTCCAGATCATGCATAGGGTAGTTTTCTTCATGACGCTTTAACTGCCTTGATGAATAGCAAATCACCTTTCCATTTTGCATAAGAATGCATCCCAGGCCAATGCCAGATGCATCGGTATAGACTTCAAAGCCACCACCCTCCATAGGTAGTGCCAAGATAGGGGCCGTAGTGAGATGATCTTTAAGAGTTTGAAAACTTTCTTCGCAATCCTTTGACCATATAAAAGGGTTCTCCTTTCTTGTGAGTCTAGTCAAAGGGACGACGATTTTAGAGAAATCCTTAATGAATCGCCTATAATAACTAGCCAGACCCAGAAAACTTCTAACTTCAGACACGGCCGTTGATGCGCTCGACAGTCGTTGTTTAAAAATGCCGTGCCACATAAATTTTAAAATTTATACAACCGCACTCACTCACTTAGATGATTTTGAAAATACGAGTAAAGTGGTAAGAACGGATCGATCCCACGGGGAGGAAATTTGAATGTAAGTTGGAAAATACCCTTATGTTTTGGAAAATCAATTGCTTTTGTTTGATTTGAGTGCGATTACAACTAACGGAAATGAAATTACAATTTGAAAGAATAAGAGATAAGTTAAAGAAATATTTAGCCAATGAATTGAAGAATGCCGTCGTTTCCTCGCCGAGCCTTTGATGAAGATCGCTCCGCCTTGGAAGTCGACGCCGTGAGATGATTTGAAGAAGACCACCGCTTTGGGTGTGAGTGAAACACTTATGAAGAAATAGGTTGGATAGAACAAGTTTGAAACACTAAGTTGAAAACATAACAGAATTTCATTGAAAATAGGGGTTGGAAGAAATAGAATAACTTAAAATATAAATAGAAGTATAAAAAATGGAATACATGAACGTTGTAGAGAATTAAAAGATGAAGAAGTTTTATGAAGAACACAGAAACAGAAAACGAAAGGAAGACAATGACAAACTTGAAAAATCAAGATCTATTGCTGCTGGTGAACAGTAACTGACAGAAAAATAGAACAGTAAAGAATTAATTCTAGAGCTCAAACTAAGAAGAATTTGAAGAAGTGGAAGAAGAACAAAAGTTAAATCTATAAGAGAGTAACAACTTTCTTGAAGAACTCAGAGTAAAATTATGATCGTAAAGGCTTCAAAATGGCAAATTGGTGTAGACTATCACTTCAGATGAACAATACATGAACAGGACAACACTTAAAAACACAAAGAATAACTTTTTTTTTATTTTTTTTTATAGAAACCCCTGCCTAGGTTTGAATGTGGGAGTACACGCCTGATCGGGAGTGGCTACTCCACCATCCACACCTAAGAGGTAAATTTTATTATAATGAAAGAATGAATAACATTACATCAGTCGGATGCTAGGAATTCCTAGCTTGTCCAAATGAGCTGCACCTTTAACATTAGAAGGAAGCTCCTGATAATCAAAAAAGGAATTACATTTGGTGCTACATGCTAAAGATGCAAGAGAATCAGCCACTGTGTTGGCTTCTCTGAAGACATGTGAGAAATAGTCCGCTGAAGGGAGCATACGCCATATATCTCTAATGTAAGGTAGAATAATCCATGGGCAAGGAATTTTCTGTTGGATTGCTTGAACTAAAATCTTGGAGTCACACTCAATGATGACATGTTGAGCATCGAAAGTGTGGAGGTATTGCAGACCTTCATGAAGTGCCCTTACTTCTGCTATAAGGCTATTAGAGTTGCCATAATAATGAGAGTAAGCAAGAAGAACCTTTCCATCAGAGTTTCGAATAACACCACCACCACCAGATAAGCCATCTGATTTGCAAGCACCATCAGTATTTAATTTGATGAAAGGCTAAGGAGGATGTAACCACTTTATGGGCTTTGGGCGTGGACTATCTTTAGCAGCAACTTTGATGTCCATATCTGCCAAAATAATCCTATTATTATATGAGTTTTCCTTGAGGCAAAGAATAACTTTTAAACTAGAAGGAATTGGGCGAAATGATAAAAATAGAAGTTGAAGAACACTTACAGATAGACAACTTTGTAGAAGACAATCAATTTAAATAAATATCACACAAGCTTTTAAATTGACTATGAAGAGCCGAAATGACTAAGAGTACACTGGAATTCTTCAATACAAACTTAACACAAACTTCAAAACTTAAACATAAAAGCTCTCAAAATCTATCCCTACCAAAGCCACAAAGCAAAAACTTGAAGAACACTTACAAACTTGATCAATCCATGGCTTACTACTCCTAGCTATCCGCTCTTACTTAACTTCCTAACCACCCATTTCCATTACAAATGAACCCCTTTATATAGAATACACAACACCCCTCTCTTCATGTGAACAGCCATGCTAATATGAACACATAATTGCTGCTCTATTTGACCCAAAATGGTAGGATGACATGTGCTGCACACTTGGGCATTTTTTTTCTGATTTTTTCTAATTTTTTTCTGTATTTTTCTAGGCCCTTTTCCTTCTCTTTCTCTCTCTTTCTCTCTCCTACCGGCGCATTGCGCCGACCGGCCGCTTCTCTCTCTTCCTGCGTGAGACGCGCTCGCGTGCGCCGTCGGCACCGACCGCGTGCGCTCGCCTGGTCGCCCGCCGCGGCTGCGCCGCGTGCGCCGCTGACCGGGTCCTGGGGGCACAGTGCTTCCGCTGGCGACTCCTCCTCTTTGGTTGACACGGCTTCGCCGCGTTGACTGCGCGCCCGCGGGTTCGAGCCCGCCCACGAGAGGTGGCGGGATCGAATCCCGCCTCCGCCTGCAACACAAACACACACACACACGTTTCACTTACTTAGGTTTATATATATATATATATATATATATATATATATATATATATATATATATATATTGGATATATATTATATATATCTTATAAAATTTCTAAAAATAGTAAATAAATTTATTTTTTTGTTTTCTATATTTTTTTTTCTTTTTGAACAAGTCCAAAATAATATTCAATATTAATAATGTTTTTTGTTTATTTTCATAATATATATAGATATATATATAGCTTTTAAGGCCTTAAAAATATCAAATAAATTTATTTTTTTTCTTTTATTATTGTTGTTCTTATTGAACAAATCCTTGGGCTTTTGGCCCATTTCAACATACATTATATTTTCTTGTTTTTCTTATTTTTATTGATTAGAGTGTTTGTTAAATAAGGAAATATCTTTATTAAAATCATTTAATTACAAAAAATTAATTAGTTTACTCTAAATCAAAAGTAAGTGTGATAAGTGTATATTTATTATTTTTTAAGCCCATAAAAATGTAAATAACATGAATTAAGATGAGAAAATACACACTTATCACACCGCCCAACTTACTCATTGCTAGTCCCTTAGCAATGCAAATAATCTCAAAATGTAAGGACTAACAAGAGTTTACAAAGTTCATGCCTCATTTCCAGATCATCGTTGATAGAATCTACTAAAGATTAGGAATCTGAAATCATTATCTCATACTAGCCTTGTGTAGGAAATTCAGGTACATGATCAAGAATTCTAATCAAAATTCAGTAGCACTTGTGCATGTGAAATGCTAAGTTTACAGTGAAGACAATTGCGTCCCCCATTTGCTATTACAAGCAAGTGTCCTTCAATTCTGCACTTCTTAATTAGAGCATTCAACATACTAGCTTTTTATCTACCTTAGTGCTATGTCCCGGTTGGGATCTATATATATATATATATATATATATATATATATATATATATATATATATATTTCTTTTCTTTTTTTTCTTTACACACATGATGCTGCACTACCCTTCACTGTTTTACGCGAACCGCAACACGTCTGAGGTGAAGTAGGCCCGGTTACATAGATCAAAGTTCCATTTTCCTTTTGACGCGAACCTCAACACGTCTTAGGTGAAGTAGGCCCGGTTACTCAGAATCGGAGCATTTTTCATGGTGTTTTTCTCATAAATTTTTTTCAATTGTGCTTTTGCACTAATTTTGATAACTTGACAGAAAGCTTTATAAAAGATATCTTTATCAAGAAGTGCTGAATATCAGACAACATATCCAAAATAGCAGAAGGCTTGTCCTACTTGTTTCTTTAGCGTGCATAGTCATTTTCTTTTTCTAAAGTGCACATGAACTTTAAAGAGATTCTTAAATCAGTTTTCCATGGCTAGATTCAATAAATTATCCATCATCCGATTCCCTAGTCTTTTCTATTCCAGAATTACTTTTCATGAGACATGAATCAAGAAACTCCAAATGGGTTTATTTTATTTGTTTTCTAATTTTCAATTTTCAAAAAAAAAATTCATAGCTAAATGAGATTGTATATGAATGTAACATGTACAATGGCATGATTTCCGTCCCCCCAACTTAAATGACATTATCCTCAATGGCATGAACAATAGAGAATAATGAACAATGCAGACATAAAATTTGTGAAGGAACAGGACAACCTAACGGAAGTGAACTTTGACGGGTTGACTTGTGACGGCTTGGCAGAGGTGTTGACTTTGAAAATCTAAGCATCAGAGGAAGCAAGTATTTCTTCTCCCCCCAACTTATCATTTATTCAAACCTGCAAAATAAAAACACATGAAAAACCTGGGTGGCCTCCCAAGAAGCGCTAAATTTTATGTCATCAGCCAGACACAAGGTAGATCACTAACCAACGCGTGGCATTCAGAATGAGCCACCACGTGATCTTGTCTTCCTTCAAATTCCAGCCCTTATGCCATTGGAAGGCAAGAGAAAACATGTACGGACCGGGGCTAGAAAGAGGCAGGACTCGCACATTATGGATTTTAACGTTAACCCTGTGTGTGAGCCAGTTTTCAGTTTTAGGGATCCAGAAATGATCAATGGGCAATTTGTCAAGATCGAAGTGGAACCCTTGCACCATATCAATCCCTTGGTCCCCTTGTCCTGTATCATCTCTCCCGACGAGCCCTTTAGGAACGACTTCCTCCGTGGTAACTTGTTCAGGACCGGGTAGCCTAGGAATAAGATTGTCATCCTTAGCCACTTTCCTCTCAAGAACAGCCTCTTGAGCTTTAAGAGCGTTGATCAACTTGTCTGCCTGAGAGGAAGTCAAATCAAAGGTGAATGTGGTTGGCACATCCCCCTCAGGTCCTAGAATCTCAAATTGGAGAGGCTTGACTGACAGGGGAATCAAAGTAGAAGGAAGCACTAACTCATCCACAGATTCAGACGTCATTGGAGAGGCTTTAGGGGTTAGATCAAATAGAAAAGTTTCGAATGAAACCCCTTCATCACACTCCTCACTCATCTGAGGACTATTAACCAAATTTCCCAATAATGGGGTGGATAGAGGAAATGTAAATGATTCCAGCCCAACCCTTTCATCATAGATCAGATCAAATGTGAATTTCTCTAAGGCGGGCCCATCATCACACTCCTCACTAATCCCAAAATTATCAATCAAATTTTCCATAGATGGGGTCAGTAGATGAAATGTAAACTTTTCTAATAAGGCCCCATCATCATGTTCTTCCAGGGAAGGAGGATATTCAGGATATTGTTTCAGTAAATCAACAAGATTATTACTAACAAAGTAATCCTCCTCGTTATTGATTTCCTCAATTGAGTTGTTTGGGCCATTATCTTTTACAGTACTATTCTCAATCTCAAAACATTCGTAGAATGGGGTGATATGATCATGATTATCCTTGAAGCCACCCCCTTCTTCCTTTCCTTCCTGCATCATGGTATTACGTGCGCACTCCCCCTCATTCTCAATAGTGATATTGTGAGCCTAAATGACAGGCAGAAGACTGTCATCGTCATCATCATCATCATTCACATATTGAGGGGGTTGGTGTAATGTTGAAGGAGAGGGTTGATAAGTAGACTGAGAGTACATGTTTTGAGGGTCAAAGCAGTGGCCCGGTGAATCACTCCTAGTATCCATGTTGAATCGAAATATGGGTGAGATGAGTTGAGCTGAAGTTGAGGACACAGGGGTCGCCCGTGGTCTTCTTGGGGTGAAAGTGTAGACAAATGGGTTTGGATTGTTTGGTCCATCCAAGGAAAATTTAGGTGATTGCTCCAGCCAGACGTAGAATTATCGGAAAGGGTATCACACTGGCATGGAGAGAATCCTAGGCCATTTTGGACCTGTGCTCGGATGACTGGAGAGAGTCGGGCAATAGTAGGACATTCACTCACATGGTGAGTAAGACTGGCACAGAATTCACAAGCTTTTGTGAAAGTGTGGATAGGGTTTTCAGCCTTTTTGACATGTCCTACGGATTGTTGATGAGATGAGATGGAGGCACGGTTTATCAAATTTTCACTCAAAATGTCAAACAAATCATACGCTTCATCTTCACCTTTGCTCAAAAATGCTCCTCCACAATATATGTCCACCATTTACCTATCATAATCGGATAACCCCTCATAAAATGCAAACATAATTTGCCATTTGGGCAACCCATGGTGTGGACATTGACTTATTAAATCCTTAAGTCTCTCCCAAGATTCATGAATTTGCTCTCCCGGACGTTGAGTAAATCCTGTAATCACCCTTCTCATCATGTTGGTTCGGCCTATGGGGTAATTGTTTTTCAAAAATTCTAACTGCATAGCTTCCCAAGTCCTGATAATCTTTCCAAAACTCCTTAACCAACATTTTGCTTTATCTTTCAATGAGAATGGAAATAAGATCAACTTAAAGGCATCATCATTAAAATTCTGAATTTTGATCAGGGAGCAAACTTCTAGAAAATCATCTAGATGCCTATAAGGATTGTCATTAAGATTCCCATAAAAAGATGGGAGCATTTGGATGAGACTAGGGCGAATCTCATATTGATCAACGAGAATGTCAGGGAGTTGAATACATGTTGAGGGCTTGTAAGTAGAAGGATAAAAGTGCTCCTACATAGGCGTGGATTTGTGATTTTATTTTGATCATTGAAGTACTAGGGCTGTCAGGGAGCATCCCCGGCAACGGCGCCAAAAATTTGATGCGCTCGACAGTCATCGTTTAAAAATGCCGTGCCACATAAATTTCAAAATTTATACAACCACACTCACTCACTTAGATGATTTTGAAAATACGAGTAAAGTGGTAAGAACGGGTCGATCCCACGGGGAGGAAATTTGAATGTAAGTTAGAAAATACCCTTATGTTTTGAAAAATCAATTGCTTTTGTTTGATTTGAGTGCGATTACAACTAATGGAAATGAAATTACAATTTGAAAGAACAAGAGATAAGTTAAAGAAATATTTAGCCAATGAATTGAAGAATGCCGTCGTTTCCTCGCCGAGCCTTTGATAAAGATCGCTCCGTCTTGGAAGTCGACGCCGTGAGATGATTTGAAGAAGACCACCGCTTTGGGTGTGAGTGAAACACTTATGAAGAAATAGGTTGGATAGAACAAGTTTGAAACACTAAGTTGAAAACATAACAGAATTTTATTGAAAATAAGGGTTGGAAGAAATAGAATAACTTAAAATATAAATAGAAGTAGAAAAAATGGAATACATGAAAGTTATAGAGAATTAAAAGATGAAGAAGTGTTATGAAGAACACAGAAACAGAAAATGAAAGGAAGACAATGACAAACTTGAAAAATCAAGATCTATTGCTGCTGGTGAACAGTAACTGACAGAAAAATAGAACAGTAAAGAATTAATTCTAGAGCTCAAACTAAGACGAATTTGAAGAAGTGGAAGAAGAACAAAAGTTAGATCTATAAGAGAGTAACAACTTTCATGAAGAACTCAGAATAAAAGTATGATTGTAATGGCTTCACAATGGTAAATTGGTGGAGACTATCACTTTAGATGAACAGTACATGAACATGACAACACTTAAAAACACAAAGAATAACTTTTAAACTAGAAGGAATTGGGCAAAATGATAAAAATAGAAGTTGAAGAACACTTACAGATAGACAACTTTGTAGAAGACAATCAATTTAAATAAAGATCACACAAGCTTTTAAATTGACTATGAAGAGCCGAAATGGCTAAGAGTACACTGAAATTCTTCAATACAAACTTAACACAAACTTCAAAACTTAAACATAAAAGCTCTCAAAATCTATCCCTACCAAAGCCACAAAGCAAAAACTTGAAGAACACTTACAAACTTGATCAATCCATGGCTTACTACTCCTAGCTATCCTCTCTTACTTAACTTCCTAACCACCCCTTTCCATTACAAATGAACCCCTTTATATAGAATACACAACACCCCTCTCTTCATGTGAACATCCATGCTAATATGAACACATAATTGCTGCTCTATTTGACCCAAAATGGTAGGCTGACATGTGCTGCACACTTGGGCATTTTTTTTCTGATTTTTTTCTGATTTTTTTCTGTATTTTTCTAGGCCCTTTTCCTTCTCTTTCTCTCTATTTCCCTCTCCTGTCGGCGCGTTGCGTCGACCGGCCGCTTCTCTCTCTTCCCGCGTGAGACGCGCTCGCGTGCACCGTCGGCACCGACCGTGTGCTCTCGCCTGGTCGCCCGCCGCGGCTGCGCTGCGTGCGCCGCTGACCGGGTCCCGGGGGCACAGTGCTCCCGCTGGCGACTCCTCCTCTTTGGTTGACGTGGCTTCGCCGCGTTGACTGAGCACCCGCGGGTTCGAGCCCGCCCACGAGAGGTGGCGGGATCGAATCCCGCCTCCGCCTGCAACAAAAACACACACACACGTTTCACTTAGTTAGGTTAGTTAGGTTTATATATATATATATATATATATATATATATATATATTTTATATTTGGATATATATTATATATATCTTATAAAATTTCTAAAAACAGCAAATAAATTTATTTTTTTGTTTTCTATATTTTTTTTCGTTTTGAACAAGTCCAAAATAATATTCAATATTAATAATGTTTTTTGTTTATTTTCATAATATATATATAGATATATATATAGCTTTTAAGGCCTTAAAAATATCAAATAAATATATTTTTTTCTTTTATTATTGTTATTCTTATTGAACAAATCCTTGGGCTTTTGGCCCATTTCAACATACATTATATTTTCTTGTTTTTCTTATTTGTATTGATTAGAGTGCTTGTTAAATAAGGAAATATCTTTATTAAAATCATTTAATTACAGAAAATTAATTAGTTTACTCTAAATCAAAAGTAAGTGTGATAAGTGTATATTTATTATTATTTAAGCCCATAAAAAATGTAAATAACATGAATTAAGATAGGAAAATACACACTTATCAACCGTCGGACAACTCCAATTCTTAACAGCCTCAACCTTAGAAGGATCGACAGCGATACCTTCTTTTGAAATAATATGGCCAAGAAAAGAGACCTTCTTTAGCCAGAACTCGCACTTGCTAAGCTTTGCGTAGAGTTGATGTTCTCTTAAGATTTGCAAGGCTATTCTTAAGTGCTCTTTGTGCTCCTCCTTAGTCTTGGAGTATATAAGAATATCATCAATGAAGACGACCACAAATTGGTCAAGGTAAGGCCTGAAAATATTATTCATATGTTGCATAAATGTTGCCAGGGCATTGGTTAACCCGAACGGCATTACCACAAATTCATAGTGCCCATATCTGCTCCGGAAAGTAGTCTTGTATATGTCTTCGTCTTTGATCTTGAGTTGGTGATAACCCGACCTGAGGTCTATCTTGGAGAAATATTCTGCTCCTAAAATTTGATCAAAGAGCTCATCGATA
The DNA here is from genome assembly GCA_022559845.1 of Amorphophallus konjac. Classification (NCBI taxonomy): domain Eukaryota; kingdom Viridiplantae; phylum Streptophyta; class Magnoliopsida; order Alismatales; family Araceae; genus Amorphophallus; species Amorphophallus konjac. The sequence goes on from CM040119.1 coordinate 160,351,745, forward strand.
TGCGGCAACGGATATTTGTTCTTGATAGTGAGTTGATTTAGTCACCGGTAATCGATACATAGCCTGAGAGATCCATCCTTCTTCTTGACAAATAAAATTGGCTCACCCTAAGAGGATGTGCTAGGTCGAATGAAGCCCTTGTCTAATAACTCCTGAAGTTGTTTCTTCAATTCTTTGAGTTCTGTAAGGGACATCCTGTAGAGAGCTATTGAAACAGGTGCTGCTCCAGGAATGAGTCAACGGAGAAGTTTACTTCCCTTTCGGGTGGTAAATGGGGTAAATCTGATGGGAATACATCGGGAAACTCATTCACAATGAGAATATCTTCTAAGATGATTTCCTTGGATTCGGTAATGATTACAGAGGCAAGAAAAGCTTCACTTTCTTGCAAAATGAGTTTGCAAGCATGAAGAGATGAAATAATGGTAGGATGTTTCCTATACTTGATGCCAAGGAAAAAAAATCGTGGGAGACCTGGTTTCTGAAAAGTGGTTCTCCTATTGCGACGATTTATATAGGCATCATGGTCAACAAGCCAATCTACACCTAGGATAGCATCGTAGCCTTCCGTGTCAAGGCATACGAGATTTGTAGGAAGATTATGACCTTCTACCATTACCTCACTATCGGGGTAGTGGGTTGTAAGTTTAGTTCCGGGACCTAAGGGTGTAGTGATAGCTAGGTCCGTAGGTAGAGGAACTGACGAAACTGGCAAGGTTTTTGCAAAAGCAGTAGATATAAAGGAATAAGAAGCTCCAGTATCAAATAACACGAATGCAGGATGGGAATAGATTTGAATGGTACCATCCATTAGCCCATCATCCTTGGGCGCTTCATCATCATCCATAACAACATTAATACGAGCTTGTTGCTTGCATCCACAGCTGGAAGATTGATCCTTCATGAGGGGGCAATCCGACATGTAGTGCTCCCGACTGCCACATCGCAAACATGCCCCTAGGCATTTCCAGCATTCCTTGACTGCATGGCCAAATTTCTCGTAGAATGTGCTAGCCGCCATGACTTGCTTATCATCTTCTTTGGCCTTCTTGTTCCTGCGATCATCCTTGTTGTTCCCAGTCTGGGATGTCTTTTTGTTATCCCGAGAGTTGTAAGTGATGCTAAATTTTTCCTCTCTTCTTCCTCGCCGATCAGACTTTCACCTTGGCTCTTCCCCTTTGCCTTTGAGTTTATCGACCTTCTCCAAGGTCCATTCACACAAGTGTGCCTGTTGGACCATCTCTTCATAGGTCCGAATATTTTGTGGGCCAAGTTGTTGGATGAAGATAGGCCGCACCCCGTCCATGAAATAATTAGCCTTTAGAAGATCCGTGCTCACTAAATGTTGAGCATAGGGTGCTAGGCGAGTGAACTGTAACTCATACTCTGCCACCGTCATCATGCCTTGACATAAAGAAGCGAACTCCGCCACCTTCCTCTCCTTAACATGTTCGGAGAAGTATTTTACTCGGAAGAGTGTGAGAAATCCGTCCCAAGTGTGTGGTGCATTTTGAGGCGGTGCCGGAATAGACTTCCACCAAGTATGCACATCCTTGTTGAGTTGGAACATGGCGACATGAACCTTCTCTTGGTCGGCACATTGCATGACCTCGAATATACGGTTCATTTAATCTATCCAGTTTTCAGCTTCGTCTGGGTTGGAAGAACCAGAAAATCACGGAGGGTTTAGACTCTGGAAGTTGCGATAGATCACCGGCACCAGCCCTCGCGCCAGCTTGGGCCATATTTTGTAAGGCCTGGGTGAGACCCGTAATAGTTTGTTGCATTTCACCCCGATAAACACGGTGAGCCATTGTAAGAATAAGGTACCTGAGAAAAAGGAATGATTTGTTAATTCCTACGAAATAAAAGGGAGTTAACTTAGAGATAAGTTCTAATTAACTATCTCATCCCGGCTCTACCCAAATCTCACGTAGGTGGGAAATTCTTTCCTTAGTTCATAGGTGTGGGTCCTTAAGCCTTGGACTTAGCCTATGACATGACATTTTCCTAAGAATAAGTAGGTCCTTAGACCTAGGCTCTGATACCACTTTAACTGTCACGCCCCGAGATTATGCAGCGGAAACAATCGGGAACATGAACAGTCGGCTAGTACGCCTCAAGCGAGCAATATAATCAGAGCGCTAGCACATTCACACAGAAGAAATGAATGCACAATATTTGGACAAAATCTTTGCTTTATTAAATAATGATAAAAAGTACATAAGATGACTCTTGACTCTTTGACTAACTTGACTCAATAAAATGGAAAATTACATAAAGACTCTTGACTATCAACTAATGACAATCTAAGGCTTCGCTCCTTCTTTAATCACTCTCGGATCCATCACTTGAATAGTCTGAATCCGACCCACTAGAATTTCCTGAAAAAGATTAGAAAAAAAGTAGGGAATGAGCACACATGCCCATTAGGTATCTTCATATGAACATGAAGGTAATGTTTAAGTAATTAACAATTTAGCTCTAGAGTATAAGATAAGTCATGAAAATACGATGAAACACGTGAATAAATCAAAGTAACACAATAATCAAGATATGATCAAGGTGAGATATGAGAGTTTATGTAAACTAGAAATATCATCAACCAAGAATATAACATGAATGTAATTTGGCCTTTCATGAATAAGAATGTACTTTTCCATAACCACAAAGGCTATGCACTAGAAAGTCATGCAACAAGAATGTACTAGCAAGCATTGAATTTCATAAAATTACCTCGTGGATCTTCACTCGTTTATAAAAAAAAGTACTCCCGGCACAATGCGACGCCAGTGTTCATCATACCCCATGGTTTATTGTAATGCCCCGGGTTTTTTATATCATTGTTCGGGTCAAGATCTGTGGGTTTCGGATCGCTTTCGTGGGTCCTAGATTGAGTTTAGCGGTTTACACATATTTTTATCTGCCGGACCTTCAGAATCCCATGTGAAGCGAACCATTGCGTTCTCTGACTCCGGGACGTTACCACTGCATTGTGCGTTTTTCGAGGATCGTGGGGAGTATTTTTTCCTATTTTTGGTATTTTCTGAAAATTCTAGATTTTCTATATATCAAACTATTTTCTCTCTCCCCATCTCTCATTTCTCACTCTCACCCTCTCTTCTCCGACGGCCGACGGAGGTGGACAGGGGTGAGGCAGAGGTGACATGGGGCCTGGAGCGACGGGCATGGGATGAGGATCGCGATGGTGGAGGTGATTCGTGGGATCGCGAGCCGGCGATGATTTAAACGACATTTTCATGGCGGATCGGCGTCCTCAGCGTGCGGAATTTTTGGTGGAGGTAGGGGGATGGTTCCCTAACCCACGTACTTCCTTTCCCGCGAGTTTTGTAGGCCGTGGTGAGCCGAGCGGGCTTAGGGGAAAATACATGATTTTGGGGTGTGAGTCGGATTTAGTGTTTTGATCACGTTTTTGGGGTTTAAATGGGTCCTCTCGGTGCTAGAGAGGTTGGGGAATGATTTTCCCTTGTTTTCCCCTTCACATGGGTGTGATTGGGGAGTGAAATGGGTTTTTCCGTGGTTTTCTCCATTTTCAGGTGCAGACTGAGAACGCGCCAATCACGGTGGTCACATTCTTCGAAGAAGGCACCATATCGGGGGGTCGCGTTCATCAAGGAAGATGAACAGTAAAGTGGTTGAGAACGCGCCGCTCTGGAGTGTCACGTTCTGTTATGAATGCACCCTAGGCGAGCTGCAGGTTCTGAATGCACACCAGGCGGGTGTGGACGCATAAAATTTCACGTCGGTACACTCCCCAGTTCGACATCGAAAGATGAACTGGGAGAACAAGACTGCGGAAGGACTGGACACCCAGAACTCCAAAGAATGCAACTGCCCGAAAAACCCTCACGTTTGCACGGGCACATAAAACCACCAGGGCAGCAAAGAAGAACCCCATGAAGACTCGTAATTCCCGAGTCCTTGAAGAAAAGATCCACGAACGGTAACCATGGCCAGTTATTGGGTGCACCCGGTGCACCCCGTCACGCTCGCGGTGCTCCACCGGCACTCCCGTGAGGAGCTCCACAGACACGCCCAAGTGCCCCTCCAACGGCACGCCCACGGCCCCTCTAGCGGCACACCTTGCCAGCCCCTCCAGCGACACACCTTGCCAGCCCCTCCAGCGGCACACTCTACCCATCACCCGGCAAGGCTGTGAAGCCCTCCACCTGGTGCAATGTCCCTTTTCCTCACCCGGTGACGCGTTGCAGCCGTTGGACCGGTGCCACCAGTGGCAAACCTGGCGGTCACTGCCAGTGGCCCTTGGCACGCAGCGAAATCACGTCGAACCAGCTGGGGTTTGCTCAACTGTCGACGCCTCGTTGAAGCACATAGGCGTTCCCTGCTCGGGGACACGACGAAGGTCAACTTTGATTGACTCCCGTTGCCAGCCACGTCAACGCCAATAGAGGTATAAAAACCTCTCACTGCGAAGAGAAGAGGAGGGAGACGTTCAAAGGAGAAGAGGGCTTGCTGCTCTGCCGACCGCCACTGTCTATGCGAAGAGAGAAGGAGAAAGAGAGGAAGGGGCTTGCTGCTCCGGCCACCTCCTGAGGGAAGAGAAAGAAGATAGAAGAGAGGAAGAGGAGGGTGAGCGAAGAGAGGGAGTGAGCTCGGGAGGGGAGAATCCGGTGCTCCATCACTCCTCTGCCCACACTGTATTTTCTTTTTTTCTTTCTTCTATTGTGTCCCTATGATTTTGATGATAGCAAACACTATAAGTCATTTGAATGCATACTATTATGTTTGTAGTGCATATGAATGTTTCATTGAAAATCTTATCTGAATTAATACTACATTTAAATATGGCTGTGTGGTGTGTGCTTTGGTGCATTTCATAATTACATTTATCTGGATTGTTTGATGTCATATGTGTTTACTTCATTCAGAACTGCTCATTCAGAACTTGGTACATTGCTTAACTGTGAGCATGGCATAGACTGTACACTCGTCTGTCTGCATGAGTTACCAAGTCCACACATTGCATCGTCTGTTTTTTCATGAAGTCTATACATTGGCAGCCAGCGTCTCATGAAGTATGTACATCCCCTTCAAGCATTTCAAACTCTATACATCACTTGGAGTTCTTTCAAGTCTATACATTGCTGAGCGTCTCACTGACTGTCTCATGCAAGTATATACATTGGCATATGCATTCGCTGTAAAGTCTATACATTCATAGCGTCTAGTGTCTAGAGTTTCATAAAGTCTGTACATTGGAAGTATGTACAACGGACTGTACATGCATCAATCTTTAAAGTCCATACATTGGACTGTTACACGCATCATTGAAGCCTATACACCGATCCGTCTCTCCAGTCTGCACAGCCTTCTGATTGGACTTAATGTCTATAAAGCCTGCATCGTCTCATGCAGCATCTCAAGCCAGGTCCATACATAGTCCATCAGCATTTAGAAGTCTGTACATCGGTCCATCTTGTTCAGCGTCTTAGTGAATTCAAAGTCTGTACAGCGTCCATCTCAGCCAGCGTCTCACACTGCATTTTAGGCAAAGTCTGCATATGAGTAGAGTCTGTACATTGCCTTCAAAGCCTTCCAAGTATGTACATCGGTCTGTTGAAGACTCAAGTTTGTACAGCGCCCAGGTTCATGCATTTCAGGCGAAGTCCATACATTGGGCCCTTCATCACAGTCCATACATTGCATAATGTTCGTCAAGCCAATACATTGCACTGTAGATGCATCGAAGGGAAGTATGCACATTGGACTGTTCATATGAAGTCTGTACGTTGGAACTGTGTACAGTGTTCAGTTGCCTTCTCATAAAGTCTACACATCGCATATGGGAATCAAAGTATGTACATTGGCAGCTGAACTGCATCAAGCCTATACACTGCATTTGGTTTTTAAAGTCTATACATTGCCTTTGTTTCAAAGTCGATACATTGCCTCTGCTTCAAAGTTGATACATTGCCTTTGTTTCAAAGTCTATACATTAGACTGTGGCCTGCTTAGCTGAAGTCTGTACATCACCTTCAGATTTTCAAGACTATACACTCCATGCTAATTCAAGTCTATACATCCACAGTGTAACTTCAAAGTCTGAACATTGTCTCACTCCGTCAAAGTCCATACACTGGCTTTGAGATGAAGTCTATACAGTGCCTCAGGCTGAGCAAGTCCATACACTAGCTACTATTCTTCAGAGTCTGTACATCGCAGTGAGTTGAAGGTTGCCAAGTCTGTACAGCCACATCTCAAAGGCCAAGTCTATACACTCATACCTTTCCCTACGTTTTCTGGTCACGTCTACACATCGTATACTTGGCGTTTGCTTCAAAGTCTAAACACTCGTTCTTAAGGCTTCAAGTCTATACATTGGACCGTGGTTCGCCAAGTCTATACATTGCTGAGCCATTCGACAAGTCTGTACATTGGCTTCAATTCCTCAAGTCTATACATTGGGTTCGGCTCTACAAGTCTGTACACTGGTCGAGCATTCAAGTCTGAACATTCACAAAGTCCATACATCGACACTGTAGCTTGCATAGCTCAAGTCTGCAGATTGGGCTTTCACGTGAAGTCTATACATTGGTCTTCACTTGAAGTCTATACATTGGCTAAGGGTCTTCAAGTCCATACAGAGTCGTCTGATGCATATTGATCGAAGTCTATACACTCATTTCCATTGCTTCAACTTTATACACTCGTTATCACACTGCAAGTCTATACACTGAGCTTCGCATGAAGAACCTCAACTCTATACACTCAGTTTCAAAGCTTCAAGTCTATGCACTTGATATCAGGCCTCAAGTCTATACACTCGTTTGTTAACTCTCAAGTCTATACACTCGTTTGTTAACTCTCAAGTCTATACACTCGTCTGTTAACCTTCAAGTCTATACACTCAAGCTGCATCATGGCTGTACACACTTTGTTAAACAGCCTGAACCAAGTCTATACATTATCTGATACCTTCTTATGTCTGTGTGACAGGTACTGATTCGAGAAGCAGATAAGTGGCACGTGGTCTGAGGTTGGCACCTGGCACGTGATCCGATGATAACGCCCTAAATGCTACAGCTATAAATACCAGGCCGCCTCCATTTGGAGAACAAGGAGTGAGTGTGTGAGTAAAGAAAAGAGAAAAAGAGATCGAGATCAGAAAGAAAGAAAGTGATCGATATAGAAGAAGAGAGTTGCAGAGAAGCAGTGAGCAGTGAGCAGAAGAAGAAGAAAGAAGAAGAGTGAGAGAGCAGAAGAGAGATCGTGAGAACCAGCAGAAGAAGAAATAGAAAAAGAGAAAGAGAGAGATGAAGAGCTCGTGAAGAAGAATAGAAGCATCGTTCACTGGACCTTGGATCAGATCCAATCCAGTTCGCTCCTGCGAGAGCTTTTATGCATTTCATCTTTCCAGCTTTCTGTTGCTGCGTCTTTTGTTTTTGTTTTTCTTTTTCAACTATACTCAGTTGTTCTTCCAATCCTCTAGTGTGAGGTCGGGTTCCTCCTGTGGACTCAGGAGAAGGGAGACCTTGTGTCTTCGGTTTGCAAGTAGCTGGGTGCTACTTGTGGTTGTTTCCCTCCGGTTGGGAGGAAGGGAGGTCCGAGACCTCTAGGTTGCAAGTGGATGGCAGTCACTTGTGGGTTCCCTCCTGGTTTGGAGGAAGGGAGATTCATCTCCGATTCTGGTCTTGTGGTTTGCAAGACTAGGTGTTCCCTCCTGGTCTGGAGGAAGAGAGACTTGCGTCTCTGGTTCCAAGTGGCTGGGAGTCACTTGGGGTGTCCCTCCGGTTGGGAGGAAGAGGGGAGGTTGTTCCCCTGGTCAAGCTATTTGGCAGTAATTGTTGCAGACTGAGTCTGCTGTTCTAGCTTAGCTTGTGGAAGCCTCACTCCGGTTTGGAGTGAGGGGTGGACGTAGGTCTGTGGACCGAACCACCTAAAAAATCATGGTGTTCCCTTGTGGTGTGCTTTTGTTCCTTATATGTTCTTCTTATTGCTGCGCATTAGATGCTTGCTTAGGATCGTTTGAGGGCTTATTGAGTTGTTGTCTTGCTTTGATCCTTCTAAGTATCCTCAGTTTATTTCTGCAACAGTTTTAATTCCGCATAACCGAGCTTTAGATTTTTAATTAGGCTATATTTGAAGAGGGATACATTCACCGCCTCTCTGTATCCGGGCCTTGCATCCTAACAATTGGTATCAGAGCGGTTCTCTGACTAATCAGATCCAACGATCTGCAGAGGATCTTGCTGTCCTTGGTGCATTTCTGATTCTACTATCTGCTGCATTAATCTGTTTACCGAATTAATCAATGGGGTCTCCACCAGTTTTTAATGGCTCTAACTTTAACTCATGGGTTAGCAGTCTACATAACTATGTGAATTTGATGAATCCGGATCTGTGGAAGTTAATCTCACATGGTCCTCACAGACTGCCAAAGGAAAAGTCCAAATGGACTAAAAGTCATAGATCGAGAAATGAAGAGAATCAGAAAGTTTTGAATCTAATGAAAGAAGCTACTGACAAGGCTTTACATTCTTGTTTTTATTACTGTAGGTCCGCTAAGGACATTCTGGAAAAGCTAAAGCTAACTCAGAGGAGAGATGAGGACAGTTGCCTGATGGCTGACAAGAGCAACCATGGCAGTGTTCAAGATGAATCCGAAGAACAGGATGATGAGGAGGTAAACCCTTTCGAGAATTTTTCTTTAGATGACTGGGAAGATGCCTATGTCAATCTGACAAGATCCTATAAAAAATTAGGGAAGAAGTATAAAGGTCTGAAAAAGGAGCTAAAGAATCATGAGAATGCTAAATCTCGAGGTGAAAGCCCTGAAATTCTAAAAATTGAAAATGAAATTTTTAGAAGACAACTACAAGATTTCGATTCTATTACTACAGATCTAGATCATTTGAAATCTGAAAAATAAACCCTTGTGAAACAAATTGGTTTACACAAAAAGGAGAATCAGGAGCTTGTTTGTGAAATTTCTGAACTAAAGGAGAGGCTTAGTTTAATTGATGATCAGGTTCATCACTATAATGCAGTTCAGAATGAAAAATTGGTGAGAGAATTAGAGTGTGTCAACTCTGAACTTGAAAAAAATGAAATCTGAAAATGCTTGCAATGCTTGTGCAGCTTTAAGAGACTTGATAAATGAATTTGATTCTGATGATAAACTTCAAAAGGATTTAATCAAATCTCTGAAAGAAGAAAATAAATCATTGCTAGAAAAGAAAGCTGAAGCTGAAGATATGAAATCCGAAAATGAAAGACTCAAAAACCAGTCCAAGGAATTTGAACACAAATTGATGAGTCTTGAAAAAGAAAACAGATTGATTACTGAAAAAATGAAGGCTGATAGAATAATGAATCTAGAGCTTTAGAAAAATCTCAACAAACCTCAATCTGAGAAACAACAGGAAAACTTTTATGAATGTAAGTCTTCCTTAGATGATTGGATGTTTGATGATGATCTCCTAGAGAAAAATAGGAAATTGAAAGAGGAAATCAACAAGCTAAATCATCTAAACACCCAACTGTCAGATATGCTATTGACAATTGAAAAAGGCAAGGGTGTGAGCATAGATAATTCTGATAGGTTGATGAATGCTGAACAAGAAATTGAGAGTCTAAAAACCATCAACCTAATGTTGAGTGGAAATGTTAAATGCTGTGAAGAGAAGGTAGCTACTTATGAGCTCACTATCACATCCCTTCAACAAGAAGTTGATGATCTTTATAAGTCCCTATCTGAAGCTGACAATGAAACAAAGCTAAAATAGGAAGTTGAAAAACTTAAAAGTTTGAATGATGCCTTGCATCAACAACTCATTTCCTGTGAAACAGATTTGTCCAAATATGAAGCTAATACTTGTGGCTTAAATTCTGAAATTCAAGAATTGAAAAATTCTTTGTCAAAATTTGTCAAAGGAAAGGACAATCTGAATAAGCTTCTTGGAAATAATGTTAGCTTTCAGAGAGAGGGGCTGGGTTACAGTTCAACAAACAAAAGGATCAATAGCAATAAAACTTCAACTGTGTTTGTAAAAGCTTCTGATCAAAACACAACTGCTGGTCCTTCTGTTTTTCAATTCACTGCACAAAAGTCCACTGTGAAACCCAAAACTGTGGAACAAACTCCAAAACAGAAAAAGGGTGAAAACTCACAGAAAAAGGGAAAAGACACTCCTAGTGTTATAAAGAAGACTGCACACAATTCACATGATCTCTCACACACTCACATTAAAAGGGGGTCATGTTATTATTGTGGGAAAGGAGGTCACATAATGGAGGATTGTGGATTGATGTTAAAGGATGAGCATGCTAGTGGAACTTTAAATTCTAGAAACTCTTTTGATAGAAACCATGTTGCTAGGAAGCCTGATGCCTCATGTTATTATTGCGGGAAGCATGGTCATCTTATGAGTGAATGTTTTATCATGAAAGAAGACAATAAACAGCATGCCAAGTCCCCCATTCATGTTCATGGTCCATATGGATCTAAACACAATTCTAGTCAGCACATTGTGTGTTTCAACTGCAATAAGCTTGGGCACAAGGCTGCTGAGTGCTGGTTTAGATCCAATTGGGGTAAAAATGGTTTTCATAGAAGAAATTCTTTTGCATGCTCCCACTGTGGGAAAAATGGGCATACAGTCAAGGACTGTTGGTATGTTCAAAAGAACTATGTTAATCCCCATTTTATCAAATTCCCTGCAAAATCATTTGTGAAAATTTCATGCTATAACTGTGGGAAGCCAGGCCATAAATCTACTGAATGTTGGATGGTTAAGAACAAGCATCAAACTGCTCATGCATATAACAAAAAATCTTATGAACATGTTTATAAACATCACCCTGCTGTTAATATGCATCATAAGAATCAAAAACCAGCCATTTCATGTAGATACTGTGGAAAATTTGGACATTCTATGGATGACTGTTCATTGATGAAATTTGATGATAATGTTGCTATGAAAATGTTTAGAATACCTGTTAGAGCTAATGCAGGACCCAAAGCTACTTGGGTCCCTGCAGGATCAAAATGATCAATATTTTGCAGGAGTGCCTTGGACTGAAGAATAAAAAGGGGGAAGTAAACCAAGGCACCCAAGTTGATAAAATCTCATTCAGGTAAATTTCTTTAATCTGTTCAAATGAAATTTATGGTTGAGCTGATAAGTCATAGTTTCATGCATACATGCTTTTTATTTGATTTGACTCTTGCATTGAGATTTGTAGGCTTTCTTGCTTGTACTGTGAGCTGTGTGCATATATGTTAATTGCATATCATGCACTTTGTAAGGGGGAGTTTGATTGATGCTTGCATAATCATGACAATCTCATTTGCTGAATGCATACATGTAGTTAGTTGCAATTGCATTTCCTTACATTAAAAAAAAAATGATTCATTGCATCTAGATAGGGGGAGCATTCCTGATTCATCTCTTTACCTCTTGAACTTCTTCTGTCTAGCAATCTGATCCATTCTTGACAAATGTATGGTTCACTTGAATTCTCTACTGTCTACACTGATGTAGCTCCATTGATTCTGTCTACTATGAATTCAATTGATAACTTGTTACTATCATACACATTTCATATCTTGTCAAGACTGGCCCAAGCTAATCTGATTGAATTTTAATCTTTAAGGCTTGCTTCTGAATTGCTCAATTCTCTCAACTATTGGTATCAGAATTGCTCTCTGCTAATTTCTCTTGACAATGTCATTGATTCAGCCGAATGAGGAAAGATTTAATCAGTGCACCCTAGGCATAAATCAGACATTATGAAAAGAAGAATCTTCTATTATACTGGCTTAAGAATGTTTTGATAAATCAAATTGATTTAAGCCTAATGTATTTTCTAAGTTTTGATGTAAACGACTTGAAAATATCTGAATCATCATGCTTAATAAGTCTTAACCAATTGCCTCATGAATTTCATGCAAAACTTTCTGAAATCTGAAATTTTAAAAGACATGGCTTTCTTTGGTTAAGATACATGTAGAAAGTATTGTTGTTAATCATTTCAAGTGTACTGAGCTTTGTTTGTAGAATCTGAAAATAGTTAAAATTTAAAGCTAGAGCAATGACTGTCGTCACAGAGAAACTGGGTTTTCTATCAATGAAATAGAGTAAACCCATGTCATGAAGTGCCATAGTTACCTCTTTTCAATATATTTGAAAATCTGGCAGAGCAATGGCATGGAAGTGTTGAGTAACTGGGGATTCTGGCCTCTGATCAAGGTGTCTCCTCATGTAAAAAGATACTCCATTGCAAGCTCTGTTCTCTTTGAGAGGCAATACGGTTGTCACATTGAGTAACTAGGTCACTTCACCTAAGACGTGTTGTGCCTTATGTAAAAGGTGTTGATTGAACCAAAATTGCTCAGGAAAAATAAATGCAGCTCAATTGGTGTCAGAAAATTCTGAAAGTCTAAAGACAAGCTCAGTCTCATTTATTTCTGTTTAATCTCAATATGATCTTGTGTATTTTCCATAGGAGTCACTGAATTTAAATGAGTAAGATGGAAGGAGGTTAAACATGAATAATAAATGAGTTGTTGGTTCACCTTTATTAAAAGGTGTTTCAGATATGAGTATTGAATTTTCTTGATAAACTTTGAATACATCTCTCTTAAATCATGATGGTCAGTTTAAACTCATTCATAATCTATTATGATTGAAGAATCTGAAATTCGTTTACAAAGATTTATGAATTTGGTGTGCTAATGAAAATCTATCTTCCTCATTTATTCACTGTGAATACAGTTTGTGCTTTGCTGATAGATGCTCATCACTTCACTATATCAATTGGCTTCACTCCATCATTAAATCAGCGGGAGCTTTCCTGTCTTGCTAAGTGTCTTTCTTAAAGGGGGAAATCTAGTCAGCATTCTTGAGTGTCCCTGTGTTTTTGTTGATATTCTCCCTTCATCTCAATAGGTTTCAACCTTCAAAATGTTTCTGATCATATTGCCCTCTATCAATGTATTTTGATTGACATTGGTTCTCTTTTATGTGACGCACAACTCTCAGAATTTTTTTGGATAACCAGAGTTCATCCTTGTAGATTTCTCTTGCAGCATGGATCATAAGGGCAGAACTCTCTGGTCTGTTTGAGACACTATATGCATAAGGGGACAATGTGCTAGATTGTATGATCAATTTGTTTGTCTGCAATAGCTCTATATCTTCTGCCATGTCAAAGGGGGAGTATTTGTTGCATATGCATGACTGCATAAGTTGTTTGACTAAGGGGGAGAATTGATTTAAATGATTCTGATATTGTTTATCAAAGTATTTTTTTTGATGAAGTCAAAGGGGGAGAAATATTTGATCAAGTCTGTATGACTCATAGTGTTGCCATCATCAAAAAGGGGGAGATTGTTGTGTCCCTGTGATTTTGATGATAGCAAACACTATAAGTCACTTGAATGCATACTATTCTATTTGTAGTGCATATGAATGTTTCATTGAAAATCTTATCTGAATTACTACTGCATTTAAATATGGCTGTGTGGTGTGTGCTTTGGTGCATTTCATAATTGCATTTATCTGGATTGTTTGATGTCATATGTGTTTACTTCATTCAGAACTGCTCATTCAGAACTTGGTACATTGCTTAACTGTGAGCATGGCATAGACTGTACACTCGTCTGTCTGCATGAGTCACCAAGTCCACACATTGCATCGTGTGTTTTTTCATGAAGTCTATACATTGGCAGCCAGCGTCTCATGAAGTATGTACATCCTCTTCAAGCATTTCAAACTCTATACATCGCTTGGAGTTCTTTCAAGTCTATACATTGCTGAGCGTCTCACTGACTGTCTCATGCAAGTATATACATTGGCATATGCATTCGCTGTAAAGTCTATACATTCATAGCGTCCAGTGTCTAGAGTTTCATAAAGTCTGTACATTGGAAGTATGTACAACGGACTGTACATGCATCAATCTTCAAAGTCCATACATTGGACTGTTACACGCATCATTGAAGTCTATACACCAGTCCGTCTCTCCAGTCTGCACAACCTTCTGATTGGACTTAATGTCTATACAGCCTGCATCGTCTCATGCAGCATCTCAAGCCAAGTCCATACATTGTCCATCAGCATTTAGAAGTCTGTACATCGGTCCGTCTTGTTCAGCGTCTTAGTGAATTCAAAGTCTGTACAGCGTCCGTCTCAGCCAGCGTCTCACACTGCATTTTAGGCAAAGTCTGCATATGGGTAGAGTCTGTACATTGCCTTCAAAGCCTTCCAAGTATGTACATCGGTCAGTTGAAGACTCAAGTCTGTACAGCGCCCAGGTTCCTGCATTTCAGGCGAAGTCTATACATTGGGCCCTTCATCAAAGTCCAAACATTGCATAATGTTCGTCAAGCCAATACATTGCACTGTAGATGCATCGAAGGGAAGTATGCACATTGGACTGTTCATATGAAGTCTGTACATTGGAACTGTGTACAATGTTCAGTTGCCTTCTCATAAAGTCTACACATCGCATATGGGAATCAAAGTATGTACATTGGCAGCTGAACTGCATCAAGCCTATACACTGCATTTGGTTTTTAAAGTCTATACATTGCCTTTGTTTCAAAGTCGATACATTGCCTCTGCTTCAAAGTCGATACATTGCCTTTGTTTCAAAGTCTATACATTAGACTGTGGCCTGCTTAGCTGAAGTCTGTACATCGCCTTCAGATTTTCAAGACTATACACTCCATGCTCATTCAAGTCTATACATCCACAGTGTAACTTCAAAGTCTGAACATTGTCTCACTCCGTCAAAGTCCATACACTGGCTTTGAGCTGAAGTCTATACAGTGCCTCAGGCTGAGCAAGTCCATACACTGGCTGCTGTTCTTCAGAGTCTGTACATCGCAGTGAGTTGAAGGTTGCCAAGTCTGTACAGCCACATCTCAAAGGCCAAGTCTATACACTCATACCTTTCCCTACGTTTTCTGGCCAAGTCTACACATCGTATACCTGGCGTTTGCTTCAAAGTCTAAACACTCGTTCTTAAGGCTTCAAGTCTATACATTGGACCGTGGTTCGCCAAGTCTGTACATTGCTGAGCCATTCGACAAGTCTGTACATTGGCTTCAATTCCTCAAGTCTATACATTGGGTTTGGCTCTGCAAGTTCGTACACTGGTCGAGCATTCAAGTCTGAACATTCACAAAGTCCATACATCGACACTGTAGCTTGCATAGCTCAAGTCTGCACATTGGGATTTCACGTGAAGTCTATACATTGGTCTTCACTTGAAGTCTATACATTGGCTAAGGGTCTTCAAGTCCATACAGAGTCGTATGATGCATATTGATCGAAGTCTATACACTCGTTTCCATTGCTTCAACTTTATACACTCGTTATCACACTGCAAGTCTATACACTGAGCTTCGCATGAAGAACCTCAACTCTATACACTCAGTTTCAAAGCTTCAAGTCTATGCACTTGATATCAGGCCTCAAGTCTATACACTCGTTTGTTAACTCTCAAGTCTATACACTCGTCTGTTAACTCTCAAGTCTATACACTCGTCTGTTAACCTTCAAGTCTATACACTCAAGCTGCATCATGGCTGTACACACTTTGTTAAACAGCCTGAACCAAGTCTATACATTATCTGATACCTTCTTATGTCTGTGTGACAGGTACTGATTCGAGAAGTAGATAAGTGGCATGTGGTCTGAGGTTGGCACCTGGCACGTGATCCGATGATAACGCCCTAAATGCTGCAGCTATAAATACCAGGCCGCCTCCATCTGGAGAACAAGGAGTGAGTGTGTGAGTAAAGAAAAGAGAAAAAGAGATCGAGATCAGAAAGAAAGAAAGTGATCGATATAGAAGAAGAGAGTTGCAGAGAAGCAGTGAGTAGTGAGCAGAAGAAGAAGAAAGAAGAAAGAAGAAGAGTGAGAGAGCAGAAGAGAGATCGTGAGATCCAGCAGAAGAAGAAACAGAAAAAGAGAAAGAGAGAGATGAAGAGCTCGTGAAGAAGAATAGAAGCATCGTTCACTAGACCTTGGATCAGATCCAATCCAGTTCGCTCCTGCGAGAGCTTTTATGCATTTCATCTTTCCAGCTTTCTGTTGCTGCATCTTTTGTTTTTGTTTTTCTTTTTCAACTATACTCAGTTGTTCTTCCGATCCTCTAGTGTGAGGTCGGGTTCCTCCTGTGGACTCAGGAGAAGGGAGACCTTGTGTCTTCGGTTTGCAAGTAGCTGGGTGCTACTTGTGGTTGTTTCCCTCCGGTTGGGAGGAAGGGAGGTCCGAGACCTCTAGGTTGCAAGTGGCTGGGAGTCACTTGTGGGTTCCCTCCTGGTTTGGAGGAAGGGAGATTCATCTCCGGTTCTGGTCTTGTGGTTTGCAAGACTAGGTGTTCCCTCCTGGTCTGGAGGAAGAGAGACTTGCGTCTCTGGTTCCAAGTGGCTGGGAGTCACTTGGGGTGTCCCTCCGGTTGGGAGGAAAAGGGGAGGTTGTTCCCCTGGTCAAGCTGTTTGGCAGCAATTGTTGCAGACTGAGTCTGCTGTTCTAGCCTAGCTAGTGGAAGCCTCACTCCGGTTTGGAGTGAGGGGTGGACGTAGGTCTGTGGACCGAACCACCTAAAAAATCCTGGTGTTCCCTTGTGGTGTGCTTTTGTTCCTTATATGTTCTTCTTATTGCTGCGCATTAGATGCTTGCTTAGGATCGTTTGAGGGCTTATTGAGTTGTTGTCTTGCTTTGATCCTTCTAAGTATCCTCACTTTATTTCTGCAACAGTTTTAATTCCGCATAACCGAGCTTTAGATTTTTAATTAGGCTATATTTGAAGAGGGATACATTCACCTCCCCTCTGTATCCGGGCCTTGCATCCTAACATCTTCCTATTTCTTTCCCTTTGCGATGTATTGGCCACAGTTTCCTGTGAATGAAATGCACCCTTTGTTTTCTCAACCTCCACCCCACAATGCCCAGTGTGGCTTGTTTTCCGCTCCCCTTTGGTTTGCTTGCTTTTGGGTTGCTCGTTCTTCAGAACGTCACGGAGTCCATCCAACTTGATGGGTAGCATCTCTGGCACGACGGCATGAGGACAGCCCCCCTTGCCCAACATCTCTTGCCAAGCCTCAACCCGGTGCACCTCCCGGCATCTTCAACCGGCACACTCCTCCTGTAACTTACCCGACACACCCTCGCCTAGCCTCGCCTGGCACACCCCCGGCTTGCCTAGCCCGGCGCGCTCCTCCTGTGCCTTGCCTGGCACACCCTCGCCTTGCCTCATTCGGTATACCCTCGGCTTGCCTGGCCCGGCACACTCCTTCTGTGCCTTGGCCCTGCACACCCTCTAGCCCTTTGACCCGGTGCGCCAGTGGCTCCGCTCAGCCTGACACACCCTGGGCTTGTCCCTGTCGGTACACGACCAATGTGGCTCGCCCGGCACGCCCGCGGCTTGCCCCGCCGGCACACCCTTCAACCTGCTCTCTACCCGGTACACCTTTGGGTCACTTCCACCCGGTGCACCCAGTTGGTCCCTCTATCTGGTGCACCCTCAGCCTGTTTTTAGCCCGGTTCTTTCCCGCTCGCTGATTCCCAAGTTTTTCGAAGTTTTCTTAAAGGTGTTGTTGCATATGCGCACACCTTGACTTGTTGGGTCATGCCACTCCCTGTGGGCGTGCACCCCTTACACCCCCAGCTCTTGGGACAAAGGGAGATGCTACCAAATTTTCACCAGAATTAACATAATTAGACAAAAAAATAATAATATGAAAGAAACAATAAATAAACAAAATAAACAACAATGAAGAGGCTTCGCCGAAATAACAAAGAACCATGGGGATCCTGAATAACTGGACACCCGCATCATCATGACGAACTATCGAACATAACCATGAACATGATCTACATGAATAAAAGAAAATCAAAGAAAAAATCTCTCACATGCACCTCATGAATAAAAGAAATCCAAATCAAACTCCCTCTGTGCATTTCACAAATAAAAGAAACCTCATTTGCATGCATCTAACCACTGCATTGCATCTCATTTGTGCTTGCGTGCCATGACTCCGCGGTATATAAAATGGTGACGTGTGAAAGATCGGATTACGTCCGGTTGGAAATCATCTCTATGCGTGAGGATTTATCTCCGCCTTGTACCGTGAATTAATCCATAAACCCAACTAAGCCGCGTGCATGCTTGAACTCGTGTGTGCGATCTCTACATTTAGCCTAGGCAAATTGAACATCATGCATGCATTTCATGAATAAAAGAAAACAAAAAAGAAACTCCTCACATGCGTCTCATGAACAGATGGACCTTCCCCAACTCAGCCACAGCTGCATTGACCCTAGAACCAACCTGCCCCTCCAACCGGTGCACACTCATGGCTTGCCCGGCCCGGCACGCTTCAACCCATTCTAGCCCGGCACACTCTTGGCTTGCCCTACCTGGCACACCCTGCCTGTGCTTGCCCGGCACACTCAGCCTCCCTTGCCCGGTGCACCTGAGATGCAATAGTATAATAAAAAAGAGAACATAACAATAAAATAATAATAATAAAAAGAATTATAGAAAAATAAATAAAAAAAGGATATAACGCACAGGTAATAAAAGTAGAATCAATGAACGACATAAAAAATGAGTAAATAATAATAATAATAATAAATATTAACAATAATAATGAATGGAATGATATGGCTCTCGTTATCCCCGGATACTTTGCATGGGAATATCAATAAGGCCTTCATGGGTCACGCTTGGACCTCGGGTTCGTCCCAATCATGGTCATTATCTGACCCATATCCTAGGCCTATAGCCCGCTATATCCGAACACGTCTTTGTTTTGGGATCTAATCCGGGACATTTTCCCGCTGCCCTTTGGCAACGGAAACATTGATGATGCCCACGCAAGCCTTGCTTCGACCGTGAGAGCCTCCCCAGTACGGCCGCGGCTTGATCTTCCACCGGGCTGATAAACTCACTGGTCTCTGACCACTCTAACCGGGATTTAACTGAATGTTTCCCATTCCTCTGAACAATAAACTTTCCGTACCCCGGCATACATATGCTCCGATTATTTTTCGCGTGACGATAAACTCACTAGTCTCCGACCACTCTAACTGGGATTTAACTGAATGTTTCCCATTCCTCTGAACAATAAACTTGCCATACCCCGACATGCATATGCTCCGATTTTCCCGTGGCGATTACGATATTCTCAAGTCGGACTCTCGTTCGAACATGGTCCCCAAGTGACCGACATGTTTCAAATGCTTGTTTCCCTAGACATAGGGCTTTCCAGCCGAATCAAGATCGCTATCGTATTGTTTCTCTCGATATAAATTTTCTGGCCATGAGGCCCTGATTCCTAGCGATTAATAAAAGGTGTTCCCCTCTACGAGGGGATGTAAATGACGCCGTGACCTTTATGGTGTAGCGAGTTTCGATCCTGACCCGAACTACACAATCGACTGATTAGTCAGATTGCGCACACTGAGGGCTTTCATGAAGCCTGAATAAATCATCACTTTGTGACTGGCACGCCCTCGCACTAAATAAACGAATTAGCCCAATCAATAAACAAATAAATAATTATCTGAATTTTAGTGCGTCCATAGCGGGCTCCACGTTCTGTTATGAATGCGCACCAGGTGAGTGCCACGTTCTGAACGCGCACCAAGAAAGTGCCACGTTCTGAACTCGCACCAGGTGAGTGCCACGTTCTGAACGCGTACCACGAGAGTTGCGCGTTCATGTGGGCGACCAGTCGGGTGGGCCTGGGCTTGTGGACTACGGCTGATCGTGTTACCCTTGGCCCGTGTGAGTCCCAGACACCCTTTGGGTTCCGTGACCATGTTTTATGTGTGTCAGGAGGTCCCGTGTTACCTTGATTAGCGTGCCCATATGTTTCGTGGGTCCGGGTGACCCTGTGTGTGTTTCGGGCTTCCGTGTATTTGCTAGATCGAGTCACCGTGATTCGGCATGAGTGCAGAGGGCTTCTCCTGCACGTCATTGGCTTTCTGGAAAGTTTTTTCCACGTGGGCCGTGAGTTAAGCCCTCGGTCTGTGAGTCTAGTCACCCAGCCTGGGACTGGAGGTCTCTTGAGTTCCCTTTATGAGGGAATGGTCTCGGTAGTTGTGAACTACCTCGTGAGTCATCGTGCCAAAGTTTTTAGACCTAGGGATTAGGCTAGATTAACGGCGCTATGCCGTTGTGTGCGACAGTCTCGACCCCAAGTCTTGTGACTCAAGGACCATCGGATTTAGTAGGTCTAGTGGATTGTCAAGTGTCTGGTGGCCCCAAGCCACCTAGTACTCTGTGTTACTCACAATGGGTGCGTACGTGACTTTCCGTGTTCACGTTTAGTGACCTCCCACTAGTCGTAGCCTTCTTACGGCACGCGTGTGCTGACCCACCCGGGAGTGGTAGAGCGGCTTACCCGAGAGAGACGATTTTTAGGCTGGTTACCATAGGGCCCTCACCCGCAGCCTGAGTCCGGGCTTCGAGGGAAGAACCAGCTAGTGGATCTGACCTAGCGCGCATGGTCTGTGTGTGCACACTTAGTTGGGGGCTGTCGGACCCGCGCTGACGAGCGTGACCCCAGCTAGTCCTTGTTCGTGGTATTGGTTACTGTTGTGTCTCTATCTCCGCCCGGGGCGTCGCAGCGAGACACCTGAGGCTGTGGACTAAGTCATCAGTGGATGCATCCGGCCTTGCTTCTGGTGGGCAGTGCTCCCGTCACGTGACGTGAGTTTCTTGTGGCTTAAGTTTCCGCTTTCCATCTGCGAGACGTGATTTTACGTGTAGTTTCCGGGTGTGTTCCCGAGGTTGAGGTCTAGGGTTCCGGTGAGTGTCACCGAGAGTTTTTCCCTAGACGGTGTTTGGTCCACGACAGCGTTGTCGTGATGTTTCTTCTGGTAGCGTAGCCAGAGGTTTCCCCGTTAGTTCCGTGGTCCCCCGACTGTGAGATCAGGGCGTGTTTCCGGTACAGTAGGAGTAGCTGTAGAGCCGAAGTTTTACCGGCCACCGTGTTTACTGTTACCGCTGTTACGGTTGTTCTTGTTGTTGCCGCTTTCTGGCCACCGTGTTTACTATTCCTGCTATTATGGTTGTTCTTGTTGTTGCTGCTTTCCGTGCCACCATTGTTTACAGTTGGGGTTCCACGGGACCCCTACTGAGTCAGTGATAGGAGGCTCACCCCTGCTTTTTAGGGGCGATGGTTCTTCCTCGAGGTATGAGGGCGATGTGCTGAGGTTCTTAGTTGCCAGCTCGCCGGGCCGAGTGTTCACTCGGTGTTGGGTATATTTTTCTACCTTAGACTGTACTTTCTGTTGGACTGGACTCTATTGTAGTTGTTTATTTCTATTAATTGTTGAATTGTCCTACTCTATTTCCAATTTCTTTGTACCTCCACACTCCTTTTAGCCCTTCCGAGCCCTCCGGCTCGTGGGCGGCGAGCCAGGATTCGAATGGTATTGGGCTCTTCCCGATATCCGGATCTTGGGTCGTTAAATTTATAGTATGTTTCCGGCTATACGCTGAGGGGACTAGAGTGGAGCCCTTGGACACTAATGTGGCCAATAATGTAACAAGTTCAAACTATAGTTCCATGATAACAAATATCAAGGTAAGAAAGCTTCAATTAAGAATATGAGAATTCAAAGATTGATTTAGAACAAGGTTATGCCATGTAGAAAAATCGGCAGCATAATGACATATTCTTTAATTTCCATAATTCATTAGGTAGCTTTAAAACAAAGTGTGAGGTTCTAGATAATCATAGACTATCTAGGATCATAGGAAAATTAACCCGTGGGTCAAACCATGGGTTAATCAATACTTAGACATAAAACGGTCATATCGGGGCCTTTTCTAGAAATAGTGGTCGTTTACTGGACCGTATGTGGATCTATGCGGTCAAGACTAGACCGTTTAGTAACAGAGTCGATGAAACGAATGAACTGGAACCATGCGGTCAAGGCAGGGCCGTTAGGTGTCCTTGGCGGTCAGGTAAATGGCCGCTAGGTACCTCTGGCAGTCGTCCATAGGGCTGCTAAGGTCCATGACACCAAACACCGATAAAGTGCTTTCTAGACAATTTGGGTTTTGATGGTACAACCAGCTCGGCATCCTAGTGGGAATCTCAAGCTTGCGGAGTCTTACGGAGGCCTTGAAACAAGATCACCTAGTCCGGTGGAAGGAATAAGCAATGGAGAGGATCACAAGTCCAAGATTGTGTGCTTAAGTGTAAAGTGTATCTAATAACATCGTACTAGAATACGTGCCATATACTTAAGAAAAGACTCAAGGCGAGAGTGAGATCGTGAAAGACATCGATCAAAAAAACACTACAAAGTCCATGAATCTTATGGAATTATGATCATTAATACAAGAGTATATGGTTTTGGCATGAAATTAACATAAGTTTAAAATAAGTCCAAAGTGCATAAAGAACATGAAATCTACCAGGATGAACAATTAATGTAACCAAGTTTATGAATACAGTAGTAAAACAGGGGTAAGATCTAATTAGCTAGGCTTATCATATGATAAATAGGGCTATTCTGCATTATGTTTTGGGTTAATAATAATACAGTCAGAAGACTAAAGTGGTCTCGGAAGGACCTTTTCATGGGCCTTAGCGGTCTATCGTAGGGCCGCTTATCAGGGTTTAGCGGTCTTAGGAAGACCGTTTCTTCCTATCTCCTGCAAACATCAATAAAATCGAACTACATACTAATCTAGGGTAGTAAAGCATAAAATACATGCTGGACATAGAGAGAAAGCGTTCCATACAATAAAGACAACTCATGGGGATGCATGGGTAGTCATGAATTAAACTAGAATTATCATTTTCATTATTAAGGGCAAGGTTCATGCATGCTATGTTAACCCTATATGCGCAGTCATAATGAAACATCAAATACTCCGTGTGGAAAGTATGAAATTCCATGAAATAAAAGGGCTTTTACTCTTGACATGTTATTCTAGCCTTTTCATGAGATAACCTACCTTTGATTTTTTCCCTAGACTTTAGATTTCTGACTGGAAGTAAGCCCTAGTTCCTACACGTCCTATGCCAAAATAGCAACTTCCCGTCCCTCTATCTCCCGATCCTCTTGACCTAAATCCATAAAAATTGGAGGGTAGATAGAAGATACGAAGGGGAATAGAAAGTTCTAAAGGACTAATTTCTAAATACCTCGTTTTGGACTTCTATTTTCCTGATTTTCACAAGTCCGTCGCACTAGTTCCTGTGCAGTCTGTTGCATTCCAGCGACTTGCAGAGGCTCTAACTCTCCAACAACTGAGTCTTCTAGCACGAAAATTTTAGGGAAGTTAGACAAAACTAGGACGATCATAAAGTTCTAAAGAACTAACCTGAGAAGATGTTTCCTTACCTTCGAAATATGCGAGCGAACATTAGGGTTCACATGAGTCGAAGTTAGGGTTTATTTATAGGGTTCACTTAGGGTTTAAGGGATTAGATCGAACCTAGAGTCCTAATTAGGTGTAGGATCGATCCCCAAGAGTCCTAGACATGATTATATGTCTACACACTTTGATCCATGGGGATTTGGATGCCAAAGATCTAATCTTTTCACGTTTTCTCCCATTTACGGAATCATGAGGGCTTAGCGGTCATGAGAGGACCACTAGGGTGGGTCTAGCAGTCGCGCGATAGACTGCCAGGCTTCATTAAATCCAGAAAATTTAGATTTTTGTATTATCCCCCATTTATCCCCTCATTGATATATATATCCCATTTTAAATCCGTAAATTACCTAATTTACGTTTCTATTAATGGGCTTGGGTCTAAAAGCCTTGGAATTGGGTCTTTGGGTGTAATGCCCCGAGTTTTTCGGATCCCTCTTTGTGGGTCACGGATTTGGTTTTTCGGAATGTTCAACTCTGTTGTGTCTGAAATTTCATCTCGGACATCTTTCGTGTTCGGATCGGCGCGATCCGGAGTTGTTTCGGAGGCCCGGATGAGCTCCGCGACTTTTTCGCGTGTGTTTTTCGATTCCTGGTGTGTGTTTCGGTAATTCCTTCGGAACCTCGTTGCGGGTGAACTGGGCCGTTCACCTAGGCATGTGTGGTACCGTTGCGATCAGTGCGTTCCGAGGATCGCGAGGGTGTGATTTTCTATTTTTCGGAATTTTTTTGATTTTCCAGATTTTCCTATATAAACCCCCCACTCTCTCTCTTCCCCTCACTCTCTCCCTTCTCACGCTCTCTCTTCTCTCCCTCTCTTCTCCGACGGCCGATGGAGGCGGATGGGGGTGAGGTGGCGAGGCCCGTGGGACGAGGGATGGCGAGGACGGGTCGAGGAACGAGATGGTGGCGCATGGCGAGCCGGTTCGCGGGCGTGGAGGCACCGCGGGGTTTTAGGAGGCATTTCTTTGTGGATCGGCGTCCACGGTGCGTGAAATCTTCGGTGGAGGTAGGGAGATGGACCCCCAGCTCGTGCGCTTCATTTCCCGCGAGTTTTGTAGGCCGTGGTGAGCCGAGCGGGTCGTTTGGGGCGTTTTTGGGGAAAATCATGTTTTGGGGAGTGATCGCCCAATCTAGCGTTTCTTTGCGTTTTAGGCCGATCCGAGGCCATAGATGCATGCTAGGGACTACTGGGGAGCTTCCCCCATGTTTTCCCCCTCATCTGTGGATGTTTGGGGGCGTGGCATGGATTTTGGGTGTTTTCCCGCCGTTCTCGATTTTTCGAAATGGTCGCGGTCTACCAGTAACCGCTTTCATTGGTCGCGGTCCTGGGAGAACCCCGTTTTCCCAAGAGCGTCGGCAAGCGTCGCGGACGTGTGATAGACCGCTTGGGTCTAGTCGCGGTCGTGAGGCAACCGTGACTGTGTGGTTGCGGCCCTTGGGCGACAGCTACCATTGGGTTTGCGCGTGGCTAGTTGCGGTCGTGAGGTGACCGTGACTGCGTAGTCGCGGTCCTCGGTCGACCACTACTATGTGTTCGCGGTCCCCAATCGACCGTGACTGTGGTCGCGGTCCCCAGGTGACCGTGACTACGTTGCAGTTTCCGTTCGCGTTGTTTTGACCTCCGGTCGACCCGGTTGTGACCCAGTGGTTGACTTTAGGTCTCGTGAGTATCCCGGGCACCCCGTGGGTTCCGTGTCCGCGTTTCTGGGGTGTCGGGAGGTTCCATTTACCTCGATTAGCATGCCCGTAGGTGTGGTGGGTCCGGGTGACCTCACGTGTTCCGGGCTTTAGTGTTACGCTCGATCGAGTCATCGTGTATCGGTGTGTGTGCGGTGGGGTCTCCCCCGCATGTCGTGGGTTTCTTTGGAAGGCGATTCCCATGTGGGCCTCATGTTTGGTCTTGGACTACGAGTCCAGTTATCCGGCCTGGGGCTGGAGGTTTCTCGCTTGCCCTGGGATGGGAGATCGACATGGCGGCTTGTGTGTTGCCTTGGGAATCATGCTTCTGTGTTTTCTGTGTGGCCCGTGTGGGTGGCCTTAGTCCCTTGCGTTCCCTTCCCGAGGGAGTGGTCTTGGCAGTTCATGAGTTGTCTCGGTACTCGTGCTACCGTGGTTTTAGACCTAGAGATTAGGCTAGATTGATGGCCTTGTGCTGTTGCGTACAACGGTCTTGACCCCGAGTCTTGTGACTCAAGGACCGTTGGGTGTAGTGCGTCTAGAGGACTGTCCAGAATCCAGTGGCTTAGCGCCACTTGAGTTCTCTCGACTCTCGCGCAGGGTGCGTGCGTGGCCGTGGACTGCGAGTCCTGTTTCTTCTTCGACTGTGGTCGCCGTGCGACGGTGCTGGTATGTGGGATGGTCCCCGTACTTCGTCGGGTTCGGACGTTGTTTTCTGTTGTCTTGAGAGTCTACACTCTCAGTGACCCTCCACTAGTCGTAGCCTACCAGTACGCGGTACCGGTCGCACCAGGGAGTGGTGTACGGGCTTACCCTTAGAGATGGTTTGTGGACCGGTTACCGTCGGGCCCCACGTCTTGCAGCCAGAGTCCGGCTGAGGGGAAAATCGGTCTGAGGGCCAGACCTAGGACGCGTGGTCTGTGTGTGCACACGTGGTTGGGGACAGTGGACGCACGTCGACGCACATGACCCCAGCTAGTCACTTGTTTGTGGTTACTTGTACAGTGTTCGTGCCTTTGGTAGGCGCTACCACGTCAGGCAGTTCACCTGCGGTGCGGTGTAAGTCGTCAGGGGACGCTACCAACTGTGCTTCTAGTGGGAGGTACTCCTGTCAAGTTGGGAGTGACAGACTGTCAATTTTCGTGACTTTGACCTTCGGGTTTCGATCGTGTCGACCGTTGAGTTTCAGTTGTTTCGCCGTGGCGCGTGTGTTGGTTTTCGCGCTGTCAGACTAGTGCTAGTGGCTTTACCGAGGTTGCGTCTTGTCGTGCGGTACTCGTGACCAGGTAAGCGGTACTCGTGACCAACTGTTCCTACTGTTGCGGAGGTTATGGACGTACATAGGAATTTGAGATATTGTAGTGATCAGAGTCCATAAGGTCCAGTACAGTCGGCAGTTGGCTTAGGGTTTTGTGTTCGCTTTTCGCCTAGTTTATCGCTTGAGAGCTTGAGTGCGCTGTGCGGCGCTGTAAAGGTCGTTGCTGTTCGCGATTTTCATGCCAGCATGGGGTCTAAGGATTGAGGTTGAGAGCCTTCTCCGTCATCGGTGGTGGCCCTGGTTGTGCTGCGTTGGGCAGAGATTGCTGGCAGGCGCGAGCTCGCGGTGCTGCGTTCGAGGAATCTGCGGCGTGGTCAGGTGGCTGGGGAGGATTTTTTCGTGGTTAAGAGGCCGTGAGCGTGCTTCGAGGGAGCTGCTTTCGGTTTTGGCCACTCCAGCTTGAGGTTTGTCCAGCCCCTGAGGTGTTCAGGTCGTGGTTTAAGGTGGCAGAGCGGGTGTTCTGATCGAGAAGTGTGCTCGAGTGAGTGGAGGATCTTCTCGGTGAGCTGCTGTTTCGTCGAGCCTGATGTCTTTGCCGTGCTCTGGGGCATCAGAAATGACGTGTCGGTCCCGATGGTTTTGTGGATTTCAAGGCAAGATTGGGCTGTGGTGTCCTAGTAAGTCTTGCTCCTGCGCTCTTGTTGTTGTGCCCCTGGTGCTTTGTTGATGATGTAGTGTTTTAATAATAGCAACATGAATGAGTCACCACATTGTCTTGAATATGTCTGATCTATTCTGTGGGAGATTGCATGAGTGTGCCATGTCTGAATTGTGAAGAATGCATGTGTATGCTTGAGTCATGCTGTGATAAATTGTTGATTGTCTTCGTGCTGTTTACTGAAGCAGCTCCATTTGTTCTGATGAACTTCGAGTCGTTTTCCTGTGAACCTCGTGTTGTTTCTTCAGTATTTAGTTGCTCATCTCGAGTCATCCTTTTCATTGTTGCTCTTGTATTTTCGTGTCATTTACTATAGTTACTCGAGTCATTTTCCTGCTTTCACTGTTTTATCACGTGTCGTTGTAGCCGTTCCTGTCTTCTGTCTTCGTGTCATTTTTCCTAGACCCCGTGTCCTTTCTTGCTTTGTGACCACACTTCGTGTAGGGTTCTGTTTTCGTCTTCGAGTTGGTTTCAGTCCGTGTCGTCCTCGTATTCGAGTCATTTTTTTTATGTCTTCGTGTTGTTTCTGTGTTTGTGTCTTCGTGTTGTTGTTTTTGTGTCTTCATGTTGTTTTTCTATTTGTGTCTTTGTGTTGCTTTTTTCTATCTTCGTCCAAGGTTCCTCTGATCGTGTGTTTTCGATCGTTTCACTCCGTGTTATTTCCTTCTCACCTCGTGGTGTTCTCATCTGACCTCGTGTCATTCTCTCTTTATTTCGTGCTGTAGTCATCGTGTGTATCTCGTGTCGTTCTCAGTTTAGTGCACCTTTTGTTGTTCCTACACACCTCGTGCAGCTTTAGCTTGAGTGTCAACCGACTTATTTCAGGTATATATATATATAGAGAACCCTGAGTATTAATGGTTTTAATTTCTTTGCAGAAGAAGAAGAAGGATTCTGGTTTCAGGATCAAATCTGAACCAATTTGCTTTATTGCACTATTCGTGGAGCCTATGCAGAGTGGGCACGTGATACGAGGCTGGTATCTGGCACGTGATCCGAGATGCAGAGGAGCCTCCACTTGGACTGAAGCATTTGGGCGGGAATCGTGGAGAGCACACGCCGCCCTAATCTGCTGCTGTTGTATATATGTGTCTTCTTCCTCTGAAGAAAAGAGAGGGTAGAGAGTGACTGAAGAAGAAGCAGCCAGAGCTAAGAGAAGAAGTGCAGAAGAGAAAGAAGAGATAGAGAAAGCTGAGAGCCAGATCGAGAGAGCAGAAGATGAAAAAGAGAAGATAAGAAAGGAAGATCGAAATGCAGGGAGTGCCTCCACGATATAGAGAATAGAGAAGAAGGAGAAGGCAGAAGCAGTGAGAAGAAGAAGAAGTAAGAAAGAAGAAGAAGAAGAAAAGAGAGTTCGTGCTGGGAGAAAGAGAGAAGCAGTAGAAGAAGTTACTGCTGGACCGTGGATCAAATCCAAGCCAGCCAGCTCCTGCGAGAGCCACATTTGTTTTTATCTTTTCAGCTTTCTGTTGCTGGTTTTGTTTTTCCTTTGAACTATTCATTTGCTGTTCTTCCGATCCTCTAGTGTGAGATCGGGTTCCCTCCGGTGTGGAGGAAGAGAGACTTGCGTCTCTGGTTGCCTTTGGCTGGGTGTCATTGGTTGTTTCCCTCCGGTTGGGAGGAAGAGAGGTCCGAGACCTCTAGTTTGCAAGTGACTTGGTGTCACTTGTGTTTCCCTCTGGGGTTCAGAGGAAGAGAGACTTGGGTCTCTAGGTTCCCCTCCGGTTTGGAGGAAGGGAGGTTTGGTCCTCCGGTTCTGGGCTTGTGGGTAGCAAGTCCAGGGGTTCCCTCCGGGTGTGGAGGAAGAGAGACCGTGTGTCTCTGGTTTCCAAGTGACTGGGAGTCACTTGGGGTGTCCCTCCGGTTGGGAGGAAGAGGGGAGGTTGTTCCCCTGGTCAAGCTGTTTGGCAGCAGTTGTTGCAGACTGAGTCTGCTGTGCTAGTGTTACTAGTGGAAGCCTCACTCCGGTTGGGAGTGAGGGGTGGACGTAGGTCTTTGGACCGAACCACCTAAAAATCTCTTGAACAGTGGTTTATTTGTGTGTTTGCTTCTGCTAGATGATTGATTAGGAGCACTCCAAGTGCTTCTCTTCATTTGTTCAATTGAATTAGTTTCTATTCTGGTATTGTGTTTAGCTTCCGAGGTTTTAATTGGGTGATATTGCTAGCAGGATACATTCACCCCCCTCTGTATCCAGGACTTGCACCTTAACAATTGGTATCAGAGCGGTGTCTGCATACAAGGTCCAGCGACCTGCAGATTCGATCT
Source organism: Amorphophallus konjac (assembly GCA_022559845.1). Classification (NCBI taxonomy): domain Eukaryota; kingdom Viridiplantae; phylum Streptophyta; class Magnoliopsida; order Alismatales; family Araceae; genus Amorphophallus; species Amorphophallus konjac. The sequence continues at coordinate 160,381,072 of CM040119.1, forward strand.
TGCAGTCTTAGGTGCTAACTTGTTTTTAGTGCATAAATATTCCTGGTGCCTTGAACTTACTCGCTATTTGTTTTTCAATGGCTCTTCCACCCGTCTTTAGTGGTTCTGATTTCAGTCAGTGGTACACTGCTTTACATGCTTATGTAAATCCTGTTAATCCTGATTTGTGGAAATTAATTTCACAAGGTCCTCACACCTTACCAACGAAAGTGTCCAAATGGACCGACAGACACAGATCAAAGGATGGAGAAAATCAGAAAGCCTTTAACCTGTTGAAAGCAGCTACTCACAGAGCCTTATGGTCTTGTCTTCATAATTGCAGCTCAGCAAAGGACATCCTGGATAGGCTGAAGCAATTTCACAGGGTAAACGAGGACAGCTGCATGATGGCTAACAGAAGTAATCCAAGTGGCAGTAATCAAGGCAGCAGTCAGACTGAAGATGATGATGATGAGGTAAATCTCTTCGAGAATTTTTCTCTAGAAGATTGGGAGAATGCATATGCTGAATTATTTGAATCTCATGAACTGTTAAGAAAATAGTATAAAAAATTGAAGAAGGGTACTGGTTTAGATAGTTCAAGTTCTCCTTGTAGAAATTGTGTTGAATTGAAAAATATTCATGATGCCTGTATGTCTGATTTTCTAATGTTGAAGAAACAAATTTCTTTATTGAAAACTGAGAATCAAGATCATGTGAAAGAAATCTTTGAACTTGAAAAGAAACTTAGTCTAGCTAGTCATGATTCTGTTCAGAGCAAGGATTTGCTGAAAGAAATTGAATGTGTTAAGTCTGAATTAAACAAGCTGACATCTGAAAATGATTCTCTTAAAGAGTTCTCCAATAAAAATGATGAAAAATCAGAGAAACTTAGACAGGAGAACAAATTGCTGATTGAAAAGCTTAATGCCATAAAATCTTTAAACATAGAATTACAGAAAGATTCTGAAAAATAACAGGAAATGTTTCATGAATGTTAGTCTCTCTCATATGAATGGGTGCTTGATGCTGATCTCCTAGAGCAGAATAGTAAACTGGAAGAGGAAATCAATGAGTTGAAACATCTAAACACCCAGCTGACAGATAGGCTAATGACAATGGAAAAAGGCAAGTGTGTGAGTGTGGATAATTCTGATAGGTTGATGAATGTTGAACAAGAAATTGAGAGTCTGAAAATCATCAACTTAATGTTAAATGGAAATGTCAGTTGTAGTGAACGGAAAATAGCTGGATATGAGCTTACTATCACATCCCTTCAACAAGAAGTTGATGATCTTTATAAGTCCCTATCTGAAGCTGACAATGAAACAAAACTAAAACAGGAAGTTGAAAAACTCAAGAGTCTGAATGATGCCTTGCATCAACAAGTCATTTCCTGTGAAACAGATTTGTCCAAATATGAAGCTAAAATTACTGATTTGAATTCTGAGATTAAAGATTTAAAAAATTCTCTATCAAAATTTGTCAAGGGAAAGGACAATCTGAATAAGCTTCTGGGAAAGACTGATAACTCTCAGAAAGAAGGGTTGGGTTACAGTTCAACAAACAAAAGGATCAATAGTAATAAAACTTCAACTGTGTTTGTAAAAGCTTCTGATCAAAACACAACTGCTGGTCCTTCTATTTTTTAATTCACTGCACAAAAGTCCACTGTGAAACCCAAAACTGTGGAACAAACTCCAAAACAGAAAAAGGGTGAAAATTCACAGAAAAAGGAAAAAGACACTCCTGTTGTTGTAAAGAAGACTGCACACAATTCACATGATCTCTCACACACTCACATTAAAAAGGGTTCATGTTATTATTGTGGGAAAGGAGGTCACATAATGGAGGATTGTGGATTGATGTTAAAGGATGAGCATGCTAGTGGAACTTTACATTCTAGAAACTCTTTTGATAGAAACCATGTTGCTAGGAAGCCTGATGCCTCATGTTATTATTGTGGGAAGCATGGTCATCTCATGAGTGAATGTTTTATCATGAAAGAAGACAATAAACAGCATGCCAAGTCCCCCATTCATGTTCATGGTCCATATGGATCTAAACACAATTCTAGTCAGCACATTGTGTGTTTCAGTTGTAATAAGCCTGGGCACAAGGCTACTGAGTGCTGGTTTAGATCCACTTGGGGTAAAAATGGTTTTCATAGAAGAAATTCTTTTGCATGCTCCCACTGTGGGAAAAATGGGCATACAGTGAAGGACTGTTGGTATGTTCAAAAGAACTATGTTAAACCCCATTTTGTCAAATTCCCTGCAAAACCTTTTGTGAAAATTTCATGTTATAACTGTGGGAAGCCAGGCCATAAATCTGCTGAATGTTGGATGGTTAAGAACAAGCATCAAACTGCTCATGCATATAACAGAAAATCTTATGAACATGTTTATAAACATCACCCTGCTGTTAATATGCATCATAAGAATCAAACACCAGCCATTTCATGTAGATACTGTGGAAAATTTGGACATTCTATGGATGACTGTTCACTGATGAAATTTGATGATAATGTTGCTATGAAAATGTTTAGAAAACCTGTCAGGGCTAACGCAGGACCCAAAGCTGCTTGGGTCCCTGCAGGATCAAGATGATCAAATACTTTGTAGGTGTACCTTGGAGGGAGAAATAAAAGGGGTTAACCAAGGCACTCAAAAAGAAAACCCCAGGACTCAATTCAGGTCAGTTCTGAAATCTATTTCAATTTCATTATCTGAAATTGTTGTTTTGGTTGGTTGATTTTTGATGCTCTTCTCATGCTGTTGTTTGCACTAAATAAATGAGATTGCTTTGCACTGCATATGTCATTTGCATGACCATCATGGTATATGAAATGGAACAGTGCTGGAGGGCAGATGGAGTATGTCTGGATGCTACTGCCATGTGTGAGGTGGTCCTTGGACCAAGTCCTCCGCTCAGTACCATGGGTCAAGTCATATAGAGCAGTGTATTGCATATCATGTTGATTTGTTGGTGCTAAACTGAAGTTTTCTGAAATATGAATTGAACAATCATGCTTATAGTAATTCTCTTCTGTCTAATTTGCATGAATCATATCTGAATGCTAAATTTGATATCATGTGATGTGATTTCAATACATTTCATGCATATAGTCAGGGGGAGTCCAACTATTTTTGATCAATGCATATCATAATAATCTGTCTGTGCTAAATTGAATTATCTTGAAAAGTTGATTGCTCCAGCATGATGCTCTCTGAATAAAGAATGCTCTGACGTTTGAATAATCATCTTGCATAAATTGCATCATTTCAGGGGGAGCTTGTTGAGTCTTATGTGAATCACTGCATATAGACAAGGGGGAGCATTATTATATTGTTGTCACTATTTGAAATTCACACTCTACACTCTTTCAAATCATCAATTGACTATTTTGAGTTCATACCTTCTTGAATCTAAAAATTTGGCTGCTAATCCTCAATCTGTTGAAGAAGGAGTGTCTCATTTTGTCTGACTGAAATGACTTTAAACCTGTATTGAGTGATTGACTCTGCTAGTGGCTTTAAACCTTATTCTCTCTTGCTGATTGACTCTTCCACCAGCTTGTACTCTTCCTTCATATACCTCTTAGCTGGTGTGACTATTTTGGCTCCATTATTGAGTTGTTGGTCAGCTAAATTTATTGTTCTGATCTGAGGAACTTAAGCTGCATGTCATGCAATTCAGTCTGAGATTTTGGTAGAAACTCCTATCATATGGATTTAAGAATTATCACTGAATCAGACTGATATAAGATTAATGTATTCTCAACTTTGTAATTAAATGAATTGAAAATATCTGTTGATAAGGTTTAATAAACTTTAACCTCTTGTGTCATGTAATCCTTAAAGTCTCTCATCTGATATCTGAAAATTTGAAATCTAGGCTACTTTGGTAGAGATACATAGAGTGAGTGTTGTGGTTAAACATTAACTTGAAAAAGTTGACTAAATGAAAAAATTGTGAAATCAGAGCAATGACTCGGTCACTGAGAAACTGAGTTCTTTATCAATGAAATAAAGTAACTCATGTCATGAGGTGCCACAGTTATCTCTGATAAAAGATTTAGTGAAACAAAACCTGACAGAGCAATAGCTTATTGGTGTTGAGTAGCTGGGGAGTCTGGCCTCTGATAAAGGTGTCTTCTCATGTAAAAAGACACTCATATTGCTAACTCTGCTCTCAAAGTGAGAAGCAATGCCAGTTATCACACTGAGTAACTGGGTCACTTCAACTAAGACTTGTTGTGCCTCATGTAAAAAGGTGTTGATCAACTTAAATTGCTCATAAAAAATATAATGTGCTTCAAATAAAATTATCTTGAAAAATCTGTCAACTCATGTTCTTGAAAAAGTGTTTAACTTCAGTACTAACCTGTGTATTTTTCAAAGGTGCAATTGAGATCATATGTGTAAGATAAAAGATGATTGTTTTTTAGTGTTTTCTGACTATTTGGTTCACTTTTATTAAAACTTGGATTCAGATATGAGTATTGAGTTTAATTTGGCAAAGTTGGTATACATCAAAATTAAATCAGATTGATTAAGTTGCCACTTCATAACTCTTTATGATAGAAGAGTCTACATCTTTTAAGACTTATTGAAGTGATGTATGCATTCAAATCCCTCATGATCAGATTCATGCATGATCAACAAAAACTGTATAGTCAACTCCTCTCTTATCAGTTGATTGATTCCTTCTGCATTTTTTCTGACCATACAAATGTGAGGTGCCACTCCCATTATTACCTTGTTCACTTGCAGCCCTCTGAACTTCAGAATCCTTATGGTGGTGGATTTCAGATTGATTCCTGAGATGTATTTCTCTCCACACTGTTGGAATCTTCCATCTTATTCTGCAATAAGTTCTGATTCTGTGGTATTTTCACCAGAATTCAGATTCTTTGTAATGGCTGATTTCAGATTGATTTATTGGATAACCAGAGTCCATTCCTGTGCTTCAGGGGGAGTTATGGTTTATTCACATCTAAGGGGAGAGTAGTCAATCATGCATGTTGATAGGGGGGAGAGCTGTTTCATTGTCATAAGGGAGATCTTCATTTTAAAGAACCATGACTCATTCTCTGCATTTATGTGCTGCATTTGCCTATCAAACCATTTCCCTTCTTTTAGATTATGTCAAAGGGGGAGAATAGTTTGATGAGTCAGTGTGACTCATTATGTTGCCATCATCAAAACGGGGGAGATTGTTGTGCCCCTTGTGCTTTGTTGATGATGTGGTGTTTTAATGATAGCAACATGAATGAGTCACCACATTGTCTTGAATATGTCTGATCTATTCTATGGGAGATTGCATGAGTGTGCCATGTCTGAATTGTGAAGAATGCATGTGTATGCTTGAGTCATGCTGCGATAAATTGGTTTGTGCTTGATTTCTGTTCTGTGAATTGCTTCTCTGCTGATATGTTCATGTTGTAGTTCATCAAGTCTATACATCCGTCTCACTGTTCACATCCATCAAGTATGCACAGCGTCCGTCTCAGCCAGCGTCTCATGCTACGTCTTAAGGCTCCAAGTCTATACATTGCTGAGCCATTCGACAAGTCTGTAAATTGGCTTCAATTCCTCAAGTCTATACATTGGGGTCGGCTCTGCAAGTCTGTACACTGGTCGAGCATTCAAGTCTGAACATTCACAAAGTCCATACATCGACATTGTAGCTTGCATAGCTCAAGTCTGCACATTGGGCTTTCACGTGAAGTCTACACATTGGTCTCCACTTGAAGTCTATACATTGGCTAAGGGTTTTTCAAGTCCATACACAGTCGTCTGATGCATATTGATTGAAGTCTGTACAACATGCCTTGTTGTTCACAGCCTTCTTGTTTGTGACTTCCCTAGTGTTTTGATGATGAGCATCACTATGTTAAATATTGTCATTTTAATCAGATATCTTGCGTAATGCTATGCATTTGAAATTTCCATGATTAACAGGAAAATTACTATGAGGTAGTACCTTGTATGTCCGAACTGTTCCTTTCATATTTCGTGTTGTTTGTGTTCACTACACTTCGTGTTGTCCTTTTGTACGTCATGTTGTTCCAACTATGTTTGTTGATTGTCTTCGTGCTGTTTACTGAAGCAGCTCGATTTGTTCTGATGAACTTCGAGTCGTTTTCCTGTGAACCTCGTGTTGTTTCTTCAGTATTTAGTTGCTCATCTCGAGTCATCCTTTTCATTGTTGCTCTTGTATTTTCGTGTCATTTACTGTAGTTACTCGAGTCGTTTTCCTGCTTTCACTATTTTATCACGTGTCGTTGTAGCCGTTCCTGTCTTCTGTCTTCGTGTCATTTTTCCTAGACCCCGTGTCCTTTCTTGCTTTGTGACCACACTTCGTGTAGGGTTCTGTTTTCATCTTCGAGTTGGTTTCAGTCCGTGTCGTCCTCGTATTCGAGTCATTTTTTTTTATGTCTTCGTGTTGTTTTTATGTTTGTGTCTTTGTGTTGTTGTTTTTGTATCTTCATGTTGTTTTTGTATTTGTGTCTTTGTGTTGCTTTTTTCTATCTTCGTCCAAGGTTCCTCTGATCGTGTGTTTTCTATCGTTTCACTCCGTGCTATTTCCTTCTCACCTCATGGTGTTCTCATCTGACCTCGTGTCATTCTCTCTTTATTTCGTGCTGTAGTCATCGTGTGTATCTCGTGTCGTTCTCAGTTTAGTGCACCTTTTGTTGTTCCTACACACCTCGTGCAGCTTTAGCTTGAGTGTCAACCGACTTATTTCAGGTATATATATATATAGAGAACCCTGAGTATTAATGGTTTTAATCTCTTTGCAGAAGAAGAAGAAGGATTCTGGTTTCAGGATCAAATCCGAACCAGTTTGTTTTATTGCAATGTTCGTGGAGCCTATGCAGAGTGGGCACATGATACGAGGCTGGCATCTGGCATGTGATCCGAGATGTAGAGGAGCCTCCACTTGGACTGAAGCATTTGGGCGGGAATCGTGGAGAGCACATGCCGCCCTAATCTGCTGCTGCTGTATATATGTCTTCTTCCTCTGAAGAAAAGAGAGGGTAGAGAGTGACTGAAGAAGAAGCAGCCAGAGCTAAGAGAAGAAGTGCAGAAGAGAAAGAAGAGATAGAGAAAGCTGAGAGCCAGATCGAGAGAGCAGAAGATGAAAAAGAGAAGATAAGAAAGGAAGATCGAAATGCAGGGAGTGCCTCCACGATATAGAGAATAGAGAAGAAGGAGAAGGCAGAAGCAGTGAGAAGAAGAAGAAGTAAGAAAGAAGAAGAAGAAGAAAAGAGAGTTCGTGCTGGGAGAAAGAGAGAAGCAGTAGAAGAAGTTCCTACTGGACCGTGGATCAAATCCAGGCCAGCCAGCTCCTGCGAGAGCCACATTTGTTTTTATCTTTTCAGCTTTCTGTTGCTAGTTTTATTTTTCCTTTGAACTATTCATTTGCTGTTCTTCCGATCCTCTAGTGTGAGATCGGGTTCCCTCCGGTGTGGAGGAAGAGAGACTTGCGTCTCTGGTTACCTTTGACTGGGTGTCATTGGTTGTTTCCCTCCGATTGGGAGGAAGAGAGGTCCGAGACCTCTAGTTTGCAAGTGACTTGGTGTCACTTGTGTTTCCCTCTGGGGTTCAGAGGAAGAGAGACTTGGGTCTCTAGGTTCCCCTCCGGTTTGGAGGAAGGGAGGTTTGGTCCTCCGGTTCTGGGCTTGTGGGTAGCAAGTCCAGGGGTTCCCTCCGGGTCTGGAGGAAGAGAGACCGTGTGTCTCTGGTTTCCAAGTGACTGGGAGTCACTTGGGGTGTCCCTCCGGTTGGGAGGAAGAGGGGAGGTTGTTCCCCTAGTCAATCTGTTTGGCAGCAGTTGTTGCAGACTGAGTCTGCTGTGCTAGTGTTACTAGTGGAAGCCTCACTCCGGTTGGGAGTGAGGGGTGGATGTATGTCTTTGGACCGAACCACCTAAAAATCTCTTGAACAGTGGTTTATTTGTGTGTTTGCTTCCGCTAGATGATTGATTAGGAGCGCTCCAAGTGCTTCTCTTCATTTGTTCAATTGAATTAGTTTCTATTCTGGTATTATGTTTAGCTTCCGAGGTTTTAATTGGGTGATATTGCTAGCAGGATACATTCACCCCCCTCTGTATCCAGGGCTTGCACCCTAACACTTGTGTGTGCGATTGGGTTGTGTTCGCCCTGGAGTTGGCTTGAGATGTGAAGGCTCAACAGTGAGTTCGGGACTCGAGGATGAGCGTGACGATTGTGGCTTGTGTTGCAGCTCTTGGTGTGGTGTGTTGCAGTTTGAGGAATTGCAGCAGTGGTGCGTCGAGAGATGCTGTGATTGTGGTCCGACGTGACTCTCGTCGAGTGTGTCGGAGGCGCTGACCTGATGGAAGCGATGGTTTTCCTTGGTGCTGGATGATACTGTTTCCAGCATGCGCGAGGTTCGAGATCAGGTCGAGCGTGGAGTTCTTCCGTTGGTCGAAAGTGCGCTGGTTTCTCCTTTGGTTGGAGAGATTGCGTTGGGCTAGGGTTCGTCGTCTTGCATGGCGTGTTCGGATTGGTTGGTCTTGTGTGCCATGAAGTCTGTGCGAGACGTGCTCCTTGTCTTGGCAAGGCGGTTGCCTACGAGAAGTCGTGCCCATTCCCTTGTCGTGTAAGGGTGTGCTGGCGCTGTTCCAGAAGGACGAGTACCGGTTGGGCGGTGTTTGCTTTCTAGACTGTGCGCACGGATCTGAGTGCGCAGCGGAAGCGTGGTGGGCTTGTGACCCATTGGTTCAGGATCGTAGCATTGGTTGCTACGGGCGGATTCCTGAGTTTGCGTTGAGCATTGGAGGATTGGTTCCTCGGTGTGAAACGTGTTGTTGCCGTGCCGTTACTCGAGATATTCTGGTTCTTGGCACTGGCAGGATGGAGTGTTGGGGAATGTGTTGGCTAGTGCGCAGCATGATGACCTTGCTCCTGTGATGGAAGCCGTGTCAGGCGTCGGTGTTAGACCCGGATGAGGTTGTTGAGGATGTCGCCTGATGGTAGTCAAGGGCGTGTTGGTTAGAGTCGGTGGCTTGGTGCCCGACTTGTGTTCCCAGTCGTGTCCTCGAATGAGATCATTTTTGGAGAAGCGATCTCTGGCATGCTGTGGGTTCCTGTTGGTAGCTGCGAGTGACTGGTAAGGCTAGTCTCGTAGCCAACCGCGGTGAGATGTATAATCGATCGGGACCCAGAGTGCTTTGGTCGTGGTGTCGGCAACCTGGTCGCCGTGAGCATTGTTCAGGTGGTGTCCCGTGGCTCTGTGGTAAGGGCGGAATCAGGATTGGCATATGTCCACTTGGATTGATCGAAGGATTTGATGAGACCAGATGGAAGAGTGACGCCTATGGGCGGAGGCCTTTTGTGAGATGGGCGTTGGAGAATGGTCCTTGACGGGGCGTTGGTGTCGTAATGGTCATCCCTGGTTTGGTGACCAGCATGGGATGGTTCCCCTGTAAGTCTGAGTCCAGTGAGGTGATGACTGAAGACACTAGGATCTTGTCATTTGGTTTCATCGTGCTCCCCGAGAGGGTCGAGTGGTGCGATGTTCGAGCTCGAATGCGGAATCTGAGAGGAGTGTGGCTCAAGTTGTGGTAATTGTCTGTGTGGGAGTCGACAGATGGCTTGCCGAGGTTTGGAATGTTTCCTTCGGGCCCGGTGGAGGACCAGGAAAGAAGGAAGAACCTGAGCGAGCGGTTGGTGGTCGTCGGCGTGTGGTCATTTCACAGACAGAAGATGCTGGTTGTTGGGGCTCGAGCATGGCGAGAGCCGTGTGCCAGCGAGGCCTTGGGCGGCTGATCATGTGATGTGCCTTTCCAGACGGGACCTGGGCTTTGTCGAAGTTTGTCTTCTGACAAGAGTTGGCACGGTGTTATGTTCGGATTTTGGCTTGCCATGTGTGAGATGTTTCTTCATGCTGAGCCGATGTTCTGGTTGCGGTCTGCTGAGAGGACTGCTTGAGCTGGTGGAGGCTCTATTTTGGTTGCTCCCTTGAGGAGGGTGTGCGACCTGTCAGCTGGCTGCGAAGCTGATGTGCGATTTGTCTGCCGACCATAGGATGGATCGGTGGCTATTTTCTCGTGCGAGGGTTGTGATTCCTCGGTGAGCAAGATTGTGGCTGCGGCGCCATGGTGGATTCTCGCGTTGTCTGAGGTGATGTCGAACTGTGTCCTTTGGTATATGCCTGCTCTGTTGGCCAGTGTGCTCAGCTCGAGAAGCGAGGTGTTGCTTGTGATTGTAAGTCTGGTCGTGTCCCTCAGGATCAGTGTTTTCGTGAGAATTGAGGTTTTATGTAATGGGGCACTGACAACGTGTGAGTTGATTCAGTGTTCTTCCCCTGTGACTTCGTGCTAGGTCCTAAATTTCGAGGATGAAATTCCTTTAAGGGGGAGGGCTGTAATGCCCCGGGTTTTTCAGATCCCTCTTTGTGGGTCCCGGATCTGGTTTTTCGGAATGTTAGACTCCGTTGTGTCTAAAATTTCATCTTGGACATCTTTCATGTTCGGATCGGCGCGATCCGGAGTTGTTTCGGAGGCCCGGAAGAGCTCCGCGACTTTTCCGCGTGTGTTTTCCGATTCCCGGTGTGTGTTTCGGTAATTCCTTCGGAACCTCGTTGTGGGTGAACTGGGCCGTTCACCTAGGCGAGTGTGGTACCGTTGCGATTAGTGTGTTCCGAGGATCGCGAGGGTGTAATTTTCTATTTTTCAGGATTTTTCTAATTTTCCGGATTTTCCTATATAACCCCCACTCTTTCTCTTCCCCTCACTCTCTCCCTTCTCACGCTCTCTCTTCTCTCCCTCTCTTCTCCGACGGCTGATGGAGGCGGATGGGGGCGAGGTGGCGAGGCCCGTGGGACAAGGGATGGCGAGGATGGGTCGAGGAATGAGACGGTGGCGCGTGGCGAGCCGGTTCGCGGGCGTGGAGGCACCGGCGGGGTTTTCGGAGGCGTTTCTTCGTGGATCGGCGTCCACGGTGCGTGAAATCTTCGGTGGAGGTAGGGAGATGGACCCCCAGCTCGTGCGCTTCATTTCTCGGGAGTTTTGTAGGCCGTGGTGAGCCGAGCGGGTTGTTTGGGGCATTTTTGGGGAAAATCATGTTTTGGGGAGTGATCGCCCGATCTGGCGTTTCTTTACGTTTTAGGCCGATCTGAGGCCATAGATGCATGCTAGGGACTACTGGGGAGCTTCCCCCATGTTTTCCCCCTCATCCGTGGATGTTTGGGGGTGTGGCGTGGATTTTGGGTGTTTTTCCGCCGTTCTTGGTTTTCCGAAATGGTCGCGGTCTACCAGTAACCGCTTTCATTGGTCGCGGTCCTGGGAGAACCGCGTTTGCTCAAGAGTGTCGGCAAGCGTCGTGGACGTGCGATAGACGGCTTTGGTCTAGTCGCGGTCGTGAGGCGACCGTGACTGTGTGGTCGCGGTCCTTGGGCGACCGCTACCATCGGGTTTGCGCGTGGCTAGTTGTGGTCGTGAGGTGACCGTGACTGCGTAGTCGCGGTCCTCGGTCGACCACTACTGTGTGGTCGCGGTCCCCAGTCGACCGTGACTGTGGTCGCGGTCCCCAGGTGACCGTGACTACGTTGCAGTTTCCGTTCGCGTTGTTTTGACCTCCGGTCGACCCAGTTGTGACCCAGTGGTTGACTTTAGGTCTCGCGAGTATCCCGGGCACCCCGTGGGTTCCATGTCCACGATTCTGGGGTGTTGGGAGGTTCCATTTACCTCGATTAGCGTGCCCGTAGGTGTGGTGGGTCCGGGTGACCTCACGTGTTCCGGGCTTTAGTGTTACGCTCGATCGAGTCACCGTGTATCGGTGTGTGTGCGGTGGGGTCTCCCCCGCATGTCGTGGATTTCTTTGGAAGGCGATTCCCATGTGGGCCACGTGTTTGGTCTTGGACTGCGAGTCCAGTTATCCGGCCTGGGGCTGGAGGTTTCCCGCTTGCCTGGGATGGGAGATCGACATGGCGGCTTGTGTATTGCCTTGGGAATCGTGCTTCTGTGTTTTCCGTGTGGCCCGTGTGGGTGGCCTTAGTCCCTTGCGTTCCCTTGCCGAGGGAGTGGTCTTGGCAGTTCGTGACTTATCTCGGTACTCGTGCTACCATGGTTTTAGACCTAGAGATTAGGCTAGATTGACGGCCTTGTGCTGTTGCGTACAACGGTCTTGACCCCGAGTCTTGTGACTCAAGGACCGTTGGGTGTAGTGCATCTAGAGGACTGTCCAGAATCCAGTGGCTTAGCGCCACTTGAGTTTTCTCGACTCTCGCACAGGGTGCGTGCGTGGCCGTGGACTGCGAGTCTTGTTTCTTCTCCGACTGTGGTCGCCGTGCGACGGTGCTTGTACGTGGGATGGTCCCCGTACTTCATCAGGTTCGGACGTTGTTTTCTGTTGTCTTGAGAGTCTACTCTCTCAGTGACCCTCCACTAGTCGTAGCCTACCAGTACGCGGTACTGGTCGCACCAGGGAGTGGTGTACGGGCTTACCCTTAGAGATGGTTTGTGGACCGGTTGCCGTCGGGCCCCACGTCTTGCAGCCAGAGTCCGGCTGAGGAGAAAACCGGTCTGAGGGCCAGACCTAGGACGCGTGGTCTGTGTGTGCACACGTGGTTGGGGATAGTGGACGCACGTTGACGGGCGTGACCCAAGCTAGTCACTTGTTTATGGTTACTTGTACGGTGTTCGTGCCTTTGGTAGGCGCTACCACGTCAGGCAGTTCACCTGCGGTGCGGTGTAAGTCGTCAGGGGACGCTACCGACTGTGCTTCTAGTGGGAGGTACTCCTGTCGAGTTGGGAGTGACAGATTGTCAGTTTCTGTGACTTTGACCTTCGGGTTTCGGTCGTGTCGACCATTGAGTTTCGGTTGTTTCGCCGTGGCGCGTGTGTTAGTTTTCGCGCCATCAGACTAGTGCTAGTGGCTTTACCCAGGTTGCGTCTTGTCGTGCGGTACCCGTGACCAGGTGTCAGGGGTGCACTTTGGACAGCGTGTCCAGGTTGGCCATGTTTTGGGAGACAGGCCTCTACGGCGTGGTTGCCGTGTGTTTTTACTTCAGTAAGCGGTACTAGTGTAGTTCGATAGCCTCGACCGCGAGGTCAGGGTGTGTCTCTGGTATAGTAGGAGTTGTTGTAGTGCCGTGTTTCGACCGGCCACCGGGTTTACTGTTCCTACTGTTGCGGTTGCTCTTGTAGCCTTCCTTTCCGCTACCGCCGTTGTTTCTGGTTGGGGTTCCGCGGGATCCCTGCTGAGTCTCTGTTTTGGAGACTCATTCCCTGCTTTTCAGGTGTGGCGGTTCTTCCTCGAGGTTCGAGGGTGCGGAGCGGAGGTTCTCAGTTGCCAGCTTGCCGGGCCGAGTGTTCACTCGGCATGTGGTACGTTTTTACTACTTTAGACTGTACTTTCTATTAGACTGGACTCTGTTGTAGCTGTAGTTGTTCTTTTACTTCTGCTTATTGTCCTGCTTTATTTCCTATTTCTTTGTGCCTCCACACTCCTTTTAGCCCTTTCGAGCCCTCCCGGCTCGTGGGCGGCGGTGCGAGTCTCGGGTTATCGAGCCTTCTCGGTAATCGGATTCTCGGGTCGTTACATTGGGCCTATTTGAGTTGGGCTTAGCCCTTTATTTGATATAGGGCTTTTAAATGGATTAAATAAATCCTTAATTCTCCTTAACTATCCATTAAACCTTTAAAAATGCCCAAGAATTATGTTTTAATCCCAAAAAATTCCTATAAAATTCTCAAGCGTTACATGCCCGATTGCCCCTGTATGAAAGAACAACCTTCTAATGGCGGGCGTAGGCGGCAGGCTCGTCTGAATGCCGTGCTGGACGTGGAAGCACCCAAGGATGATGGGTTAATGGAAGGTACCATTCAAATTTACTCACATCATGCCTTTGTGTTATTTGATACTGGTGCTTCTCTTTCCTTTATATCTACTACTTTTGCGAAAACTTTGCCAGTCCCACCTATTCCTCTACCTTCGGACCTGGCTATCACTACACTCTTAGGTCCTAGAACCAAACTTACAACCCACTACCCAGATAGTAAGGTAACCATAGAAGGCTATAATCTCCCTGCAAACCTCGTATGCTTTGACATGGAAGGCTACACTGCCATCCTAGGCGTAGATTGGTTGTGTGATCATTATGCCGACGTCAACTGTCGCAATAGGAGAATTTCCTTTCACAAACCGGATCTTTTACGGTTTTCTTTCCTTAGCATTAAATATAGGAAGCATCCTGCCCTCATTTCTTCTCTTCACGCCTGCAAGCTTATCTCGCAAGGTTGTGAAGCTTTTCTTGCTTCCGTAATCATTACTAAGTCCAAGGAAATCATTCTAGATGAAATCCCCAGTGTCAGAGATTTTCTTGATGTTTTTCCATCTGCATTACTTGGTTTACCACCCGCAAGGGAAGTAAACTTCTCCATTGAACTCATTCCTGGAGCGGCACGAGTTTCAAAAGCTCCCTACAGGATGTCCCCCACAGAACCTAAGGAGTTGAAAAAGTAACTTTAGGAGTTGTTGGAGAAAGGTTTTATTCGGCCCAGCACATCCCCTTGGGTTGCGCCAGTCTTATTTGTCAAGAAGAAGGATGGATCCCTCAGGCTCTATATCGATTATTGATAGTTAAATCAACTCACCATCAATAATAAATACCCACTACTGCGTATCGATGAGCTATTCGACCAGATTTTGGGTGTAGAGTACTTCACTAAGATAGACCTCAGGTCTGGTTACCATCAGCTAAGGATCAAAGATGAAGATATTTGAAAGACGGCTTTCCGTAGCAGATATGGGCACTATGAGTTCGTGGCTATGCCATTTGGGTTAACTAATGCCCCTGCAGCTTTCATGCAACTTATGAACAATGTCTTCAGGCCTTATCTCGACCGATTTGTGGTCGTCTTTATTGATGATATTCTCATATACTCCAAGACCAAGGAGGAACATGAAGAGCATTTAAGGATAGCCTTGCAAATCTTAAGAGAACACCGGCCATATGCGAAGCTCAGTAAATGCAAGTTTTGACTAAAGGAGGTCTCTTTCCTTGGCCATATTATCTCAAAGGAAGGTATCGCTGTGGATCCTTCTAAGGTCGAAGCTATCAAGAATTGGAGCCGACCAACGACTGTCTCTGAAGTTAGAAATTTTCTCGACTTAGCTAGCTATTATAGGTGATTCATAAAAGATTTTTCAAAGATCATCGTTCCTCTGACCAGACTCACAAGAAAGAAGAACCCCTTTATATGGTCGAAGGATTGCAAAGAGAGTTTCTTGACTCTCAAGGAACATCTCACTACGGCACCCGTCTTAGCACTACATATCGAAGATGGTGGCTTCGAAGTTAACACGGATGCATCAGGCATTGGCCTTGGTTGTGTCCTTATGGAACATGGCAAGGTGATTTGTTATGCTTCAAGACAATTGAAACGTCATGAAGAGAATTATCCTATGCATGATATGGAGCTGTTCTGCTGTCATTTTCACCTTAAAGATATGGCGACATTATCTCTATGGGGAGATATTCACTATATTTTCGGACCACAAAAGTCTGAAGTACATTTTCACCCAAAAGGAGTTAAACATGAGGCAAAGAAGGTGGCAAGAATATCTCAAGGATTTTGATTTCTCTATTCAATACCACCCATGCAAAGCAAATGCTGTAGCCAATTTGCTCAGCCGAAAATCACTAGCAACTCTATCAAGTCTCAGAAAAGGTATGACATATCTTATAGAATATTTTGTTCGTTTGAACCTAGATATTGATACAAAAGAAGAAGGGTGTGTGATTGCCAATATCCGGTTGCAACCCACATTCATAGAAGATTTAGTTAAGTTGCAAGAGAATGACCCTATGCTGGTAGAAATCAAAACCAATCTTGACCAATGGCCAGATTTTTCTGTTTCGACCGATGGAAGATTATTATTCAAATGTCGGATTTGTGTGCCGGATCATGTGGACACTAAGAAGCTTATTATGAAAGAAGCTCACAAGTCAAAATATGCCATTCACCCTAGTGCTATCAAGATGTACCAAGACTTAAAGAAGAATTGGCCCAACATGAAGAGAGAAATAGCGGACTTTGTATCTCGCTGCCTCAGTTGTCAACAGGTTAAGGCGGAACATTTAAAGCCCGCTAGTAAACTACATCCCTTGGAAATTTCGAGGGAAATGGGAGAGCATAGGGATGGATTTCATCATGGGTCTGTCAAAGATAAGAGGTGGACATGATGGTATATGGGTGATCATAGACTGATTGACGAAATCTGTATAATTCTTACCTATTAAAAGTCGATGGTCTGTGGATATTCTAGCAGCCCTATATATGAAGGAGATTGTTAAACTACACGGAGTCCCTGTCACTATTATTTCTGATCGAGACCCTCATTTTACATCACAATTTTGGAAGAGTCTACAACATTCCTTGGGGACCCGACTCAACTTTAGCACTACTTTCCATCTATAAACAAGTTGCCAAACTGAAAGAACGAACTAGGTAATAGAAGGTATGCTCAGGGTTTGTGCAATTGATTTCGGTGGGAGTTGGCACGATCATTTGCCTCTAGTAGAATTTTCCTATAACAATAGCTATCAAGCTAGTATACAAATGGCACCGTTTGACGCATTATATGGAAGGAGTTGCTGCTCACCTATCTACTGGAATGAAGTTGGTGAAAGACAACTTCTAGGCCCGGAGTTGTTTCGTGATACAATTGAGAAGATTAAGTTGATCAGAGAGACTCTAGATTGCTCAATCAAGGAAGAAAACATATGCTGATACAACAAGGTGAGACCTAGAATTTCAAGTGGGAGACCACGTATTTCTCATGGTTTCTTCAGGTCAAGGTATTCGCAAATTTGGCATCAAAGGCAAGCTTACTCCGAGATACATTGGCCCTTTTGAAATTCTTGAAAGGGTTGGCGAGGTCGCATATCGGATAGCTCAGCCTCCGCAATTATCTGGGGTCCACGATGTATTTCATGTATCAATGCTTACAAGGTACGTTCATGACCCATTCCATGTTATTAGTCATGACGATCTTGTAATACATAAGGACTTAACATATGAGCAAAGACCAATCAAAATACTGGATCGAGAAGTTCGTCAGCTTCGGAATAAAACCATTCCCATGGTAAAGGTTCGGTGGAATAAAAATAATGACCAAGAAACAACATGGGAGTTTGAAGAAGCTATACGTAAGAGATTTCCGGAGCTATTTGATTGTAAGTAATTACACTCTCCATAAATCCCAAGAAATGAGTTTGGGGACCAAATTCTCTTTAAGTGGGAGATGTTGTGACCCTGTGGTTTTGATGATAGCAAACACTATAAGTCATCATGTGTTTGCATGAAACTTGAATGATGCAATATGCATTTGATTATGCATTTGGTCATTGCACTATGCATTAATGAGGTTTGATTGATGTGCATTGATTTTTGTGCATTGGATTCAATGAAGTCATCATGATCATTTGCATGATATGTGCATTTTCAGATTGATGTATTTTCATGCAGCATAAAACCTCATCTGATTGCTTGCACAGTCAATTAATCAAATAGGTAGGTTGCATGCATTACAGGTCGATGCACATTTCACTTTTCATGAAGAATGCATAACTAAGGTTGATGCATGCTCTATCTTTGCATAACACAGGTCGATGCATATTCTATCTTTGCCTAAACAAGGTCAATACATGTTCTGGTTTGTCTAACTAAGGTCCATGCACAGTCTCGTCTAAGCATGTCTAGGTCAGTGCACATCACTCTTCATTGCATGAAGGTCGATGCTTCACTGTTCACATGCATATACAAGGTCGATGCACATTTTGCTTTGTGCATGTAGAAGGTCGATGCATGTTCATTCTAAAGTACATAAAGGTTGATGCACATTTTGTTTGAAGTGCATTATTATACGCGCGTGGGGAGTCACTTGTTGTTTTATCCTCATGGCGGGGGCGCACACTCGCCTTTTACGAAAGGCCGAGATAGGTTGACTGGGCACGCGTGGATTCTGGGGGTATTGAGGAGAAGGCAGAGAGAACAATATGAATGCGCTGGAAGGGATGGCGTATGGTTCATCATTCTGGGAGACTGGGACAAGGATGGCTGGGTGGAATGCAGGTGTGCCAGTCAATTTCTCGATAATCACCTATGGAACCAAGGATTGACCGGGGAAGCGTCGCCAAGACACGGCACGTGGCTCGAGAGATCGGGCGACACGTGGATAGAAGGGGTTCCACGGGTGCGAGTGCATAGGTGATTATGGGGATTCGTGTACTGGACATCCTTTTCCACCGGTAATAAGCAACCAGTGTTTATTTTACATCGGATTGAATCCGAATACCTTTGTTTCTACTGCCGAAGAGAGAGTCAGGGACCTTGGGAGCCGTGACGTCGGGAGGGCTTAGTCCATGCAATAGCGACAGGGCAACAACAACACAATAGGGATAACTGGGGGCAGAGGGACTGGTTTCGGCGAGGAGGGGGATCCGCTCCCTGACTGGATTACATGACTTATATGCCATGAAAGGTATTTATATGGGGGCATGAGAGCCCGATTACAATTGCTTGCAAGCCACGTGACAATTCCGACATTTATGACGGTCCCCGGGTCATTGCGTTATTGTGCAGGTATTTTCACATTTGTACGTGGTGTCCATCAAAGGACCTGTGACTCAGCAGGATGGCGCCCGAGGGGCATCACAATGTATTCTCGACATGGGACAATGTTGAGCTCGGGGCAGTAGGGGTGCCGTAGGCACCATTGTGCTGGGGGATTTGAGTGGTCGGGTGCCGCGGGCCCCGACGTGACTGGAATAGCCGGCAGTTGGGTACCGGGGGCACCGTTTTGACTGGAGTTGTTGGCAGTCGGGTGCCCGGGGCACCGTTGCGACTGAAGTAGCTGGGTAGTCGGGTGTCGGGGGTACCGTTGTGACTGGAGTTGTTGGCAGTCGGGTGTCGGGGGCACCATTGTGACTGAAGTAGCTGGGTAGTCGGGTGCCGGCGGCACTGTTGTGACTGAAGTAGCTGGCAGTCGGGTGCCGGGGGCACCATTGTGACTGGAGTTTTTGGTAGTCGGGTGCCGGGGGCACCGTTGTGACTGAAGTTGTTGGCAGTCGGGTGCCGGGGGCACCGTTGTGACTGAAGTTGTTGGCAGTCGGGTGCTGGGGGCACCGTTGTGACTGGAGTGGTGGGCAGTCGGGTGCCTGGGGCACCGTTGTGACTGGAGTTGTGGGCAGTCGGGTGTCGGGGGCACCGTTGTGACTGGAGTTGTCGAGTGATCGGGTTCCGTGGGCCCTGATGTGACTGGAGTAGCTGACAGTCGGGTACCGGGGGCACCGTTGTGACTGAAGGAGGCGGGTGCCGTGAAGAGGCTGAGACCTGAGTACATGTGCGTGTGTTCAACTGGTTTCATGCTGTATGAGAGCCGCGTGGGCTTTACAAATGGGCCGAGGAGGCCGAAGTACAATGGGCGAAAGCCGCGGGATAATTTTGACACATGGGTCGGTCCCCGGGTCAATGCTGGATAAGGCGGATATCCGCGTGTTTTACATAGGCTCCCCATGATGAGACCGAGACAAGCCCGACTGCCTTGGTGGCAGGGGCGGTCGTGGGTTGGCGCTTGACGGAGGTCAGATGCGGCTCAAGGTGAGCAGTCGGGTCTGGGCCTCGGAAGGCGAGTGTCGTCATGCTAGGGAGTCGAGGCCGGCCCCGGGAATATTGCTCCCGGGCCAGGGTCCAGATAACTAGTCACCAGTCCGAGTGGTCGACGGCTCGCTCGAGGTGAGCAGTAGGCACGTGGTTCCATGACGGAAGTAAGTGCGGCATCATTGCATATGCGCGGCCACCGTGGGTTGTCATACGCGGGTGGACCCGGGATGCGGGTGTGTTCGCCTTTGTCATAACGCCTTATACGCGACAGGCATGGACTTGTGTGCAATGGCAAGACGCCGCGTGAGGGGAGTACGTGTGACATACCCTCGGCGTGTACGAGCCGATTAACAAGCCAATCATGCGCGCACTTAGTTCCTCTCGTTCTCGACCCTTGCCGAAGGCCTCGGGAGTCCGAGGGTGTAGCAGTTAGGTCGGAGGGTGTTGCCTTGCATTCATTCATTCCATTCTTTATTGAGCTCCCTAGGGGGGCTTTTATAGAGGAAGATGAAAGGGTGGAAGGGGTTTAGGCGGACCAAGTTGGGTCCCAACTTGGTCCGGGTAAACCCTTGAAAATACTTTTTTTTGTGTTACGAAGTGGGGGAGGGAGGGTTTAGGCGGACCAGCCCAAAGGGCTGGTCTGGTTCGCCTAAACCCCTCACGGAAGGGTTTTTTCTTTATTAAAAACTCTCTTTTTTATTTTTGGATGGGTTTAGGCGGACCAGACCCAACTCCCCGGAGGGGTTTACGCGGAGTAAAAAATATTTTTTTTTGTTTTCTGTGGGGTTTGGGTGGACCAAACTGGGGGTTTTTTCCAGGGGGTTTACGCAGGTTTGACTGGGGTTTGATTGAGGGTTTGACTGGGGTTTGACTGAGGGTTTGACTGGGGTTTGACTGAGGGTTTGACTGGGGTTTGACTGGGCATTTGACTGGGGGTTTGACTGAGGGTTTGATCGAGGGTTTGAGTGGGGGTTTGACCAGCTATAAACAGAATGTTGTAGACCCTTCCAGAATTGTGATGTAAACCGAGGATCTCGGTTAGATATGATGCTAACGGGGACACCGTGTAATTTGACAATTTCCCTCATGTATAATGCTGCTAGTACATCCACAGACCATCGACTTTTGATCGGTAGAAAATGTGCAGACTTCATCAATCGGTCTATGATCACCCATATACCATCATGTCCTCCTCTTGTCTTAGGTAAACCCATGATGAAATCCATCCCTATACTTTCCCATTTCCATTCGGGAATATTTAAGGGTTGCAATTTCCCAGCGGGTTTTAAATGTTCTACCTTGACCTGTTGACAAGTGAGACAGCGGGACACAAAATCTGCTACCTCCCTCTTCATGCTGGGCCACCAAAAGTTTCTTTTCAAATCTTGATACATTTTGATAGCACCAGGATGTACAACATACCTTGACTTATGTGCCTCTTCCATGATTAATTTCTTAGTATCATTATGATTTAGCACGCAACTCCTACCTTTAAATAGTAGTCTTCCATCAGTTGAGATAGAAAATTCTGGTCTCTGATCAATATTATCCTTGATTTCCAACAATGCAGGGTCATCCCTTTGTAATTTGACTATATCCTCAATCAATATAGGTTGAGACCTTATATTGGCAATTATACATCCATCTTCTTCCCTGTCAATATCAAGATTCAAGAGAGAAAAATCTTTGATAAGATAATTCATACCTTTCCTGAGGCTCGCTAGAGTAGCCTTTGGTCTTCTGCTAAGAGCGTCAGCCACAACATTTGCTTTCCCTAGATGATATTGAATTGTAAAGTTGAAGTCCTTGAGATACTCCAATCATCTGCGTTGTCGCATATTTAATTCCTTCTGGGTGAAAAGACACTTCAGACTTTTATGATCTGAAAATATAGTGAATTTCTCCCCGTAAAGGTAATGTCACCAAATCTTCAAAGTGAAAATAACCGCAGCTAATTCCAGATCATGCACAGGGTAATTCTCTTCATGACGCTTCAATTGTCTTGAGGAATAACTAATCACCTTTCCATTTTGCATGAGAACACATCCTAGGCCAATGCTAGATGCATCCATATAGATTTCAAAACCACCATCCTCAACGGGCAATGTCAGAATAGGGGCTATGGTGAGGTGATCCTTAAGAGTTAGAAAACTTTCCTCGCAATCTTTCGACCATATAAAATGATTTTCTTTTCTTGTAAGTCTAGTGAAAGGAACGGCGATCTTAGAGAAATCCATAATAAATCTCCTGTAATAGCCAGCTAGCCCTAGAAAGCTTCTTACTTCTGATACGGTCATTGGTCGGCTCCAATTCTTAATAGCTTCCACCTTAGAAGGATCGACAGCGATGCCTTCCTTTGAAATAATATGGTCGAGGACTAAGACTTCCTTTAGCCAGAATTCGCACTTACTAAGCTTTGCATAGAGTTTGTGTTCTCTTAGTGTCTGCAAGGCTATTCTCAAGTGCTCGTCATGTTCTTCCCTTGTTTTGGAGTATATAAGGATGTCATCAATGAAGACGACTACAAATTGGTCGAGATAAGGTTGGAAGACATTATTCATAAGTTGCATAAAAGCTGTCGGGACATTGGTTAACCCAAACGGCATTACTACGAACTCGTAGTGGCCATATCTGCTCCGTAAAGTAGTTTTGTAAATGTCTTCATCTTTGATCTTGAGTTGATGTTATCCCGACCTGAGGTCTATCTTAGAAAAATATTCTGCTCTTGAAATTTGATCAAAGAGCTCATCGATACGCGGCAACGGATACTTGTTCTTGATAGTAAGCTGATTCAGTCACCGGTAATCGATACATAACCTAAGAGATCCATCTTTCTTCTTGACAAATAGAACTGGCGCACCCCAAGGAGATGTGCTAGGTCGTATGAATCCCTTGTCCAATAGCTCCTGAAGCTGTTTCTTCAATTCCTTAAGTTCTGTGGGGGACATCCTGTAGGGAGCTATTGAAACAGGTGCCGCTCCGGGAATAAGTTTGATGAAAAAGTTTACTTCCCTTTCGGGCGATAAACTGGGTAAATCCGATGGGAATACATCCGAAAATTCATTGACAATAGGAATATTATCTAAGATGATTTCCTTGGATTCGATGAGGATTACAGAAGCAAGAAAAGCTACACATTCTTGCAAGATAAGTTTGCAAGCGTGAAGAGATGAAATAATGGCAGGGTGCTTCCTATATTTGATACCAAGGAAAGAAAACCTTGGAAGACCTGGTTTCCAAAAAGAGATAATCCGGTTACGGCAATTTATATAGGCATCATGATTTACAAGTCAATCTACACCTAATATAGCATCGTAGCCCTCCATGTCAAGGCATACGAGGTTTGCAGGGGGATTACGACCTTCCACCCTTACCTCACTATTAGAATAATAGTTTGTGAGTTTGGTTCCAGGACCTAAAGGTGTAGCAATAACAAGGTCCGAAGGTAAAGGAACTAATGAAACTGGCAAGGTCTTTGCAAAGGCGGTAGATATAAAGGAATGAGAAGCACTAGTATTGAATAGCACAAAAGCAGGATGGGAACAAATGTGAATGGTACCTTCCATAAGCCTGTCATCCCTGGGCGCTTCATCATCTACAACAGCATTGAGACGAGCCTGTCTCTTACGTCCACTTCCAGCAGATAGTTTCTTCATAAGGGGGCAATCCGACATGCGGTGCTCCCAGCTGCCACAACGTAGACAAGCGCCAAGGCACTTCCAACATTCTTCGGCTGAATGGCTGAACTTCTCACAAAAAGTACAGGCCGTGGCGACCTGCTTGTCTTCTTCCCTGACTTTCTTATTTTTGTGGTAGTCACTACCACTCCCATTCCGGGACCTCTTCTTGCTATCACGAGATTTATAGGGTTCCGTGATGCTGAACTTGCCTTTCTTATCATGCCGATCTGATCTTCGGCTCGGTTCTTCACCTTTTCCTTTTAATTTTTCGACCTTCTCTAAGGTCCTTTCACACAAATATGCCCGTTGGACCATCTCCGCATAAGTACGGATATTTTGAGTCCCGAGCTGCTGAATAAAACCGGGTCTTAAACCATCCATAAATCGATTAGCCTTTAGTAAGTTAGTACTGACCAGATGAGGAGCATACGGCGCCCGCCTGGAAAACTGAAGCTCATATTCTGCCACTGACAACATGCCCTGGCATAAAGAAGTGAATTCCATAGCCTTCCGCTCCTTGACGTGCTCAAAAAAATATTTGGCACAGAATAATGTAAGAAAACCTTCTCATGTATGGGGTGCATCTGCTGGCGGTGTCGGAAGCGACTTCCACTATGTACGTGCATCTTTGTTAAGTTGAAAAGCGGCAAGACACACTTTCTCTTGGTCAGCACATTGCATGACCTCAAATATACGGTTCATCTTGTCAATCCAGTTCTCAGCTTCGTCTAGATTAGAATAACCATAGAATCGTGGAGGGTTTAGACTCCTAAAGTTGCGATGTAAATCTCCATCTCTTGCCCCTGCGCCAGCTTGCGCCATAGTTTGCAATGCTTGAGTAAGACCAGCAACAATCTCTTGCATTCCGTTCCAATCTACGCGATGAGCCATTGGGATAATATTGTACCTGAGAGAAATAACAAATCATTAACTCCCATGGAATTTAAAAGGGTTCATCTAGAGCTATTTTACTATCTCATCCCGAGCTCTACCCAATTCTCACATAGGTGGGGAATTTCTTCCTTAGTTCATAGGTATGGGTCCTTAAGCCTCGGACTTATCCTATGACATGACATTTTCCTAGGACTTTTAGTCCTAGTGCTCTGATACCAACTTAATTGTCACACCCCGAGATAATGCAGCGGAAACAATCATGAACGCAAACAGCCGGCATGATAAGCCTTTTGCAAGCAAGAATAATCAGAGTGCAAAATAATCACACAAAGTAATTGCACAATAACTTACTCAAACCTTCACCTTTATTAATAATAACAACCATAATTCAAGTACATGAGACATTGACTTTCTTAAATTTGCTAGACTTAATAAGATAAAATTACATAGACTCAATCTAGACATTTTGAACTTCCTAAGTCTTCACTCTTTAATCGCTCTCGGACCCATCACTGGAATGACCCGAATCCGAATCTGACCCACTGGTATTTCCTGAAAAGATTAGAAAATAGGTAATGAGTACACTTGCCCAGTAGGTATCTTCGCATCAACATGATTGGCGATGTTAAAGTAATTAATATCTTTAGCTCTAAAGAAAAAAGATAAATCATGCTAATACAATCAAACATGCGAGTAAAGCCAAAGTAACAAGCCATGATCAAGCTTGAGATATGAGAATATGAATTGAATATAATGCGATTAAATTATACTTGCTCAATTCAAGTGTCATCCAGTAAGAATGTAACAATGGCCTTTCATGAACAAGAATATAACAAGAATGTACTAGCAAGTCTTGTGACACACACTTAAGTACCTTTCGCCTAACAGCAAGTACTTAGTGAATTTATGTGGATCCCATGGATATTTCACTTATTTCACTTAAGTACCTTCGGGTTAATCTATACTCATAAAAATAGCGGTAGTTTACTGGGCCGTTTCATGGAGAAAGCGGTCTAGTTCTGGACTGTTAAGGACAAGACTGTTCGATATTTAAAACAGATTATCTAGAGTCTTTAGCGGTCAAAGAAAAAACCATCTAGGATCTGTTAGCGGTCTAGTGAAGGGCCGCTATCAGACTCTGGCGGTCAACGAGAAGGCCGCTAAGTTCCAGAAATATAAAACATCGATATAAGTGCTTTCTAAACAATGGGCTTTAATGGTACAACCAACTCGGTGTCCTGGAGGGAATCCCAGGCTCACGGAGAATTACAGAAGCCTTGAAACAAGATTTCCTAGTCCGTTGGAATGAATATCCAATGGAGAGGTCATCAAGTCTAAGATTGTGTGCCTAATGTGCATAGGTGTAACTAATGGTCATATAGCGGGATATATGCCATGTACTTATGAAAATGACTCTATAGATGAGAAGAGAATTAGTAAGGAAATCCATAGTGAACCACATTCATCTTACTTTTGAAACATGCGTTTAATACAAAGTATATGATTTTGGGCAAGAAATTAACTTACGTTTAAAATAAGTTCTATATGCATAAGAAACATGAAATCTACTAGAAATCTCTATGTATACATAAACAACGCCAGTAACAGGGATAAAACTTAACTAACTGGGTTTATCATATAAGAAATAGGGTGATTCTGCATTAGGTTTCAGATTAACCAAAATATAGAACTCAGGATTTTAACGGTCTAATATACAGCCGTTTGCAGGGCTGAACGGTCTATCGTAAGTCCGCTTGTGGTTTGATAATAGTGAAATCGCAAGAACATTAACGGACTATATATTGGCCACTAACCCTTGATAAGTGGTTTATCGTAGGGCCGCTAACCAATTGCTGGCGGTCCATTATTAGGCCGTTTATGGTTGACTGACAGAAATTAAATATTTAAAACTAAAGGATAATCCAAGACATATCATGCCTGGAAACCAACATATATAAACTTTATAACATGCTAGAACAAAGAATAAGTCTACAATATGCATGGGTTCTGTGAAATTCACAAGAGAGTTTCTTTTATCTCATTAGGGTTAGGATTTATGCATGAACATTACACTAGATGCATAGACTCAAATAAAACATGAAATTCTCAGTCTATAATGCATGAAATCAGGTGCAACAAGAGGGCTTTTAATCCCAGAACAATATTTTAGCCGTTCATGAGATGACCTACCTCTGTCCTGGACTTTTAACTTCGAATTTAAGCCTGTAAGTTAACCCTAGTTCCCCGTACTTCTTGTGCTAAAACATCAACTTCACGACCTAATATCTCTTGATTCTCCATACCTAAATACGTGAAATTTGGAGGGTAAGAAGAAGATACAAAGGAGAACAAAAAATTTCTAAAGGTGCAACTTCTAAATACCTCATTTTGGGTTCCTAACCTCTTGATCTTCACTGGCCCGTTGCTCAATTTCCTGGGTCGTTGATGTAAAATCATCAACTTTGACCACCTCTAACTCCTTCTGTACTTGATCTCCTAGGATGAAATTTTGGGAGGAGTTAGATGTATATATTGTGAAAAAAAAGACTCTAAAGAACCTACCTGAATTAAAGCAGTTTTACCTTAGTCCCACGCGAGCCAAACATAGGGGTCGCGCAAGTGAAACCTAGAGTCTATTTATAGGGTTTTGGAGATTAGAACGATTCTAGAGTCCCTATTAAATTTTCAATTCGATCCTCAAGCCTTCTAGACCTATCTAACTAGTTGATAGAGTCGATCCTAGGCAATTTGGATGATAAAAACCCAACCTTTTCACGCTTCGTCTCGCTCACGGAACTGATAGGAATTAGCGGTCTAGGACTGGACCGCCAACCATCCCCTAGCGGTTCCGCGATAGACCGCCTTTACTATTGGGCGCCGAATTTGGATTTAATTCAAACTCTATTTTTTATTTATCCACTTATTTATCTAAACAAGGAGTATTTATCCCTTGAATTCCGTAAATAACTATTTAGACTTCTAGAATATGGGCAAAACTTCATGGTCTTGGTCCTTAAGTTCTTTGGGCTTCATTTAAATAGGCTAGGTTAATTGGTTATCACACTTGGGCCTAAATAATAATTTATTTAACCCAGAAATTCATTTATTAATCTATTTTGGTCTTTAAAAATTCTTATAAATTTCTAGAAAATTCTTAAATACTTCAGAAATATTCTATAAAAATTTCGGGGCATTACACCCTCCCCTACTTAAGAGAATTTGGTCCCCAAATTCAATGTATGGATTATATGGAGAGTGTACTTACAGTTAAATAATTTCAGAAATCTTTTGCGCATCGCTTCTTCGGTTTCCCATGTTGCTTCATGTGGACACAACTTGGTCCATTGGACTTTGACCATCGGAATAGTTTTATTCCTAAGTTGACTAACCTCTTGTTCAACGATCCTTATTGGCTTTTGCTCGTATGTCAAGTCCTTCTTAATCTCCAGATTGTCGTAAGTGATGACATGGAAAGGATTATGAACATACTTCTTGAGCATTGAGACGTGAAATATATCATGAACTTCTTCTAATTGAGGGGGTAAAGCAATTCTATATGCAACTTCACCAACCCTTTCAAGAATCTCGAAGGGGCCAATGAATCTTGGAGTAAGCTTGCCCTTAATACTAAATCTTCGAATACCTCGACCTGGAGAAACTTTAAGAAACACATGGTCACCTACTTGAAACTCCAAGTCGTGCCTTCGATTATCAGCATATGATTTCTGCCTGTCTTGTGCCATTTGAAGTCTTTCTCGAATGAGTTTTATCTTCTCGGTAGTATCCCTAATAATGTCGAGACCAAGAAATTACCTTTCTCCTACTTCATTCTAACAAATAGGCGAACAACAACTTCTTCCATATAAAGCTTCAAACGGTGCCATTTGAATACTAGTTTGGTAGCTATTGTTGTATGCGAATTCTACTAGAGGCAAGTGATCATATCAACTTCCTCCAAAATCAATAGCACAAGCACTGAGCATATCTTCCACCACTTGATTTGTCATTTCTGTTTGACCATCAGTTTGTGGATGGAATACCGAATAAAGATATGCTTAGTCAAGAATAAAGATACCACAAAGTTTACAAGCCTACAGTTCATGAGAGAACAAGGATACCTTCGGCTGCTTGCTGAGCGGCCTCCTGCTGAATGGCGAACTCCTCGAAGGAAGGCACACGAGGTAAAGGGAGCTCAATAATATCGGCCACGGAAGAGGACTGCTTCATCAGAATCTTTCGGGCCCTCTTTGCCCCGCCCCACGACGACTTTCACTGCAGAAGCCGCCCTCTTCTTACTAGGAGGTAACGGGGTGGTGGTTGGCGCCGGCTCGGGGATATCAAAATATGCAGGCTTCTGAGCCTGGGAAATAATCTTCTGATAGATCCCCTGCTACTTTATGTCTGGTCTATATGTCAAAGAGGATGCACATTATCAAAAAGAAGATCAAGCAATGAAGGAAGCACCATGTCAACCAGAGAAAGGCATACCTGCCGGGCCATTGTAAAAAGATGAAAGGGGCCAATACTGATAGGCCACCTCCTTGCTATGGGACGCAGCCTCCGGAACAAGCCAGCAAATGTCACCAATCTTCTGACACTTCTCCGCCAGGCTAGCTAAGTCTGCGTGGCCGTGAAAAGCAAGGCAGTGATACATGCCAAGGTGATCCATCCCCCAGCCGTCAGCATACTGAAAGGATACAAACATGGGCCTGTCCAAGATACTTGCTGCAGGGTTATCAAGAGTCAGCCCATGGATATTCATTAGAATAAATAGCCAGGGCATATGCTGATAATATGTCGGGGTCCGATCCTCCCGCCTTATAAATGCCCTGTACGGGCAGGAGCGGTCAGTTTCACCTTTCCATGAAGTTGTCTTAGGAAGCGGCTCCATTATGGGGAATGGATATTGCCAAGTTTTCAAGCGAGCGCTACAAATCTGGCACAAATGCTTCAGATTCTTCATAAAGGTGTCTTCATGTACATCAACAAGTATAGGTGTCAACTGCTGGGATGCATCTTCCTTCAGAGCTCGCCGCTTTGCTAAATATATATCCACCTCCCTCGGGTGCTGAGAAAATAACCTCTTCAAATGGGCTTCATCTATGTCAAATATCGGCCTAGGCTACTGAGTCAAGAATGTATGCTCTGCTACGTCCCAGCAAGTTCCTCAGGCATTGCGATAGAAGCTCGTGCGGGCATTCCGCCATTTAATATACTCTGGGGTAACCTGAGGAACGCGGCTTGACACCGATGGCACCTTGAAAGTAGCGATATCCTGGCGGTGAAAGAAATCCCACCAGAGACGGCCGTCACCACTAACAATTGAGCTATGCTTCGACCTGCTTTCCAGCGGAAATTGGGCGACTAAAGTAGGAATATGCTGATCATATCCAAAATTCCGTCCAAATCGAAACGGATAATAAGGTTCCAAATGAAGCAGTCCACCTTTCCTGAAAACCAAGACGCTCGGGCGGAATGACAGGGCCCAATCAATCAGCTCAGGCTCTAAAAGTGGTCGGGTAACTTTGGCACCCGAAATGGGGTGAGTGAGGACCTCCACATCTCCCAGCTTGCATTCACGCTGTTGATTCACCAAAGGACCGGAATGTGCTGCCAAGGTCCAGAAATGAATGGTCCCTGCTGCATCCACTGAAACCCTGGTCAATCGGCCTCTGATCTGAAAAAGCTGTTGTGACACCGGGCCGGGCTCGGCACTGGCAAGCTCTAGCATCCGGGGGTACAATGTAGTTGTCCGCAAATTCCTTGGAGCCAGTTCAGGGAACAAGCTACATACCCAAGCATTAAAAAAGTGAAACGGGCCCATTGTTCTGAGTGATCTAGGGACCCTATGTCTATGTAAATATCTCAAAGACTTGTAAATCAAACAAAGTGCCGCCGGACACAAAGAGAGCCGCATGCCCCAAGCCATCTGACAAGCCGGATATATTGCCTCCGGCCTGATAACTATTTCATCTCTCTGCGGGAGAGCAAAGGTGCACAACCAGAAAGTCATATAAGCAGCACAATGTGTGATGGGGTCCACTCTAGCAGGATTGGGTCCTTCTTGACCAGTCCGTCGGATGGAAGCTGGCAACTATGATTTGAACCTCGGGGTCCTGCTCTGCCTACCTGCAATTGGAGCCACCAAAGGAAATTCATTATACTTCAGAGGGCCATTGAAGAAATACTGAATCCACTGTCCTACTCAGACCTTCAGTCTGCTGCTCTTTTCTCGGGCGTGATAACCCTTAGATGACCCTTTGTAGTGTGCCAAGCAGAGGGAATGGTAGGCCTTCATCAAATATCAGTATGCAAAGCCAAAAGAATATCAGCCCTCGCCGTCAGTTTCATCCTTGACTAAGTCATACAAGCAGACTTCTTCATAAGGCTCTCCGTCAATTGGCAAGCCTGAATGCTAAGACAGACTCCAAAGGTCTAGAGAAGTTTCACCTTCTGCTGTATAAAATGTATTGAACTGAGGGTAGAAAACTTCAAACATTCCACAGCACAAGCCCTTAGAAATGGGGTACTGAAATCATGAAGCATATACACTGTGGTACACCCCAGCTCTGATCAACAAAGGGGCATATTCCTTCAGCACAAATTCTGTGAATTCTACTGCCCCCACACGGAAGAGATGAGCATCCGTCACCTTCGTGTCAGCAAACCAGCCGTTAGCTAGCTGAAATTTGAAGTGGACGGCCAGGCAGTTCATGGCGAATGGCTTGTCCCTGTAACCCCACTTTATTGGTGCCAGGCACAATCCGTAGTCGGGCTTCTCCCTATTGACCCGACCCGCTGCAGTATCCCATATGGCGGGGGTGAACTCATGAGCTCTGGTTAGCATTTTCTATTTCGGCTCCAGCTCAGTCACTCCGAGGACAACATCCCATTCACGCTGCTCTCCAGGAAGATAGATGGCTTTGCCCTGATACATAGAGCCCTTCAAGCTGTCCCTCTCCAATAACATAGCCTACTCCACCGCACGGGCTAATAGAAGATCCCTCATGCCACCCACAGTAAAAGTACGGATGAATGGCATCAGATGGCGATCCTTCGGGAAATCTGGGCGGTAGTCGCCGCCACATTTGAAGCTCATTCCATCTTCAGCAGAATAGACACAGGATGATGAGACGGTGTCCATCTCAGAATCTGAAGACTCGTCAACTATGGCAATTTTCCCATAACCACGGTCCAGTTGCTGAACATTTAGCCAGTTTACTAGTGGATCAGACATCTCAGTCTGAGCAGGAGTGCCCGCTCCAACAGCTCTAGAAGCAAAAGAATCAAAGCCAGAAGCAGCAACCATTGCAATAGCTATATTCCAAGAAAATTTCAAGATGAGACTAAGAAGAAATCAACAACAAACAACTGAGTATTTTAAAGAAATTTTGGTAGCATCTCTCCTTGTTTGGGTATGCCTGAGGAATAATAGGAAGAACATCCACCAAGAGGGGATGACTCCTTAAATAGCAAGGGACATAGTCCCCAAGATGAAGAAATGAAGAAGGCCACACGGTGAAAAGAAAGAAAGAAGAGGAAAGTCTATGCCGAAGAAGCTTCACGCCAGTCGCCGCCGCCGGGAGGTGGAGAGAAATCGAAGAGAGAGGGAGTTCAGTTCAAATGAGCTCGCCTCAATGTCCTCGGCGCCTTTTCAAACCCTAAAGCCGCTGCCGAGAAATGATGCACCGAGATGCACCCCGTGCCGATAGCCCCCTTGGTGAAAAGGCGAGCCGAGAGGAGGCACCGTCCCGACGCCGTGAAGACCCCACTCCGCGAGGAACCGCGCCGAGGACCCTGCGCGTCGAGACGAGGGTGCCGAGATGATTGGCGCCGGTTTACTTGCGCCAGGAAGAGGAAGCTAGTGAATTAAGATGAAATAGTATGAGTACTGAAATTATGTGAATGTGGTGAAGCCACCAAGCTAGAAATCGAAAAGAATCAACAGATCAAGCAAGAAGATGTACTCAAATATTGAAAAGTACACCCGCAGGCCCCGTGCCGCTTATTCTTCGCTCACGCCACCTGCTGGTGGGGGACATTTGTTGACACCTAAAATATGTACAAGCAGAAAAGGAAGAAGCCAAAGAAGTCCCAGGGCCCCCAACAAAGATGATGCTCTAATGATATCCCTGGAAGCTCTGCAATTTAGAATACAAGAGGATCCATTACCACTCAACACTCTACCTGGCTGAGGCCATGTCAGGTCAAAGCTGCTGTCCAGCACTGCTGTTATTCAGATAGTCAGGCTGATTAAGACTATGTCAAGCCCTGGGCAATCATCTGCCCGATGAAAAAGATCTTCAGAATATTTTGATGCTCAAAAGAAGGGATTCACATATTTTGACACACATTTGTAGATGCAAGATATTAATAGGCTGCAGAAATAACAAAGAAGCAAAGAAGCCCACATATAAAACCCATTCATTCAAGCTTTGATGGCGCCGATGCATGACGAATGAAATGGGCCCAAGTCCAGTGAAGCCACGAGCACGCCGTGCCGAGAGGACGCCGCGGAAAGGCACGCCGATGATAGATAAGGCCCTTCGTTTATATATAGACTTGTGCTCCTAAAAGGAAGGAGGGCGAAGAAAAAAGGAGAGAGGAAGAGGAGATAGAAAAGATTCACAGAGGAGAGAAAATACAGAGAGACTGAGGGTCCGCTGCGGAGTTTGAAAGAGAAGAGAAAGAGCAGAGGGTGAAAAAAAGAAGATCTAAGGTGGGAGTCTGTGTGTCCAACGCCCTTAGGGGCTATATCCCCCCCCCCCATTTCTTGTTTCTTTTGCCCTTTTCTCTTCTGCGTGCAATTTCTATTTCGAGTAGAGCATTGGAATGATTCTGCAATTTCCTTCCCTTGAGCTGCGAGTGGGTGTGTAATTTCGATGCCCCTATGCTCGATATGTGTATCCATTTTTCCAAATGAAATGAATCAATAGATTTTGGAAGTTCTGTTCCTCTCCCGATCTCCCTCTTGTCTGCGATTCTATATGTAGCGCTTATGGAGTTGAATCTACCGTGCAAAGCACGTTAGCCGTAGCTCGTGTTATTTACCGAATGATTTATTTTCTATTCCTGTGTAAAACCGTTCTTACTGCCCCATCGTCGTCTTTCCCAAACTCACAGTCACGATAAGAGCCTGAGACAGTCCATCTCATGGCCCTTCGCTCGTGATGTGGTGAGGGATATAATCAAATAGCCGTCTATGTGTCCTGGTGTTTAGCATGCTCCCGGTGATGTCTCTGTGTGAGATCCCTAACTCTCCCAGTATGATCCCTTAATATCACTCCTCCAGAATCCACCACCTTTGAAATTCCTTGAGCCAAGCATCAAGACCCCTAAAAATACTCAGAATCAAAGGCCCTCTTAGTCCAGGATCCCTAAAAACCCTTAGGAACAGAGTCGAGTTGCTCCGAGCCTTAAACCCCATCAAAAGACCCCCTCGGCTCCAGTTTTACTCGACGCATGTGCCTTCTCTCGGTGCCTATACCCTCGCGTCGAGAGCTGGCCATGCCGGGAGCGACCCTCGCGCTGAAACCCAGTTCAAGCCAAAACATCCCGCACCGGGCACCCTTGTGCCGGGTTTCCTTGCGCCGAGAACCTCACGTCGAGCTCTACCCGTGCCGAGACCACCATGTTGAAATGCCTTATGCCTATTCCCTTTAAACCTTCTGTGAACCCTCACCCCGCCATGAGAGGGGGAACCCAGGGGATTTCACTCGGAGCCACAGGAGCTAAATCAACAGGGTGTACCCCTACATTATGTCGGTTTGTACGTGGTGCTTCTGTAACCCTATCGACCTACGGAGTTCTGCCACTGCATGTTCTCCGGTGGTTCCTTAAGGGGATATCAACTAAATGCCACGATGGTGGATATTGATCTTTTCAGATTCTGGGCTATATGCCCATCTTCTTTTGAACTCCATCCCGCCTCTGTGTGGATGGTTTCCTATTCCCACTTGGCATAATCCAAGATTAAGGGGATATGTTGCTGGATTCATTCCACTTCCTACACAAATAAAACCAATAAGCATTATGCGATGCCACGGCATATTAATAATCTGAATCTTGTTAGTCCATACATTTTGTTCAATTTCATGAAGCATGGCATGTCAATCTCTACGACGTTTGCATGATGGTCAAATATATCTAGGGATTATCCTCCTGCTCTCCCCGGTATATCAAATAGTGCATGGTCAGAAGTCAGGTTATGCCTGGCCGGAGGCCTTCACTATGCGCGATGGTGGTCTTCGGACCTAAATTCCCCTCCTTGTACCGGGAGACGAATCAATAAACCCGAATAAATACAAGTTTGCAATCATCGTTGTATCTTTTCTATCCTGCATAAGAATAGGCATAACAATCATATTTTTGATCCGACCCCCCGAGTCCTTCTACTTTGTCATTTAATCAAGGGTTTTCCTTCTTTGGAAGGATGTAATTAATGTCATAACCTTTATGGTATGGCAGACTTCTGGTCCAGACTCGAACCTTACAATCGAATGACGATGTCAGATCGAGCGCATAATAAAATTGTCACGTATGTGGCTGGCACACCTAATCAACAAACCAAATAATAAACTAACTAATAAATAAATAAATAAATAAATAACCATAAATAAATTAATAAAATTGTTCCACAAAGCTGGCACGCCCAGTGGGACCGAGTCTCCCTTCATCTTTTTGCCAAAGTAGGAGGCCTGGCGGCCTCCACCGAAATTCTGACTATGTGTTAATCATATCTGAAGGAACTCAAATGGAGACTGGATTGGTTTCCCTTCACTTTGGCCAACAGGTCGTCGATGGCCACGTTCGTGGCTGATACCTGGCGGTACCGACTGCATTCGGATCCATGCCCCCGGCAGTAGGTCTGCCTAACTGCTTGGGACTCATGTTCATCGATCTGCTCAAGATCGATAATGAAGCTGAGAAGACTACTGTGATGAAAGCTGCAGATGTACCAGAGAAGAAAAAGCTACAAAAGATAACGACTGTACCAAATGTTGTCTCATGCTACGTCCACCACTTGGACAGAAGAGCTGTTGTTCCTGCTGCTGCCAGCAGAAAGAAGAAGAATTATCGGAGGAGCCGGGCTGCTGTATCCCGAGGCCGTCTATTGACTTCAGGAAAATCTATGTTAGTTGGAGGAATGCTGGTGTATCTCAACGGGTGCCCGGCGGAAGCACTGCCTGATCGCATCATTTCAGCGGTCCCCACCAACAATCAATTCCAAGTGCTGGCCACCAGGAGGGCCAACATGGAGAAGGAAGAAAGGAAGCCGCTGGCACCTAGGCCGGCCACATTCAAGCAAGTATGGGTGCCTAAGAAGGTTCAGAGCTCGGCACCGGCCCATGAAGAAAAAGAAATTACTGTTATGCGCCACAGGAGAAAGGGCAAGGGAATCCAGATGGATAAGGAGAGAGAAGGAAGGGAAGTCACCTCAACTGCTGTTCCTTACAAGCCAAGGGCCTACGCCAGGCAGCCAGATGTGTTTCGATATTCCCGGAAGAGATATCAAGCAGCTCAGATGACAAGGTTGGCTTACCAGCCAAAAACACAAGAGATGTAGTGCCCCAGAACTTATATAATAATTTCTGGATTATTTATAAAATTTTTTGGAATTTATTAGAAATTTATAAACGCTAAATAGACTAATAAAAGGATTATTGGATTAATAAGTCATTATAAGGCCCAATTATGTTAAATAATTAACCTAGCCTATTTAAATAAAATCCAAAAGGTTTAAGGACCAAGCCCATTAAGTTTGGCCTATGTTCTAGAAGGTTATTTAGCCTATTTACGTATTTTAAGGATAAATACTATTTTTATAGATAATAATATGGATAATTAATAAAAGAGTTTGATTGATGTTGAACTCTGTGCACGTTGGATGTAGCGGTCTATCGTGCGACCGCCATAGACATGTAACGCACCAGTCTTGATGCGTTACATCCTGTCAGTACCGTGAAAGAAAGAACGAGCAAAAAGATGAGAACTTTGAGATCTTATCTACAAGAGATCGGCTTGGGAGAGTTTATAACATTACTAAGGACTCTTAGGGATTAGGTTCTAGCAAATTAAGGACTCTAGAATCAATCTAATCTTCAAAACCCTATAAATAGGACCTAGTTCTGAACTGAGCGACCCTTACTTTTGGCTCGTAAAGAATCAAGGTAAAGAGATAGAATTTCGGATAAGTTCTTTAGAAGATTTTCTTTAGTATACTTTAGACTAATAGTTCTCCAAACATCATGTTAGGAGATCAATCAACTAAGTAGATTGAAGCTTCCATAGTTGCTGGTTCGACCATAGTAACTCAGGATTCAGAGCAAAAGACCCCTGAAGATCAAGAGATTTGGACGTCTAAACGAGATAATTAGAATTCAATCCTTTAGAACTTTTTGTTCACCTTAGTTTCATCTTCTTACCCTCAAAATTTCACATCTTTAGGATAAGAGGTTGGAGAGATAGAGCAGCAGGAAGTTGCTGGAAAATCGCTGGAAAAGGAGAACTAGGGCACGTCTTTCAGACTCAAATTAGAAGTTTAAAGCTCAGACAAAAGTGTAGGTTATCTCATGATTGGCAAAAACATCTTGTTAGGGATAAAAACCCTCTAATTGTACTTGATTTCATGCATTATAGACTATGAATTCCATGTTTTAGTGGGTTTATGCATACATACATATTCTTAGCCCTAATCAAAGATCAAAGATATTATCTTGTCAATTCACTGCAACCTATGCATCTAGATGACCTTTACTTCATTTTGTCATGATTGGGGTAGTTAAATCTTTTCAAAACATGACATGGTTTCAAATCATAGTCTTTTTATTTCATTATACTGTTAGCAGGGACTCTGGCGCACCATACTTAGACCATCACAGACTGTAACGGCCTTACGATAAGCCGTCACACTATCTGTTGTATTTAGATTACTCTGTTGTCTCTGACGCACCATAGATGGAGCGTTACATTACTGTAACGGCCCCTCGATAGACCGTCACAATCACTGTGACGCACCCATTCTAGACTGTTAGGGTAATCGTAGACAGAATTGAAAATCAAGCAAGTTAACTTATAAATAAGCCTAGTTATCTAAGTTTTGACCTAAGATTATCTACTGATTCATGATAGAAATTGTATAATTAAGGTATCTTAAGTTAATTTAAGTTATGTTAATTTCATGTCCCAAAATTCTATAGTTTTGTATCTAAATCATGATTTTCCAAAGATGTATTGATGGAGTTTTATCATGATTTCCTATTGTTACACATTCTCTCTACCAATAGAGTCATTTCTCTAAGTACATAGCACATATTCCGGTATGTTGTCTATTAGTTCACTTTGCACTATAGGAACATTATTCTTGGACATGAGGGCCTCTCTATTGGATATTCCTTCTAATGGACTAGGAAATCTTGTTTCAAGGCCTCCGTAATTCTCCGCGAGCCTTGGATTCTCACTAGGACGCCGAGTTGGTTGTACCATTAAAACCCAAGTGATTAGATGACACTATCGATGTTTCTGGTTATCAGTAGTGTAACGGATCTATATTGGACCGTCAGGTACATATAACGGCCCAATATACAACCGTCACATTCAACTGAGTCTGATTTCTTGGTTTGGGATTCAGACTAATGTAACGGCCCAATACTGGAGCATCACATCATGTAACGGCCCAGTACACGACCGTCACAATGCTTGAGTATTTTTGAGGTTTGACCAAGGGTTGATATTCCAAGGTTTCTAGATGGACTCTTGATGATCTAGA
Source organism: Amorphophallus konjac (assembly GCA_022559845.1). Lineage (NCBI taxonomy): Eukaryota > Viridiplantae > Streptophyta > Magnoliopsida > Alismatales > Araceae > Amorphophallus > Amorphophallus konjac. The sequence goes on from CM040119.1 coordinate 160,419,034, forward strand.
ACTTATCATAGTGATCAAGAAACCTAATATAATGAATGGAAGATAAAGAATCTACTGTTATGCTGCCGATTTATTTCCCTAAGTATAACATAGTATAAGTCATTCTTGATTTCTCATGATTCTTATTAAAAGCATTCATTCATTGATTTATTGCTATCAAGAGCTTATTGGAATTGTACATTCTTGACCATACTTTATTGTTACATGCATGAAAAAAGCTTGATTTATACTTGAAGATGCGATCGAGCACTTATTGTGTTCAAGGGCTCTATGCTAGTCCCCTCGGCTGATTGTCGGAAACATACTATTATAAACCATGGGCTATGATACTACTGGCGTCGCATTGCACTGCGAGTACTTTCTTTATAAATAAGTGAAAATCCACAACACAATACAACATGATTGATACTTGACTTTCTTGATATTCCATAGAAATTCACGAAGTACTTGCTCATAAACAAAAGATACTAGAGTGATGATTATGTGACTTGCTAGTATATTATCGTTGCATTCTTGTTCATGAAAGGCCATATCATGTTCTTATAACATTCTTGCTAGTTCATACTTACTCTTATTCTATCTTACATACTTTGGTTTAATCGCATGACTGGTCGCATTCGCGTGATTTTACCTTATTTCTCTAGAGCTAAAATGTTAATTACTTTAATGATGCCTTCATGTTGATGCGAAGATACATACTGGGCAAGTGTGCTCATTACCTATTTCCATTCTTTTTCAGGAAATAGAAGTGAGTCGGGTTTGGATTCGGAATGTTCAAGTAGCAGATCCGAGAGTGAATAAAGAATGAGCGAAGACTTAGGAAGTTTACATTGTTTAGATCGAGTCTATGTAATTTCTTACTTCTTGAGTCTAGCATGATGGAAGTTGAATTAGTGGTTGTATTCGAATATTGGATTTAATTATTAATAAAAGTTGAAGTTGAGTAAATATTGTGCGATTGCATTCTTATGTGTGATTGCCTTGCGCTCTGATCGTTCTTGCTTGCAAGAGGCTTACCATGCCGGCTGTTCGCATTCCTCGAGCGAGTCTTCCGCTGTAATAAAGGCTCGGGGCGTGACAATTAAGTTCGTATCAGAGCCTAAGTCTTAGGACATAGGAAGAAGAGTCATGTCATAGGATAAGTCCAAGGTTTAAGGACCCCTACTTATGAACTAAGGAAGAAATTTCCACACCCATGTGAGAATTGGGTAAAACCCGAGATAAGATAGTTAATTAGCTTTAAGATTGATTTTCCTTCCAATTCCACGAGAAATAACAAGTTGTTATTTTTCTCTCAAGTACCGTATTATTATCATGGCTCATCGCGTAGATTGGAATGGTATGCAACAAACTGTTGCTGGCCTCACTCAGGCATTACAAACCATGGCACAAGCTGGCGCAGGAGCAAGGGCTAGTGACTTGCATCGTAACTTTCGAAGCTTAAACCCTCCGCGTTTCTATGGTTCTTCTAATCCTGACGAGGTAGAGAACTGGATAGATGAAATGAATCGTATCTTTGATGTTATCCAGTGCACCGATGAAGAGAAGGTGCGTCTCGCAACCTTCCAACTCAACAAAGATGTCCGTACATGGTGGAAGTCGGTTCTGGCACCTCCGGCCGATGCACCTCATACATGGGATGGTTTTCTTACCCTATCCCGTGCCAAGTACTTTTCTGAGCATGTAAAGGAACGAAAGGCTATGGAGTTCGCCGCTCTTCGGCAAGGGATGATGACGGTTGCCGAATATGAACTGTAATTCTCAAGGCTTGCACCTTACGCACTGCATCTTATAAGCACCGATTTATTGAAGGCTAATCGGTTCATGGACGGGTTACGGCCCTATTTCATTCAGCAGGTCGGGACCCAAAACATCCGTACTTATGCGGAAATGGTTCAACGAGCGTATTTGTGTGAAAAGACCTTAGAGAAGGTCGAGAAATTAAAAGGGAAAGGGGAAGAGTCTAGTTGACGCACAGATCGGCATTATAAGAAAGAAAAGTCCAGCATCACAGAGCCCTACAAGAGCCGTGATAGTAAGAAGAGATCCAGGAATGGGAATGCTGGAAGTTCCCATAAGCAAAAGAAAGTCTAAGAGGAGAAGGAGCAGGTCGCCACGGCTTGCACATTTTGTGAAAAAATCGGCCATTCGGCTGAGGAGTGTTGGAAGCGCCTTGGCGCTTATTTACGTTGTGGAAGCAGGGAGCATCACATGCCAGATTACCCCCTTATGAAAGACCAATCGTCTGGTGGAGGATGTAGGAGACAGGCTCACCTCAATGCCATCTTAGAAGAAGAGGAAGCGCCTAGGGATGGTGGGCTTATGGAAGGTACTCTTCAAATTTATTCTCGTCCTACATTTATGCTATTTGACACTGGTGCCTCTCATTCTTTTTTCTCCACTACTTTTGCAAAAATATTATCAATTGCATCAGCTCCCTTACCTTCAGATCTCACTATTACCACACCCTTAGGTTCTGGAACAAAGCTTACCGACTATTATCCTAATAGCGAAGTGATAGTAGAAGGTCACAATCTCCCCGCATACTTAGTATGCCTTGACATGAAAGGTTATGATGTCATTTTAGGGGTAGATTGACTTGTAGATCATGATGCTTATATCAACTGTCGAAATAGGATTATATCCTTTCGAAAGCCCAGTCTTCGAGATTCTCTTTTCTTGGCATCAAGTACAAGAAGCATCCTATTATTATATCTTCTCTTCACGCTTGCAAACTTATCTCGCAAGGATGTGAAGCTTTTCTTGCTTCTGTCATTATTACCGAATCCAAGGAGATTATCTTAGCGGACATTCCTATTGTAAGTGAGTTCCCCGATGTGTTTCCATCTAAATTACCCAGTTTACCACCCGAGAGGGAAGTGAACTTCACTATTGAACTCATTCCAGGAGCAGCACATGTTTCTATAGTCCCTTATAGGATGTCCCCCACAGAACTCAAGGAATTAAAAAGACAGTTGCAGGAATTACTAGACAAAGACTTCATCAGACCTAGCACATCCCCTTGGGGTGCGCCGGTTCTATTTGTCAAGAAGAAGGATGGTTCTCTCAGGCTATGCATCGATTATCGGCGACTGAATCAACTCATAATTAAAAACAAGTATCTATTGCCACGTATTGATGAACTCTTCGATCATCTTTTAGGAGCAGAATATTTGTCTAAGGTAGACCTCAGATCAGGTTATCATCAGCTTAGAATTAAAGAAGAAGACATTTATAAAACGGCTTTTCGAAGTCGTTATGGCCACTATGAATTCGAAGTAATGCCATTCGGATTAACTAATGCCCCGGTAGCATTCATGCAACTTATGAACAGTGTCTTACAGCCATATCTGGACCAGTTTATCGTCGTCTTCATTGATGATATCTTGATATACTCTAAGACAAATGAGGAACATGAAGAACATTTAAAAATAGCTTTGCAAACACTTAAAGAACATAAACTCCATGCCAAGCTAAATAAATGTGAATTCTGGCTCAAGGAAGTTTCATTCCTAGGCCACATTATTTCAAAAGAAGGTATTGCGGTGGATCCTTCTAAAGTCGAAGCTGTCAGAAATTGGATCTGGCCAATGACTATATCAGAAGTAAGAAGCTTTCTAGGTCTAGATGGTTATTATAGGAGATTCATTAAGGACTTCTCAAAGATTGCGGTTCCTTTAACTAGACTCACGAGAAAAGAAAATCATTTTGTCTGGTCAGAGGAATGTGAGAAAAGTTTTCAAACTCTTAAGAATCATCTTACTACATCTCCTATTCTATCACTACCATTGGAAGGTGGTGGATTCAAAGTATATACGGATGCATCTGGTATTGGCTTAGGGTGTGTCCTCATGCAAAATGAAAAGGTAATCTGTTATTCTTCTAGACAATTGAAGCGTCACGAGGAAAATTATCCTATACATGATTTGGAATTAGCAGCTGTCATTTTCGTCTTAAAAATTTGGCATCATTATCTCTATGGAGAAAAGTTTACGGTCTACTCGGACCACAAAAGTTTGAAATACTTATTTTCTCAAAAAGAGCTAAATATGAGGCAGAGAAGATGGTTGGAATATCTCAAGGATTTTGATTTTTCTATTCAATATCATCCTGGCAAGGCTAATGCTGTTGCGGATGCACTCAGCAGAAAACCAATGGGTATGCTATCAAGTCTTATGATTAGTATGACTAATCTTATTCCTCAATTTGCTTAGTTGAACATAGATATTGACAGGAAGGAAGAAGATTGCTTCATGGCTAATATCCGAGCTCAACCTACCTTTATAGAGGTACTAGTCAAGTTGTAAAATGATGATCTCGTGTTACTAGAAATTAAGGCTAATATTGAACAACGGCCAGATTTCTCTATTACGGAGGATGGAAGATTGCTATTCAAGGGCCGAGTGTGTGTACCGGATCATGAGGATACGAAGAAATTGATTCTAGAATAAGCACATAAATCCAGGTATACCATTCACCTAGGAAGTACAAAAATGTATCAGGATCTCAAAAGAATTTTCTGGTGGCCCAACATGAAGAGAGAAATAACTGATTTCATGTCTCGCTGTCTCACTTGTCAACAAGTAAAGGCAGAGCATTTTAGACCCGCAGGTAAACTGCATCCCTTGAATATTCTCGAATGGAAGTGGGAGAGTATAGGGATGGATTTCATTATGGGGTTACCTAAGACAAGAGGTGGACACGATGGTATATGGTTAATCATAGACCGATTAACTAAATCTGCACATTTCATACCAATCAAAAGTTGATGGTCTGTGGATATCCTAGCAGCATTATACATAAGAGAAATTGTTAAATTACATGGTGTCCCAGTCACTATTATATCTGATAGAGATCCTTGATTCACATCATAATTTTGGAAGGGACTACAACAGTCACTAGGGACTAGATTAAATTTCAGCACAGCCTTTCATCCACAAATTGATGGTTAGACAGAAAGAACGAATCAGGTGGTAGAAGACATGCTCAAGGCTTGTGTTATTGATTTTGGAGGTAGTTGACATGATCACTTGTCTCTGGTAGAATTTACATATAACAACAGTTACCAGGTCAGCATACAAATGGCACCTTTTGAAGCTCTATATGGAAAAAGTTGTCGATCACCAATATGTTGGAGTGAAATAGGGGAAAGATAATTCCTAGGCCCTAATATTATCAGAGATTCTACAGAGAAGATCAAGCTTATTCAAGAGAGAATAAAGATGGCACAAGATAGGCGAAAGTCTTATGCCGATAAACGAAGACGCGACTTGGAATTTCAAGTAGGAGACCATGTGTATCTCAAGGTTTCTCCAGGTCGTGGTATTCGGAGATTTGGCATTAAGGGAAAACTAACTCCAAGGTTCATTGGTCCGTTTGAAATTCTCGAAAGGGTCAATGAAGTGGCTTATAGACTGGCTTTACCTCCACAATTAGCAGGAGTTCATGACGTATTTCACGTCTCTATGCTAAAGAAATATGTATATGACCCTGACCATATTATCACTTATGACAATCTGGAGATTCAGAAGGATATGACATACGAGCAAACACCAATAAAGATTCTGGAACGAGAAGTGCGTCAACTAAGAAATAAAGTTATTCCTATGGTCAAGATTCAATGGAAGAAATCATGGCCATATGAAGCAACATGGTAAATTGAAGAAGCCATGCGGAAAAGATTTCTGGAATTATTCAACTGTAAGTACACTCGCCATAATCCATGTATTGAATTTGGGGAACAAATTCTTATAAGTGGGGGAGGGTGTAGTGCCCCAGAACTTATATAATAATTTCTGGATTATTTATAAAATTTTCTGGAATTTATTAAGAATTTATAAAGGCTAAATAGACTAATAAAAGGATTATTAGATTAATAAGTCATTATAATGCCCAATTATGTTAAATAATTAACCTTGCCTATTTAAATAAAATCCAAAAGGTTTAAGGACCAAGCCCATTAAGTTTGGCCCATGTTCTAGAAGGTTATTTAGCCTATTTACGTATTTTAAAGATAAATACCATTTTTATGGATAATAATATGGATAATTAACAAAAGAGTTTGATTGATGTTGAACTCTGTGCACGTTGGATGTAGCGGTCTATCGTGCGACTGCCTCAGACATGTAACGCACCAGTCTTGATGCGTTACATCCTGTCAGTTCCGTGAAAGAAAGAACGAGCAAAAAGATTAGAACTTTGTGATCTTATCTACAAGAGATCGACTTGGGAGAGTTTATAACATTACTAAGGACTCTTAGGGATTAGGTCCGGGCAAATTAAGGACTCTAGAATCAATCTAATCTTCAAAACCGTATAAATAGGACCTAGTTCTGAACTGAGCGACCCTTACTTTTGGCTCGTGAAGAATCAAGGTAAGGAGATATAATTTCGGGTAAGTTCTTTAGAAGATTTTGTTTAGTATACTTTAGACTAATAGTTCTCCAAATTTTATGTTAGGAGATCAAGCAACCAAAGAGATTGAAGCTTCCAAAGTTGCTGGTTCGACTATAGTAACTCAGGATTCAGAGCAAAAGACCCCTGAAGATCAAGAGATTAGGACGTCTAAATGAGGTAATTAGAATTCAATCCTTTAGAACTTTTTGTTCACCTTAGTTTCATCTTCTTACCCTCAAAATTTCACATCTTTAGGACAAGAGGTTGGAGAGATAGAGTAGTAGGAAGTTGCTGAAAAATCGCTGGAAAAGGAGAACTAGGGCACGTCTTTCAGACTCAAATTAAAAGTTTAAAGCTCAGATAAAAGTGTAGGTTATCTCATGATTGACAAAAACATATTGTGAGGGATAAAAGCCCTCTGATTGTACTTGATTTCATGCATTATAGACTATGAATTCCATGTTTTAGTGGGTTTATGCATACATACATATTTTTAGCCCTAATCAAAGATCAAAGATATTATCTTGTCAATTCACTGCAACCTATGCATCTTGATGACCTTTACTTCATTTTGTCATGATTGGGGTAGTTAAATCTTTTCAAAACATGACATGGTTTCAAATCATAGTCTTTTTATTTCATTATACTGTTAGCAGGGACTCTGACGCACCATACTTAGACCGTCACAGACTGTAACGGCCTTACGATAAGCCGTCACTCTCTCTGTTGTATTTAGATTACTCTGTTGTCTCTGACGCACCATAGATGGAGCGTTACATTACTGTAACGGCCCCTCGATAGACCGTCACAATCACTGTGACGCACCCATTCTAGACCATCAGGGTAATCGTAGACAGAGCTGAAAATCAGTCAAGTTAACTTGTAAATAAGCCTTGTTATCTAAGTTTTGACCTAAGATTATCTACTGATTCATGATAGAAATTGCATAATTAAGGTATCTTAAGTTATTTTAAGTTATGTTAATTTCATGTGCCAAAATTCTATAGTTTTGTATCTAAATCATGATTTTCCAAAGATGTATTGATGGAGTTTTATCATGATTTTCTATTGTTACACATTCTCTTTATCAATAGAGTCATTTCTCTAAGTACATGGCACATATTCTGGTATGTTGTCCATTAGTTCACTTTGCACTATAGGAATATTATTCTTGGACATGAGGACCTATCTATTGGATATTCCTTCCAATGGACTAGGAAATCTTGTTTCAAGGCCTCCGTAATTCTCCGCGAGCCTGGGATTCTCACTAGAACGCCGAGTTGGTTGTACCATTAAAACCCAAGTGATTAGATGACACTATCGATGTTTCTGGTTATCAGTAGTGTAACAGATCTATATTGGACCGTCAGGTACATGTAATGGCCCAATATTCGAACGTCACATTCAACTGAGTCTGATTTCTTTGTTTGGGATTCAGACTAATGTAACGGCCCAATATTGGAGTGTCACATCATGTAATGGCCCAGTACACGACCGTCACAATGCTTGAGTATTGATGAGGTTTGACCAAGGGTTGATATTCCAAGGTTTCTAGATGGACTCTTGATGATCTAGAACTTATCATATTGATCAAGAAACCTAATATAATGAATGGAAGATAAAGAATGTACTGTTATGCTGCCGATTTATTTCCCTAAGCATAAGATAGTATAAGTCATTCTTGATTTCTCATGATTCTTATTAAAAGCATTCATTCATTGAATTATTGTTATCAAGAGCCTGTTGGAATTGTACATTCTTGGCCATACTTTATTGTTACATGCGTGGAAAAAGCTTGATTTATACTTGAAGATGTGATCGAGCACTGATTGTGTTCAAGGGCTCTATGCTAGTCCCCTCGGCTGATTGTCGGAAACATACTATTATAAATCATGGGGTATGATGCTACTGGCGTCGCATTACGCTGGGAGTACTTTCTTTATAAATAAGTGAAAATCCACAACACAATACAGCTTGATTGATACTTGACTTTCTTGATATTCCACCGAAATTCACGAAGTACTTGCTCATAAGCAAAAGATACTGGAGTGATGATTATGTGGCTTGCTAGTACATTCTCGTTACATTCTTGTTCATGAAAGGCCATATCATGTTCTTATAACATTCTTTCTAGTTCATACTTGCTCTCATTCTATCTTACATACTTTGGTTTAATCACATGATTGGTCGCATTCGCGTGATTTTACCTTATTTCTCTAGAGCTAAAATGTTAATTACTTTAATGGTACCTTCATGTTGATGCGAAGATACCTACTGGGCAAGTGTGCTCATTACCTATTTCCATTCTTTTTCAGGAAATGGAAGTGAGTCGGGTTCGGATTCGGAATGTTCAAGTAGCGGATCCGAGAGTGAATAAAGAATGAGTGAAGACTTAGGAAGTTTACATTGTTTAGATCGAGTCTATGTAATTTCTTATTTCTTGAGTCTAGCATGATGGAAGTTGAATTAGTGGTTGTATTTGAATATTAGATTTAATTATTAATGAAAGTTGAAGTTGAGTAAATATTGTGCGATTGCATTCTTATGTGTGATTGCCTTATGCTCTGATCGTTCTTGCTTACAAGAGGCTTACCATGCCGGCTGTTCGCGTTCCTCGAGCGAGTCTTCCACTGTAATAAAGGCTCGGGACGTGACAAGAGAGACTGACGCCCCAAGCTGATCCCCGGAGGCACAGCCGAGAAGAAATGGATAGAGTCATCCAAGATTATTTCCATTGCCTAGGGAGTTCATCCCTAGGGCAGCAAAGATTGTCCCGCGCCATTGGCACCGAAGAAGAAGAGGAAGACATCCAAGAAAACATGATGCCAGGAGTCTCGTCTTCGGACTCCAATGACTTTGAAAATGGCCGCAGGGCCAGATGTTCGAAAGATGCCCCATAGAGGAGAAAAGAAAAGGAAAGAGTGTATGTGTTTGATCGGCTGACCTTCTCGGGTCACACCAGAAGAAAAGTTTGGAGGCAAAGAGTAAAGTTACAAATCTTTGCCTGCAACATGGCTGGGGTCGCTGGAAGGTATGGTGCTTTACCTGACCAACCCGAAGAACTCATCAAATTGGCTCAGAGACCTGGCCTCGTAACAAGGCGGAGTCAAGCAGCAAAAGAAAAGCTCATGGCCGTTGATGATACACCAAGGGTCACCACTTTGACTGTAAATGTGGTGACTTCAGAAGAAGAAGATGCGTCAATCATGGACCCAGCTGAAGGGACTTCTGGTCAGATGGCAGGTGAAATGCCTATGCCTTTAGCCCTGGATCCTATAATTCAGATGATGTTCAGAAGATATCAACAAGAGATTGAGTCTCTTAGAAGATAGTTGAGTGAAAAGAATGAGCAAACTCCAGTCTCCAGACATGCTGAACCAGCAAAGGAGATTTCCAGCTCGACAGAGGTTGTTATTCCTGCTGTTTCTTATCAAGCCAACCACGGGAAGGCTCCATGTCAGCCTCTCCTGCAGTAGACAGCAGCGCGGCCCATGGCATCTCAAGTGTAGCCTTCCTCATCAAGGGATCAGCCCAATCTGCATGCAATAGTCATGACGACCCCCTTTACACAACAGCAAGCACACTTCTACCCGGAACCCGTGGACCCTGCTGTGGTGAACAAATTGATGATAGAAAAGATGATAGAGATGAAGCTGTCTGAAAAGGCTGATGGTGACTCTGGTACCTTTGATGTCTATCGGGTACCATATCCTTCGCACTATGCTACAAGAAGATTACCCCCAGGCGTCAGCAAGCCATCGAAATTTAAAAAGTTCAATGGGCAGGGCTCCCCCAAGGAACATATAGCTTACTATACAACAGTCATGGGAGATCTGGCTGCTGATGAAGCATACTTACTAAAGTTCTTTGGTTCATCCCTCACTGGGTTGGCCTTTGAATGGTACTCTGGTCTCCCGGTTGGGTCTGTAGCTTATTGGCCCGATATGTAGCGAAAGTTTCGGGAGAGATTCCATGTTACAGAAAGAGAAATCACTATGGCAGAGTTGTATTCTACCAGGCAAAGGCAGGATGAGATAGCTCTGGATTACATAAAGAGATGGAGGAATCTGGCTATGAGATGCAGGCGGCCTCCGCACCAGGAAGATGCGGTTCAGATATGTAAGCAGAATCTCTGAAGAGAAGTGCTTGAAAAGATGATCAGGGCAGATGTCAGGACGTTCGACCGGCTGAACAATGTGGTGGCGGAAGTTGAAACTTTCTTGTCCAAACGTCCTGCCACTAATACCCCTGCTGTTCAAAATGGGAAGGCTGTTGAGCGGCGACCAGCACCTATAGAAGCAAACACTGTTGACTTCAGAACTTTTGACCAGCAAGAGGAAAAGGGCAAAGCAACAGCTGCTCCTCCGCCAGCAGGAGCAGTAGAAAGAAAGAAGGTGTCTCTCTAATGAACAAGATGAAGAAAGCCTACTCATTCCCCAAGGAGAAGACTCGGGCACTGTTTGAGTGGGCATACAAATACAACAAGATAATACTGCCCGAACCAAAGAGACCAGCCGATGCGGCAAAGAAAGATGACCCATTTTTATGTCCGTATCACCGAGCACTAGGACATGTCATAGAAGACTGCTATGTCTTCAAGGATGTCATGGAAGGCATGGTTAAGAAAGGGGAGATACAACTGGGGGAGCACCAAGTGGATCCTCCACGCCCTCATGAGCCCCCAGTGTTGAGGCTAGCTGCCAATATGATTTCCATATACCAACAGTTGCCTGAAGAAGCTGCCGAAGAATGCACTCAACACACATATGAAGCATGCTTCCTCACTCCCATCAAGGATCAGGTGGGATGGCAGACAGTGCCAGCTAAGACCAAAAGAAAGACACCTGTCACTAGAACACCGGGTGTATCTGTTCGGGTTGTTACTCTAAGACCAGCACCACCTCCAGTAAATCCTGTGTGGCACACTACTGAGTCACCACCAGCTATCCGGGTATTCACTCACAACCAGAGGAAGCAAACTTCGCTGCCTGCTCATAAGGAGATGAGCCCCGAGGTGAGGCGCCTCCAGCAATATATCAGCCAGCTTGATGAATATGAGCAGTCTGAGCTGAAGCCGATATTGGTAAAGGACCATTTCCTCTGGGAGCAACTAGAAAGGTTAACTATTGAAGAACAGCCAGAAGAAGAGCTGGAAAAAGCTGAAACTGAACTCTTCTGGGGGCACGAGCCAGCCAAGGCAGGGTGCCAGAAAAAGAGGAAACCAAGAAACAAAAAGAGAATAGTAACAGTCCAGTGTAACACTCTGTCAGTATTGTTCACTCTACCAAGGGAAGATGATGAAGGGGAGTCTTCCACTCCACCACTAGAAGCAAATCAGGCCGAGGCTTCAACCTCAATGCATGTTACCCGCTCTGGAAGAAAATGGGGACGCCCACCTCCGGCCAACCATAACATTATTTTCAGGGGTGAACAACCCTATCAGATGCCAGAGCCTGAAGTCCGAGGCACTGAAATTCCTCCTCCAGCAGACCTCTATGCAGAAACAAAGAAAGGTGATGAAGCCCCGTCATTCATTGAATTTCTATCTATTCTGGAAGGCAAACAGCCGGCATAGGTTGATTCTGCTAAAAACAACAAGCATCATCAGCCACCTGTCTCAATTCTTAAGAAGAAAGACAAAGTGAGCATTGATGCTCCCTCAGCACCAGAGGTTGCTTCCCCAGTGGAAACCCGTCAGCAGTCCCCCCGAGAGAAAGAAGCAAAAGAAGGGCAGGTAATGCCACGGGCACCCCATGAACCTCCAAAGCCCCGCGGGGTAGAAGAGATGTGACTATCTAATGTCCGAGTGGACAGCCAAATTATAAAGATGTTGAAAAAGCTCCCCACGAGGTTTACCATATGGGAAATTCTCGCCTTGAGCGAGGAAGCTCGCCAAGCTATTATTGATGCCCTGCAGACGCCATCTCAGTACGAAGCTCTCTTGACAGAGGTCAACTATGGGACATCAATTACATTCACAGAAGATGACATGCTGATTCCTAACCCCAGCCACAACAGACCTTTATATATGAGGGGATATCTCAACTGCCAGCCATTGAGCCAGATATTGATAGATCTGGGAGCTGCTGTGAACATTTTGCCATATCGCATCTACTAGAAATGCTATTTTGATTTGCACCTCACTAAGGTGAAAGATATAAGGATCGCAAGCTTCAATCAGAAGTGCGAGACTCCGCTTGGAGTGGCATAATTCAACCTCACATTGGGGGATTTCACCACCACAGTATAGTTGTATGTCATAAATTCCAACACCACATACAAGGCCTTGTTGGGGCGGCCTTGGATGCACAAATATCAGATAGTACCGTCTACATTGCACCAATGTATCAAGTACTGTCACGATGGCAAAGAAGAGAGGGTGTTTGCATACTTACACCCCTTTGAAGTCTTCGAGTGCCACATGCTCGACGTGCCATTCTACACGGAGGTCTCCCAAGGGGCAAAGGAGAAAGAAGCCTCTCCAGGCCAGAAGAAAGTAATGTCCAAAGCAGATGACTGGTCCCCACCACCGCCTCCGAGCTATGTGGAGAAGCACGAGGTCTCCCATATCTCTCAAGCTAGTGACTTCGTCCGGGCTGCTCCCCCGGACATCTATCCTGGGGAAGCTGATGAGGACATGAAGGAAAGATTCACACAGATCGGAATCCCGCAAGGATTGGTCAAGCCTATTCCAAGCTTGGAATGCCAAACTGTGTTGCCACTGAAGACTATGGAGGTCCCTCGCTTCTGCGAGTCTCCTATAATATTCTACACCGGGGAGCCTACAGATGAAGATGATCAAGATTGTATGATCCCCGAAGAATCAACAAGCCGAATGGTACCAATTGTAGGCTTGGACTACACCACCCAGTGGGTCTCGTAGATGTTTGCCAAGATGTAGATGCCTTCACTACAATCTGTTGGTCATAAGAAAGCATTCCAGGAGCTCTGGGACCCCCCTACAATAATAAAGAACTGATGAAAATCACCCATCACCCGGGGCTGGGCTATACTCTGCAAGAGTATTATGGAGCAAAGGTGGATGTCATCTCCACCTTTTTTATACATGAAGATCCTTTTGAGGCTGGCTATGATGACTACCCCTCGGAGGATGAAGAGATTATATACCACTCTACTATTGGTGGTGAATTCCCCAGCAGTCGGCAAGGTATAGAAAAGCAAGATGAAGTAGTAGCATGCCGATGCTGGGAAGAGCTATCTTTTAAGGAAGACATATTCCAAACTGAAGCCAAATTTGATACGGGAACGCCTGATGAAGACCAGACTTCTAATGAAGCAAAAGAATGTCTGGAGTTCGAATGCATCCTGGAGGAGGTTCGAGCTATGCAACAACGAGAAAGCCCTACAGAAGAGCCTATACCAGCAAACCCCCTGGAGGCAGAAGGCCGCATCTCAGAATCACAAGCAGAACTAACAGCACAACAGGGTCAGGCTGAACAAGATTTGAGAGAAAGCCCAGTGGCTTCAATTGAGCGTGATGGTCCGGCACCAGCTGATATCCGACTTCAAGAATTGGAAGGTTCTGAAGCTGAAGAAGATTACATTCCAGGAGGCTTTGTTGACTTGCAAGAAGCTCCACCAGAAGTTGAAGATGGCAGTCAAGCCACCGTCGATGAATTAATAGAGATAAATCTGGAAACCAAACAAGACCCAAGGCCGACTTTTCTTAGTGCCCTGCTAGCACCAGAAGTTCAAGAACAGTATGTATAGTTCTTGAAAGAATTCAGGGATTGTTTTGCCTGGACATATGATGAGATGCCGGGATTAAGTCCTGATGTGGCACAACACCTGCTAGCAATTGACCCAAAGGCAGAACCCGTGAAGCAACCTTCCAGACGAATGCGGCCTGAGCTAATTAATCAGATTAACAAAGAAGTCGATAAGCTCATTGATGTGGGGTTTGTTGAAGAAAATCAATACACTACTTGGCTGGTAAATATAGTGCCCGTAAAGAAGAAAAATGGGCAAATCTGAATATGTGTCGACTTTCGGGACCTCAACAAAGCATGCCCGAAAGATGATTTTCATGTGCCTATCACTGAGGTGATGATTGATGCCACCACAGGCCATGACGCTCTGTCATTTATGGACGGGTCGTCCGGATATAATCAAATTTGGATTGCTGAGTAGAACAGGGTCCATACCGCATTCCGCACTCCGAAGGGGATATTCCACTACAAAAGAATGCCGTTCGGCATCAAAAATGCCGGCGCTACATACCAAAGAGCCATGACAAAGATATTTGATGATCTGCTCTTCAAGAAGGTGGAGTGCTATATTGATGACCTGGTGGTGAAGACCAAAAAGAAAAAAGATCATCTACACGACCTGAGGGTGGTGTTTCAAAGGCTGCGAAAGTATGAGCTGAAAATGACCCTATGAAATGTGCCTTCGGCGTATCCAGCTGGAAGTTCCTTGGATTCATTGTCTGGCACAGGGGCATTGAAATTGACCATCCAAGATTAAAGCCATTCAGGATCTCCCTCCACCAAGGAATCTGTCTGAGCTAAGATCCCTGCAAGGCCGGTTGGCATACATCCGCCGATTCATTTCAAATTTGTCAGGGCGATGCCACCCTTTTCACAAGCTGATGATGAAAGATGTGCCGTTCCTTTGGGATGATGGATGCCAAGAAGCTTTTGAGAAACTGAAAGAACATCTGAAGACCCCTCCAGTGTTGGGAGCACCAGTCAAGGGCAGACCGTTGATCCTCTATATAGCAGCCACTCATTGCTCACTGGGGGCAATGCTAGCACAGATAAATGAAGAAGGAAAAGAGCAAGCCCTTAATTACCTCAGTAGGAGGTTGATAAGGACTGAAGAAAGCTATACTTTCATAGAAAAGACTTGTCTGGCGCTGGTCTTCACCGTCAATAAGCTCCGGCACTACATGTTGTCCCATGAAATCAGACTGATATCTACAGCAGACCCGCTTAAGTACCTATTATCTCAACCAGCACTCAAGGGTCGACTTGGAAAATGGGCCGTAATCCTGATGGAGTTTGACATCTCATATATACCTCAAAGGGCTGTAAAAGGTCAGGCTGTAGCTGATTTCTTCGCAGAGCACCCTGTACCAGAAGACATTCCATTGGGAACTGAACTTCCTGATGATGAAGCATTGGAAGCATGCCAGGCTCAGCCGATTATGTGGCAGATATACTTTGATGGGGCATTAAGAACATAAACCACCACAACTAGACAGGTCAGAGTCCGAACAGGAGCCGTCATTGTTCTGAAGTCACCAGAAGGGGAAGTGATACAAACTTCACGTTCCATAAATAAGCCATGCACCAACAATGAATTAGAGTATGAAGCTCTGATAATCGGTCTCCAGATCACTCTCAGCATGGGAATTCAGATGCTTCAAGTATTTGGCGACTCAATGTTGGTAATAAAGCAAATGCAAGGGGAGTTTGAAGTGCGAAAGCCAAAACTAGGCCCTTACCGTCAGGAAGCTATGCGCCTTATGGCGAACTTTCACCACATCAAGCTCAGCCATGTGGGCTGGGGGCACAATGCTCAAGTCGATGCCTTGGCAAAGTTGGCTAGCTCACTAGCAGTCCCACCAGATGAAACACTCAACATTGTTGTGATAAATCGGCGACAAGTTCCCAGTGTGCTGGAATTATGCCCAGAGGAATATGAAGCCAATGCAGTCGAAGAAGCACAGGAACCCGATTGGAGACATCATCTGTTACTGTGGTTTCTCCACCAGCAGCTACCCAAAAACAAAGAAGAAAGAATGAAGCTTTTAAGAACCAAAGATTCCTATGAGTGCAGAAGCGGAACATTGTTCCGAATTATGGCTGACGCCTGTAAAAAGATCCTGCTCCGCTGCCTATCCACCAGGGAAGCTTGGCAAGTGATGAAAGAGATACATTCCGGAACAGCCGGGGCACACCAAGCTGGGCCGAAAATGAAAATCAAAATCAAGAAATTAGGCTATTATTGGCCTACTATGTTTGAGGACTGTTGTCAATTCACAAAATCATGTCAGAAATGCCAAGAGCATGCTACTGTGCTTAGGAGGCCTCCTATACCTCTGCACCCTACAATTCCCAGTTGGTCATTCGTGCAATGGAGAACTGATGTGGTCGGACCTTTACCAACTTCCTCAACTGGACTTAAGTACATCCTGGCTATAACAGATTACTTCTCCAGATGGGCGGAGGCTATAGCACTGAGAGAAGTGTCTGGTGAGCTGGTTGCCAGATTTATCAAGCAGAATATCATTTTCTGGTTTGGTGTTCCCAACCGAATAATTTCTAACAGTGAAAGCCATTTCAAGAATCAAAAGATATATCGGCACGCCGAGAAGTATAAGATTGATTGGAGAACCTCCACCCCTACAATCCGCAAGCAAACAGATTGGCTGAAGCATTTAACAAGACATTATGCACACTCTTGGCTAAGATTGTCAGCTCCCACAAAAGAGACTGGGGAGAAAAGATGTATGAAGCACTTTGGGCATACCGTACTGTCTACAAGACCCCGACAGGTTGTTCGCCCTTCTCACTTGTATACGGATCCGAGGCAGTAGTCCCCATAGAGCTGGAAGTTCCGTCACTCAGGGTTGCTGTCCAGTATGGTCTGGCTCGTGATGAACAAACAGATGCTGAAAGAAGACTCGAGGAATTGGCCGAGCTGGAAGGGAAGCGCCTTCAGGCACAGAAGAATATCGGAATGTATCAAGCCCGTATGACGAATGCCTTCAACAAGCTAGTGAAAGGTCGAGAATTTAAGAAAGGTGACCTAGGCATGGTCAAGAAGAAAGAAGTCATGACCTCCAACCCAAAGGGTAAGATGGCTGCAAACTGGCTAGGTCCCTACGTGGTCCAAAGGGTCTACAAGGGTGGAGCCTATGTGGTTGTCAACCACCGTTGAGAGGTGCAATTCTCACCCCTCAATGGAAAACATCTGAAGTTGTATCACGCTGCACCATTATCTTGTAAGGAGTTGGCGAATGAATGATGAAAAAAATGATGAATGAAATGATGATAAAAAAAATGAAATGAATGAAATGAAGTGAAATGAATCAAAGTGATAAAAAATGATGAAGCCGTAATGGTCGACTTTCAGTCACTACACGTTCAATCAATCCGGACCTTCCGTCGGGATAGATGATGAAATCTTATTTCCTTTGCGTTAAGGTTAATCCCCACATTAACGATGACACCCACATTCTCGACGAACGGACTCGTGCCTGAGCCGCTACATACTCAAATCAGTCCGGACCTTTCGTTCGGATAGATGATGAAACCCTATCCTCTTTGCATTGATGTTAATCCCCACATCAACGATAAAACTCACATTCTTGACAAACGGCTTTGCGCCTAAGCCACTACATACCCACATCAATCCAGACCTTCCGTCTGGATAGATGATGAAGCCTTATATCCTTTGCATTGATGTTAGTACCCACAATCAATGACAAACACTTTTGAACGGTCAAAAATGATGATGATCCATGAATTCAAAGTTCCAGATGCAACAAAAAAGAAGAAGAAAGAAAGAAAGAAAAGGGGCTTAAAATAGAGGTGCCCCGCCGGACTTGTTCAGACATTCTGAACAAAGGCAAAAATGGCCATAACCCAGCTGTGGTGAAAACCCGAAAGGGCGCTGCAAGTAAAATCGGGTACCCCGCCACGTGAAAACCCGAAAGGGAGCGTGGGCAAAAGCAAGAGGGGGCTGGCTCCGGTGAAAACCTGAAAGGGCACTTGGGTCAGTAATATGGTGATATAAAGTTGTGTTCTACATCTATTTCAGCAACATATCCATCTCACGTCCCACCGATGATGAAACCAGCTACTGATCGACTGGCCCATCGCCTCGATCAGTGATGAAACCTATCCAGAGTAGACCATACGCCTATTCTTATGAAACCGATGAACTTCTTTGCATCGATATAAACCCAATATCGATGATGAAACCTACTGCTGGTCGCTTGGCACATCACCTCGATCAGTGATGAAACCTATCCAGAGTAGACCTTACGCCTATTCTGATGAAACCCATGAACTTCTTTGCAACGGTATAAACCCAATATCGATGATGAAACCAGCTATTGATTGACTGGCCCATCGCCTCGATGAGTGATGAAACATATCCAGAGTAGACCTTACACCTATTCTGACGAAACCCATGAACTTCTTTGCATCGGTATAAACCCAATATCGATGATGAAACCTACTGCTAATCGACTGGCACATCACCTCGATCAGTGATGAAACCTATCCAGAGTAGACCTTATGCCTTTTCTGATGAAACCTATGAAATTCTTTGCATCGGTATAAACCCAATATCGATGGTGAAACCTGCTATTGATCGATTGGCACATCGCCCGATCAACGATAAAACATGTCCGGATTAGACCTTACGTCTATTCTGATGAAACTTATCTACTTACTTGCATCGGTATAAACCCAATATCGATGATGAAATCTACTATTGATCGATTGGCACATCGCCCGATCAATTATGAAACCTATCCAGAGTAGACCTTACGCCTATTCTGATGAAACCTATGAAATTCTTTGCATCGGTATAAACTCAATATCGATGATGAAACCCGCTATTGATCGATTGGCACATCGCCCGATCAACGATAAAACCTGTCCGGATTAGACCTTACATCTATTCTGATGAAACTTATCTACGTACTTGCATCGGTATAAACCCAGTATCGATGATGAAACCTGCTATTGATCGATTGGCACATCGCCCGATCAACGATGAAACATGTCTAGATTAGACCTTACGTCTATTCTGATGAAACCTATGAAATTCTTTGCATCGATATAAACCCAATATCGATGATGAAACCTGCTATTGATCGACTGGCAGATCGCCCGATCAACAATGAAACCTATCTGGGGTAGACCTTACGTCTATTCTGATGAAACTTATCGGCTTCCTTGCATCGGTGTAAACCCAATATTGATGATGAAACCTGCTATTGATCGATTGGCACATCACCTTGATCAATTATGAAACCCACCCGGAATAGACCATTCATCTGTTTCGACGAGTCTTACAAACCCTTCATCTATACATCTATAAGCACTCCTGCTTTCGACACATGTGGCCACCGAAACATCTACCGATGCCAACACCCCAGTTTGGAAACTCTCAAGATACCGTCACGCGGTGGAGCGATTCCCCCATCCTTTCCCTGAAAGGGTGGGTGTAGTGCCCCAGAATTTATGTAATAATTTCTAAGTTATTTATAGAACTTTCTAGAATTTATAAGGGCTAAATAGACTAATAAAAGGATTATTGGATTAATAAGTCATTATAAGGCCCAATTATGTTAAATAATTAACATAGCCTATTTAAATAAAATCCAAAAGGTTTAAGGACCAAGCCCATTAAGTTTGGCTCATATTCTAGGAGGTTATTTAGCCTATTTACGTATTTTAAGAATAAATACCATTTTTATGGATAATAATATGGATAATTAACAAAAGAGTTTGATTGATGTTGAACTCTGTGCACGTTGGATGTAGCGGTCTATCATGTGACCGCCACAGCCATGTAACACACCAGTCTTGATGCGTTACATCCTGTCAGTTCCGTGAAAGAAAGAACGAGCAAAAAGATTAGAACTTTGAGATCTTATCTACAAGAGATCGACTTGGGAGAGTTTATAATATTACTAAGGACTCTTAGGGATTAGGTTCTGGCAAGTTAAGGACTCTAGAATCGATCTAATCTTCAAAACCCTATAAATAGGACCTAGTTCTGAACTGAGCGACCCTTACTTTTGGCTCGTGAAGAATCAAGGTAAGGAGATAGAATTTCGGGTAAGTTCTTTAGAAGATTTTGTTTAGTATACTTTAGACTAATAGGTCTCCAAACTTCATGTTAGGAGATCAAGCAACCAAGGAGATTGAAGCTTCCAAAGTTACTGGTTTGACCATAGTAACTCAGGATTCAGAGCAAAAGATCCCTGAAGATCAAGAGATTAGGACGTCTAAACGAGGTAATTAGAATTCAATCCTTTAGAACTTTTTGTTCACCTTAGTTTCATCTTCTTACCCTCAAAATTTCACATCTTTAAGATAAGAGGTTAGAGAGATAGAGTAGTAGGAAGTTGCTAGAAAATCACTGGAAAAGGAGAATTAGGGCACGTCTTTCAGACTCAAATTAGAAGTTTAAAGCTCAGACAAAAGTGTAGGTTATCTCATGATTGGCAAAAATATATTGTTAGAGATAAAAGCCCTCTCATTGTACTTGATTTCATGCATTATAGACTATGACTTCCATGTTTTAGTGGGTTTATGCATACATACATATTCTTAGCCCTAATCAAAGATCAAAGATACTATCTTATCAATTCACTGCAACCTATGCATCTAGATGACCTTTACTTCGTTTTGTCATGATTGGGGTAGTTAAATCTTTTCAAAACATGACATGGTTTCAAATCATAGTCTTTTTATTTCATTATACTATTAGCAGGGACTCTGACGCACCATACTTAGACCGTCACAGACTGTAACGGCCTTACGATAAGCCGTCACACTCTCTGTTGTATTTAGATTACTCTGTTGTCTCTGCGCACCATAGATGGAGCATTACATTATTGTAACGACCACTCGATAGACCGTCACAATCACTGTGACGCACCCATCCTCGACCGTCAGGGTGATCGTAGATAGAATTGAAAATCAGTCAAGTTAACTTATAAGTGTGCTTAGTTATCTAAGTCTTGACCTGATTTCATGTCTTTAAGATTATCTACTGATTCATGATAGAAATTGCATAATTAAGGTATCTTAAGTTATTTTAAGTTATGTTAATTTCATGTGCCAAAATTCTATAGTTTTTGTATCTAAATCATGAT
The DNA here is from genome assembly GCA_022559845.1 of Amorphophallus konjac. Classification (NCBI taxonomy): domain Eukaryota; kingdom Viridiplantae; phylum Streptophyta; class Magnoliopsida; order Alismatales; family Araceae; genus Amorphophallus; species Amorphophallus konjac. The sequence continues at coordinate 160,440,299 of CM040119.1, forward strand.
TTTCCAAAGATGTATTGACGGAGTTTTATCATGATTTCCTATTGTTACACATCCTCTCTCTACCAATAGAGTCATTTCTCTAAGTACATGGCATATATTCATGTATATGTCCATTAGTTAACTTTGCACTATAGGAACATTATTCTTGGACATAAGGACCTCTCTATTGGATATTCCTTCCAATGGACTAGGAAATCTTGTTTCAAGGCCTCCGTAATTCTCTGCGAGCCTGGGATACCCACTAGGACGCCGAGTTTGTTGTACCATTAAAACCCAAGTGATTAGATTACACTATCGATGTTTCTGATTATCAGTAGTGTAACGGATCTATAATGGACCGTCAGGTACATGTAACGGCCCAATATACGACCGTCACATCCAACTGAGTCTAATTTCTTGGTTCTGGATTCAGACTAATGTAACGGCCCAATACTGGAGCGTCACATCATGTAACGGCCCAGTACATGACCGTCACAATGCTTGAGTATTTTAACCCGAGGTTTGACCAAGGGTTGATATTCTAAGGTTTCTAGATGGACTCTTGATGATCTAGAACTTATCATATTGATCAAGAAACCTAATATAATGAATGGAAGATAAAGAATGTACCGTTATGCTGCCGATTTAGTTCCATAAGTATAACATAGAATAAGTCATTCTTGATTTCTCATGATTCTTATTAAAAGTATTCATTCATTAGATTATTGTTATCAAGAGCTTGTTAGAATTGTACATTCTTGGCCATACTTTATTGTTACATGCGTGGAAAAAGGTTGATTTATACTTGAAGATGTGATCGAGCACTGATTGTGTTCAAGGGCTCTATGCTAGTCCCCTCGGCTGATTGTCGGAAACATACTATTATAAATCGTGGGATATGATGCTACTGGTGTCGCATTGCGTTGGGAGTACTTTGTTTATAAATAAGTGAAAATCCACAACACAATACAGCATGATTGATACTTGACTTTTTTGATATTCCACCGAAATTCATGAAGTACTTGCTCATAAGCAAAAGATAATGGAGTGATGATTATGTGGCTTGCTAGTACATTCTCGTTACATTCTTGTTCATGAAAGGCCATATCATGTTCTTATAACATTCCTGTTAGTTCATACTTGCTCTCATTCTATCTTACAGACTTTGGTTTAATCGCATGATTGATCGCATTCGCATAATTTTACCTTATTCCTCTAGAGCAAAAATGTTAATTACTTTAATGATACCTTCATGTTGATGCAAAGATACCTACTGGGCAAGTGTGCTCATTACCTATTTCCATTCTTTTTCAGGAAATGGAAGTGAGTCGGGTTCAGATTCGGAATGTTCAAGTAGCGGATTCGAGAGTGAATAAAGAATGAGCGAAGACTTAGGAAGTTTACATTGTTTAGATCGAGTCTATGTAATTTCTTATTTCTTGAGTCTAGCATGATGGAAGTTGAATTAGTGGTTGTAATCGAATAGTGGATTTGATTATTAATGAAAGTTGAAGTTGAGTAAATATTGTGCGATTGCATTCTTATGTGTGATTGCTTTGCGCTCTGATCATTCTTACTTGCAAGAGGCTTACCATGCCGGCTGTTCGCATTCCTCGAGCGAGTCTTCCGCTGTACTAAAAGCTCGGGGCGTGATAGTTAAGTTGGTATCAGAGCCTAAGTCTCAGGACTTAGGAAGAAGAGTCATGTCATAGGATAAGTCCAAGGTTTAAGGACCCCTACCTATGAACTAAAGAAGAAATTTTCACACCCATGTGAGAATTGGGTAGAACCCGGGATAAGATAGTTGATTAACTTTAAGATTGATTTTCCTTCCAATTTCACAAGAAATAACAAGTTGTTATTTTCTCTCAGGTACCCTATTATTACCATGGCTCATCCCGTAGATTGGAATGGTATGCAACAAACTGTTGTTGGCCTCACTCAGGCATTACAAACCATGGCGCAAGCTGGCGCAGGAGCAAGGGCTGGTGATTTGCATCGCAACTTTCGGAGCTTAAACCCTCCGCGTTTCTATGGTTCTTCTAATCCTGACGAGGCAGAGAACTGGATAGATGAAATGAATCATATCTTTGACGTTATCCAATGCACCGATCAAGAGGAGGTGCGTCTCGCAACCTTCCAACTCAACAAAGATGCTCGTACATGGCGAAAGTCAGTTCAGGCACCTCCGGTCGATGCACCTCATACATGGGATGATTTTCTTACCCTATTCCGTGCCAAGTACTTTTTTCAGCACGTAAAGAAACGAAAGGCTATGGAGTTCGCCGCTCTTCGGAAAGGAATGATGACGGTTGCCGAATATGAACTGCAATTCTCAAGGCTTGCACCTTACGCACCGCATCTTATCAGCACCGATTTATTTAAGGTTAATCGATTCATGGACGGGTTACGGCCCGGTTTCATTCAGCAGCTCGGGACCCAAAACATCCATACTTATGCGGAAATGGTTCAACGAGCGTATTTGTGTGAAAAGACCTTAGAGAAGGTCAAGAAATTAAAAGGGAAAGGAGAAGAGTCTAGCCGACGCTCAGATCGGTGTTATAAGAAGGAAAAGTTCAGCATCACGGAGTCCTACAAGAGCCGTGATAGTAAGAAGAGGTCCAGGAATGGGAATGATGGAAGTTCTTATAAGCAAAAGAAAATCAAGGAGGAGGAGCAAGTTGCTACAGCTTACACGTTTTACGAAAAATTTGGCCCTTCGGCTGAGGAGTGTTGGAAGCACCTTGGCGCTTGTTTACGTTGTGGAAGCAGGGAGCATCGCATGCCAGATTGCCCCCTTATGAAAGACCAATCGTCTGATGGAGGACGTAGGAGGCAGGCTCGCCTCAATGCCGTCTTAGAAGAAGAGGAAGCGCCCTGGGATGGTGGGCTTATGGAAGGTACTCTTCAAATTTGTTCTCGTCCTGCATTTGTGCTATTTGACACTGGTGCCTCTCATTTTTTATCTCCACTACTTTTGCAAAAATATTATCAATTGCATCAGTTCCCCTACCTTCAGATCTCGCTATTACCACACCCTTAGGTTCTAGAACAAAGCTTACCGACTATTATCCTAATAGCGAAGTGATAGTAGAATGTCACAATCTCCCCGCAAACTTAGTATGCCTTGACATGAAAGGTTATGATGCCATTTTAGGGGTAGATTGGCTTGTAGATCATGATGCTTATATCAATTGCCGAAATAGGATTATATCCTTTTGAAAGCTCGATCTTCCAAGATTCTCTTTTCTTGGCATCAAGTACAAGAAGTATCCTACTATTATATCCTCTCTTCACGCTTGTAAACTTATCTCGCAAGGATGTGAAGTTTTTCCTGCTTCTGTCATTATTACCGAATCCAAGGAGATTATCTTAGCAGACATTCCTATTGTAAGTGAGTTCCCCGATGTGTTCCCGTCCGAATTACCCAGTTTACCACCCGTGAGGGAAGTGAACTTCACTATTGAACTCATTCCAGGAGCAACACCTATTTCTATGGCCCCTTATAGGATGTCCCTCACAGAACCCAAGGAATTAAAAAGGCAGTTGCAGGAATTACTAGATAAAGGCTTCATCAGACCTTGCACATCCCCTTGGGGTGCGCCGGTTCTATTTGTCAAGAAAAAGGATGGTTCTCTCAGGCTATGCATGATGAGCTCTTCGATCAGCATTCCGGAGCAGAATATTTTTCTAAGATAGACCTCAGACCAGGTTATCATCAGCTTAGAATTAAAGAAGAGGACATTTATAAATCGGCTTTTCGAAGTCGTTATGGCCACTATGAATTCATGGTAATGCCATTCGGATTAACTAATGCCCCGACAGCATTCATGCAACTTATGAACAGTGTCTTCCAACCATATCTGGACCAATTTATCGTCGTCTTCATTGATGATATCTTGATATATTCTAAGACAAAAGAGGAACATGAAGAACATTTGAAAATAGCTTTACAAACACTTAAAGAACATAAACTATATGCCAAGCTAAATAAATGTGAATTCTGGCTCAAGGAAGTTTCATTCCTAGGCCACATTATTTCAAAAGAAGGTATCGCTGTGGATCCTTCTAAGGTAGAAGCTGTCAAGAATTGGAGCCGGCCAACGACCGTATCGGAAGTATGAAGTTTTCTGGGTCAAGCTGGTTATTATAGAAGATTCATTAAAGATTTTTCAAAGATTGCAGTTCCTTTAACTAGATTGACGAGAAAAGAAAATCTTTTTGTCTGGTCAGAGGAATGTGAGGAGAGTTTCCAAACTCTTAAAAATCATCTTACTACAGCTACTATTCTAACACTACCGATTGAAGGTGGTGGATTTGAAGTATACACAGATGCATCAGGTATTGGCTTAGGGTGTGTCCTCATGCAAAATGGAAGAGTAATCTGTTATTCTTCAAGAAAATTGAAACGTCACGAGGAAAATTATCCTGTACATGATTTGGAATTAGCAGCTGTCATTTTCGCCTTAAAAATTTAGCGTCATTATCTCTATGGAGAAAAGTTTACGGTCTACTCGGACCACAAAAGCTTGAAATACTTATTTTATCAAAAAGAGCTAAATATGAGATAGAGAAGATGGTTGGAATATCTCAAGAATTTTGATTTCCCTATTCAATATCATCCTGGCAAGGCTAATGCTGTTGTGGATGCACTCAGCAGAAAATCAATGGGTATGCTATCAAATCTTATGATTAGTATGACTAATCTTATTCCTCAATTTGCTCAGTTGAACTTAGATATTGACAGGAAGGAAGAAGATTGCTTCATGGCTAATATCCGAGCTCAACCTACCTTAATAGAGGATCTAGTCAAGTTACAAAATGATGATCTCGTGTTACTAGAAATTAATGCTAATATTGAACAACGACCGGATTTCTCTATTACGAAGGATGGAAGATTGCTATTCAAGGGCCGAGTGTGTGTACCGGATCATGAGGATACGAAGAAATTGATTCTAGAAGAAGCACATAAATCTAGGTATACCATTCACCCAGGTAGTACAAAAATGTATCAGGATCTCAAAAGAAATTTCTGGTGGCCCAACATGAAGAGAGAAATAGCTGATTTCGTGTCTCAATGTCTCACTTGTCAATAAGTAAAGGCAGAGCATTTTAGACCCGCAGGTAAACTGCATCCCTTGAATATTTTCGAATGGAAGTGGGAGAGTATAGGGATGGATTTCATTATCGAGTTACCTAAGACAAGAGGTGGACACAATGGTATATGGGTAATCATAGACCGATTAACTAAATCTGCACATTTCATACCAATCAAAAGTCGATGGTTTGTGGATATCCTGGCAGCATTATACATAAGGGAAATTGTTAAATTACATGGTGTCCCAGTCACTATTATATCTGATAGAGATCCTCGATTCACATCACAATTTTGGAAGGGACTACAACAGTCAAGGGACTAGATTGAATTTCAACACAGCCTTTCATCCACAAACTGATGGTCAGACAGAAAGAATGAATCAGGTGGTAGAAGACATGCTCAGGGCTTGTGTCATTGATTTTGGAGGTAGTTGGCATGATCACTTGCCTCTGGTAGAATTTGTATATAACAATAGTTACCAGGCCAGCATACAAATGGCACCTTTTGAAGCTCTATATGGAAAAAGTTGTTGATCACCAATATGTTAGAGTGAAATAGGGGAAAGACAATTCCTAGCCCCCGATATTATCAGAGATTCAACATAGAAGATCAAGCTTATTCAAGAGAGAATAAAGATGGCACAAGATAGGCAAAAGTCTTATGCTAATAATCGTAGACGCGACTTGGAATTTCAAGTAGGAGACCATGTGTATCTCAAAGTTTCTCCAGGTCGTGGTATTCGTAGATTTGGCATTAAGGGCAAACTAACTCTAAGGTTCATTGGTCCGTTTGAAATTCTCGAAAGGATCGGTGAAGTGGCTTATAGACTGGCTTTACCTCCACAATTAGCAGGAGTTCATGACGTATTTCACGTCTCTATGCTAAAGAAATATGTATATGATCCTGACCATATTATCACTTATGACAATCTGGAGATTCAGAAGGATATGACGTACGAGCAAACGCCAATAAAGATTCTGGAACGAGAAGTGCGTCAACTAAGAAATAAAGTTATTCCTATGGTCAAGATTCAATGGAAGAAAGCATGGCCATATGAAGCAACATGGGAAACCGAAGAAGCCATGCGGAAAAGATTTTCAGAATTATTCAACTGTATGTACACTCTCCATAATCTATGTATTGAATTTGGGGGCCAAATTCTTCTATGTGGGGGAGGGTGTAGTGCCCCAGAATTTATGTAATAATTTTTGAGTTATTTATAGAACTTTCTGGAATTTATAAGGGCTAAATAGACTAATAAAAGGATCATTGGATTAATAAGTCATTATAAGGCCCAATTATGTTAAATAATTAACCTAGCCTATTTAAATAAAATCCAAAAAGTTTAAGGACCAAGCCCATTAAGTTTGGCCCATATTCTAGGAGGTTATTTAGCCAATTTACGTATTTTAAGAAAAAATACCATTTTTATGGATAATAATATGGATAATTAACAAAAGAGTTTGATTGATGTTGAACTCTGTGCACGTTGGATGTAGCGGTCTATCGTGCGACCGCCACAGCCATGTAACGCACCAGTCTTGATGCGTTACATCCTGTCAGTTCCGTGAAAGAAAGAACGAGCAAAAAGATTAGAACTTTGATATCTTATCTACAAGAGATCGACTTGGGAGAGTTTATAATATTACTAAGGACTCTTAGGGATTAGGTTCTGGCAAGTTAAGGACTCTAGAATCGATCTAATCTTCAAAACCTTATAAATAGGACCTATTTCTGAACTGAGCGACCCTTACTTTTGGCTCATGAAGAATCAAGGTAAGAAGATATAATTTCGGGTAAGCTCTTTATAAGATTTTGTTTAGTATACTTTAAATTAATAGTTCTCCAAATTTTATGTTAGGAGATCAAGTAACCAATGAGATTGAAGCTTCCAAAGTTGCTGGTTCGACCATAGTAACTCAGGATTCAGAGCAAAAGACCCCTGAAGATCAAGAGATTAGGACGTCTAAACGAGGTAATTAGAATTCAATCCTTTAGAACTTTTTGTTCACCTTAGCTTCATCTTCTTACCCTCAAAATTTCACATCTTTAGGACAAGAGGTTGGAGAGATAGAGCAGTCGGAAGTTGCTGAAAAATCGCTGGAAAAGGAGAACTAGGGCACGTCTTTCAGACTCAAATTTGAAGTTTAAAGCTCAGATAAAAGTGTAGGTTATCTCATGATTGATAAAAACATCTTGTTAGGGATAAAATCCCTCTGATTGTACTTGATTTCATGCATTATAGACTATGAATTTCATGTTTTAGTGGGTTCATGCATACATACATATTCTTAGCCCTAATCAAAGATCAAAGATATTATCTTGTCAATTCACTGCAACCTATGCATCTAGATGACCTTTATTTCATTTTGTCATGATTGAGGTAGTTAAATCTTTTCAAAACATGACATGGTTTCAAATCATAGTCTTTTTATTTCATTATACTATTAGCAGGGACTCTGACGCACCATACTTAGACCGTCACAGACTGTAACGGCCTTACGATAAGCCGTCACACTCTCTGTTGTATTTAGATTACTCTGTTGTCTCTGCGCACCATAGATGGAGCATTACATTACTATAACGACCCCTCGATAGACCGTCACAATCACTGTGACGCACCCATCCTCGACCGTCAGGGTGATCGTAGATAGAATTGAAAATCAGTCAAGTTAACTTATAAGTGTGCTTAGTTATCTAAGTCTTGACCTGATTTCATGTCTTTAAGATTATCTACTGATTCATGATAGAAATTGCATAATTAAGGTATCTTAAGTTATTTTAAGTTATGTTAATTTCATGTGCCAAAATTCTATAATTTTTGTATCTAAATCATGATTTTCCAAAGATGTATTGACGGAGTTTTATCATGATTTTCTATTGTTACACATCCTCTCTCTACCAATAGAGTCATTTCTCTAAGTACATGGCATATATTCAGGTATATGTCCATTAGTTAACTTTGCACTATAGGAACATTATTCTTGGACATGGGGACCTCTCTATTGGATATTCCTTCCAATGCACTAGGAAATCTTGTTTCATGGCCTCCGTAATTCTCTGCGAGCCTGGGATTCCCACTAGGACGTCGAGTTTGTTGTACCATTAAAACCCAAGTGATAAGATTACACTATCGATATTTCTGGTTATTAGTAGTGTAACGGATCTATATTGGACCGTCAGGTACATGTAACGGCCCAATATACGACCGTCACATCCAACTGAGTCTGATTTCTTGGTTCTGGATTCAGACTAATGTAATGGCCTAATACTGGAGCATCACATCATGTAACGGCTCAATACTGGAGCGTCACATCATGTAACGGCCCAGTACATGACCGTCATAATGCTTGAATATTTTAACCCGAGGTTTGACCAAGGGTTGATATTCCAAGGTTTCTAGATGGACTCTTGATGATCTAGAACTTATCATATTGATCAAGAAACCTAATATAATGAATGGAAGATAAAGAATGTACCGTTATGCTGCCGATTTATTTCCATAAGCATAACATAGTATAAGTCATTCTTGATTTCTCATGATTCTTATTAAAAGCATTCGTTCATTGAATTGTTGTTATCAAGAGCTTGTTGGAATTGTACATTCTTGGCCATACTTTATTATTACATGCATGGAAAAAGCTTGATTTATACTTGAAGATGCGATCGAGCACTGATTGTGTTCAAGGGCTCTATGCTAGTCCCCTCGGCTGATTGTCAGAAGCATACTATTATAAACCATGGGGTATGATGCTACTGGCGTCGCATTGCACTGGGAGTACTTTTTTTATAAATAAGTGAAAATCCACAACACAATACAGCATGATTAATACTTGACTTTCTTGATATTCCACCGAAATTCACGAAGTACTTGCTCATAAGCAAAAGATACTGGAGTGATGATTATGTGGCTTGCTAGTACATTCTCGTTACATTCTTGTTCATGAAAGGCCATATCATGTTCTTATAACATTCTTGCTAGTTCATACTTACTCTCATTCTATCTTACATACTTTGGTTTAATCGCATGATTGATCGCATTCGCATGATTTTACCTTATTCCTCTAGAGCAAAAATGTTAATTACTTTAATGATGCCTTCATGTTGATGCGAAGATACCTACTGGGCAAGTGTGCTCATTACCTATTTCCATTCTTTTTCAGGAAATGGAAGTAAGTCGGGTTCGGATTTGGAATGTTCATGTAGCGGATCTGAGAGTGAATAAAGAATGAGTGAAGACTTAGGAAGTTTACATTGTTTAGATCGAGTCTATGTAATTTCTTATTTCTTGAGTCTAGCATGATGGAAGTTGAATTAGTGGTTGTAATCGAATAGTGGATTTGATTATTAATGAAAGTTGAAGTTGAGTAAATATTGTGCGATTGTATTCTTATGTGTGATTGCCTTGCGCTCTGATCGTTCTTGCTTGCAAGAGGCTTACCATGCCGGCTGTTTGCGTTCCTCGAGCGAGTCTTCCGCTGTAATAAAGGCTCGGGACATAACAGTGGGCGCCCTCCTGCAGGACACGGGTTCTACATGGGAGTTGCCAAACTGCTACCAAACCATTACAAAACACAAAAGGAGACATACGCTCAAGGCAATAATGAGAAGATATTCTTTCATTACAAAAAGATGTTGATACAGTCGGAGCCCTTAAGAAGGGTGCATTACAAAATATAGGGTAGCTAGGGCCGTCGGAAGATGTCTTCAAAATCAAGAAGCGCGACGTGTGGAGCCACTCCCAGTTCACGAAGCTGAGCTTCCTCCCCCTGGATGCAAGTCACCTCGGTCTGCATAGATGCTACTCGACCTTCCAGCAAGGCGGTCTCCTCCATCTCCTAGGCCCGAGCCGACTCTGCCGGTGGTATCTCAGTCTTGACGGCATTCAATTCTGCCCGAAGCTCCTCTCGTCAGCTGTGCAAAAGTTGCACGCGACCACCTGAAGCTTCAGCCTGAGCTCCTGTCCTTTAGAGGTCAAAATTCAAAGTCTCCAGCTCCGTCTGACAATCGGCCTTCTGTAATTTAAGGGCCACCAATCTGACGTCCATAATGCGCCCCAAGAAGTCCTGGTGATTCACAAATTTCAGCAGCAATAGCACCCGCTGGGCCCATACTTCGAAGGGGCGGCCCAACACTTGCAAGCCAACTGTCAACCTCTCGGCCACCTCTTTCAATTGTGGGTAGGTCAGCGCCAGTTGAGACTCTACCACTTGGTATAGCATGTCCAAATGTTGCCAGACGAAGTCTTCTGATGATGTGAAGCCCAGGGAGACTGTTGGAGCCACGTCAAAGGTGACTCTGTTGTCAATAGTCGTCCACAAGCCGATGTCTAGCCTGGAAGATGAAGATGGAACAGCCGCCAGGGGAGGTGAACTGATCTCTTCGGCAACCTCTTTCCGGACTGCTGTCCTTTCTACCGCCAAATCTTCGGGAATTGCTTTCTGAGTAATTGCTAGAGGTTAACTGATCTCTTCAGCAACCTCTTCCTGAATGGTTGTCTCCACTACTATTGAATCTTCAGGAGCTGCTTCCAGAGTAACTGCTGGAGAGGGTAGAGACTCAGATTCTGTTATTTGCACAGATGGAACCGTGAGTTCAGGTGCAACAGTCAGTACGATAGCAGGGACAAAGGCGGAACCCCTGGCCGGATCTGCTTCGGCTCTCAGTTTAGAAGCCCCAGCTGGAGCAGAACTTTCTCCTAATGCCCCCAGCTCCAATGATGATATATCAGTCGCTGATTGCACCCTCACTGGCACAGGGTGAAATACAACAGCCATCCTAACAGAAGCTACAGCCCTAGGGAGTAGTGCAGCCAAGGCTTCTGAAGAAATAATGTCGGAGGCTGGTATCAAAACCAGGTCGGTGGTGCCGAGCTCCTGAAACAAGCTGAAGTAAGCATCAAAGTGGCAAATAAGCAAGAAGGCTATGTAGTTAAATAAGAAGGAAGGGGCAGAGCTCACTCTCATTGCAGGGTCAATCTCTTCAAATGCCTGCATAGAAGATGATAGTTCTGCTGTTGAAGCAACAAAAGGGGGAGTTATCTCCTCCTCCATGTCAATACCGGCAAATTCTTCTTGTGACATCCCCTCAGATGATGGCACCGACAGCTTTGGAGGGCTAAACAATGGGAGACCCTTTGGCAGCACAGGAGGTGTTACTGCTTCCTCTTTGGCTGATTCATGTGCTTCCTCCTCGCCTTCAGAAAAGCCACAGTCAATCTCTTCATCGGAGGAAGTGGCGGAGCTGCTGGAGGATATTTCCACGCTGGGTATAGGCAGACCCGTCACTTCTGTTGTCTTCCGGGCTGCCAAACGGGTGACTATCCGCCATGAGGGTGATGCTAGACAGACCAGTGAACCTGGGACTCTAGCTCGCAACTCGTCCATAAGCGAGGGAAATGCGGGATCGTGCGTGGTTGAGGAACCGGCAATGAGTCAAGGTTACTCGGCTCTTACGGGTATACTCGGAATGAGTCACGGGACGAGTCACACTCACTCTCTCGCAGCGGTGATAACAATATATCGAGCTAATAATCCTATCACTCGCAGCGGTATATACAAATAAATACGAGTAAAGCAAATGCCGAGATGGGGAGCGGACACGATACCTCCACGCGCCGGGCGTGGGGAAGACGACCCCGGCCAAGTACGGTAACTCCCGGTAAAAATATTACAATAATTATAGAAATGAATATACTGTCCACTCCATGTAGGGAGGTAAAGGGCTACAAGTGGGGCCCGGGAGGACCGATCTTGGGTTGACGGGCAGCATGTTGTACAGCTCCGTTGGTGCCGTCCGGATGACGCGTGCTGCGGGTTGTGGGGCCCACGTGCTGCTCAGACGTCCGAACTAGGCGGGGTGGGTCCCGCTGCCAAGGGAATGCTTGGAGGAATGATCCCTGGGAGGTGACCGGGCTGGCGCTACTGGTGGGAGGCCAGGCGGCTCCGATCGCCGGGTAGTGAAGATTGTTGCCCCGGGTCTATTTTACTGTTTTCGGGTTACGCGACCCAACGAGATCGGCTACTGCGATCAATCTCGACATCGGATCGACGCGAAATTTACGCCGTTGGAAAGCTGTTTCAGAGAGCGACGACCTATGGCCAGAGAAGGAATTTGGTCTGTCTCTGTAATGGCCTTGGTCGAATTTACAACCTGCTGGTTCACATAACCAGATCTGGCAGGACAGATTTGGATCTGCCTGAGAATAAGGGTTGACCGAAGGGAAAACTTTGGATCTGGGAGTTGGGTTCTTTATGAAAGTTAGAGAGGGGGAAGTAAGGAAGATGCAAATATGTTTTGTGGATTTTCTAGAGGTGGTTTGACAGGGGAAATGGATTTTTTGGTGGACAGGGGTCGGATCTGGACTGCACAGGATAGAACAGATTTTGGCCTGAGTTTTAATTTTTCAGAAGGGAAAAATAACTCCTAAAATTGTGGAAAATTTTGTGGAGGTGGATTTTGGTGGGTAGAATACCCAGTCCAAATTTGGACTCAATCATAAATGGGGAAGGGGGTCAAACAATGGAAGAACATGGTTACTGTAACAGGATCTGCACAGGGACAGATCTGTGTGGGTCTGGAAGCTTAACTAGAAACAAAAATGAAATGAAGCTTTAAAATTGGAGGAATTTTTCTGGATGTGGGGATTTATGTAGGGAACCTACCCTTACAATCTCAGCTCCGTTAGATTTGAAGTTTGGGAGAGAAAATTCAGACAAGAGACCTCTATCCTTATTTAAACAGATCTCCGGCGGGTTGGCGGTGGCGGTGCGACGGCGGCGGTGGCGGTGCGACGGCGGCGGCGGCGGTGCTGAGCGTCACACTCAGAGAGGTGGTGCTGGAGATGCTTCACACATCTGAAATCAGAGCTCTCACAGCTCTAGAAGGGGAGAGAGGGGCGCCCTTGGGCCTTGTGAGCACAAATGAGAATTTCCTTTCATTAATGCTAAGTAATTCATAAATTACATGGCTTATATAAAAAATGTAAAAAGACCTAAACTACCCTCAGATCTAGGTTAGGGGAGGGGTATACAAGGGATAGAAGATTTAATCCCCATGTGGTCAAAAAAAAAACACTTAGTGGAAGGGGGCGCCCCCTTGACTTTTAAGGAGGGAATATTGACTTTTTAAACCCTTTGTCCCCTTGAATGGTGAAGTCTTCTAGAAGCCCACCTTGGACATTTGACCAGCCCCACATGGGTCCTAGAGCCTAGGTGGACCAATGGGGGAGAAGGTGGGGGCCCCTTGCTAGACCTACTAGACTTTTACAAATAAACCCACTAAAACCTAAAGACTCACATTTTGGCTTATACTTGCCATACAATTGCGTACCCCATTACACAAGGGTATAAATGCAAATAAAAAGGATACAAATGTAAAATAAAATGTACATGCGCGGAGTTGATTCCCATCAGAGGGGATAGTGCCTTTCTTCAACATAGTCTTGTGACCCTCCTGCGGCTGAGGGACATCCATAGCTGGGGTCTGAATTTCAGCTCCAACCCCCTCGGCCACTGCAATATAGGCTCATGTATGAAGAATGGCAGAAAGATCATCAGAAGGCAAAGAAGGATGAAAAAGGCAAGCCCACCTTCAACTTCACTAGCTGGTGTGGGTGAAGGCAGCCTAATATCTTCCGGAGCAATAGTGGAAGGCTCCCCTTCCACCTTCTCTACTGCACCTATGGTCTCTTCAGCTGTCGTAGTAACAGCAACTTCTTCTTGAGCCACTACCAAATAAAGATATGCTAAGTCAAGAATACAGACACCACAAAGTTTACAAGCCTGCAGTTAATGAGAGAACAATGATACCTTCGGCTGCTTGCTGAGCGGCCTCCTGCTGAACGGCGAACTCCTCGAAGGAAGGCACAAGAGGTAAAGGGAGCTCAATAATATCGGTTGCGGAAGAGGACTGCTTCGTCAGGGTCTTCCGGGCCCTCTTTGCCCGCCCCACGATGACTTTCACTACAGAAGCCGCCCTCTTCTTACCAGGAGGTAATGAGGTGGTGGTTGGCGCCGGCTCGGGGATATCAAAATATGCAGGCTTCTGAGCCTGGGAAATAATCTTCTGATAGATCCCCTGCTACTTTATGTCTGGTCTATCTGTCAAAGAGGATGCACGTTATTATAAAGAAGATCAAGTAATGAAGGAAGCACCATGTCAACTAGAGAAAGTCATACCTGCCAGGCCCTTGTAAAAAGATGAAAGGGGCCAATACTTATAGGCCACCTCCTTGCTACGGGACGCAGCCTCCCGAACATGCCAGCAAATGTCACCAATCTTCTGACACTTCTCTGCCATGCTAGCTAAGTCTGCGTGGCCGCAAAAAGCAAGGTAGTGATATAGGCCAAGGTGATCAATCCCCCAGCCGTCAGCATACTAAAAGGATACAAACAGGGGCTGTCCAAGATACTTGTTGCAGGGTTATCAAGAGTCATCCCATGGATATTCATTAGAATAAATAGCCGGGACATATGCTGATAATATGCCGGGGTCTGGTCCTCCCGCCTTATAAACGCCCTGTACGGGCAGGAGCAGTCAGTTTCACCTTTCCATGAAGCTGTCTTAGGAAGCGGCTCCTCTATGTGGAATGGATATTGCTGAGTTTCCAAGCGAGCGCTACCTGTAGACACGCCATTCCTGACGTCTCCTGAGAAAGTCTCATATTACTATACGACGCCCCGCGACGGCTTACGCATTTCGAATCACTTGAGTACTTCCTTTTCTTGAGTCTTCTTCCGCCCTTTTCGGCATCCGGAATCGTCTCGTCACGGCATTCGGACGGTATCAACACCAGTCAGACGCATCAAGAGGTTCCGGAAACAAGAAGGGTGTCTGCCGGGCGCCCGCCGACGCCTGATCTAAGGACCCGGGTGGGTCTTAATGGGGGCGTCCAGGCCCCTGGATGCCCCCATGATTTTAATTTATTTTATTATTTTCTCGGGGCCCAAAATAAAATAAACAATATATATATTAATGAAGGCGTCCAGGCCCCTGGACGCCTTCATAAAAACAAAAATAAAAAATATTTGTAGAATGCCACTTGGCATAAAAAAGACAAAAAATAATTGAAAATATATATATATTAATGGAGGCGTCCAGGCCCCTGGACGCCTCCATAAAAACAAACATAAAAAAAATTAAAATGCCAACCTTGGCATAAAAGACAAAATCACAATAAAAATAACACATTTTTGGAGGCGTCCAGGGGCATCACATCCATAACGGGCGCCGGCCACCGAACGACGGTTTGTCGTGTGTGAAAAAATCCAAATTTTAGAGACGTCCAGTCAGCTGGACGCGCCCATTTCTGAATCACGAGACGCCGCTCATAAAACCACGCGTTGTGCCAAACCGCGTGCGGCCGTCGTCGGTTTTCGGTGGACCTGTTTGAGGCGTCCGGGCCCCTGGACGCCTCCACAAAAGTATTCCAAAAAAATATATAAAAATGGATTAAAATATTATTTTGGCCCTGATGGAGGTGTCCAGGGTCCTGGACGCCTCCACCCTCCGGAGCCCTATAAATAGAGGCCCACCCCCTCAGTTCTGGAAGAGCTCAGAAGTGATCCGATAGGCTGCCGGAGCCCAGAGACTACGGAGTCATTTTCTAACCCGTGGGTTCTTTTGTAGGTGGAGGTTCTGCCGGCTTCTCGGGTGCTCACGCTCGCGAGAGGAAGGTCGTCTTCATCCACCGCGCTTCCACGTCGTCCCCACGCTGCCGGAGCTCTGCCGGATTTCACCCTCGGCTCATCCAATAAGCCTTTTCTTCCCCTTTTTTCTTCGTAGTTCTTTTGCATTCATCATCTCGCATCCTATATCCTCCTTCATAAGGGCGCCTCTTCTTTTATACTTCTTGCATCCATCATCTCATTTTCCTCCTACTCGAGTCCGAGAGGGGTTTAAAAGATAACACCAACCAGGTGTGTGTCTTGCCATCATTTCGTTATTTTTATCGCAAGGATTTGAATACTACACCTCCATCTTTCTAATCCACTTGTCATTTGTTTGTCGTTGTTTTGCAAGGGTAGCCGAGGAAAGCCCTCTCCGTCGGCCGGCCGGAGGGAGAGGAAGAAGCAACCCGCCATCTCCCGCTCTTGAGGTAGGCGCGATCACTTTCCTATTTTGGGGTCTTTCGGCCCCTGGCGATCACATCTTATTTTCGAGGCCGCGGCGAGTCACTTCCCCAATGGCCGTTTAAATTTCCGTTCTTATATTCTCTTTATACTCTGTTATATTCTGCTCATATTCTCGAGGCCGCGGCGAGTCACTTCCCCAATGGCCGTTTAAATTCCCGTTTTTATATGTTATATTCTTATCTATTCGTGTTCTCGAGGCCGCGGCGAGTCACTTCCCCAATGGCCGTTTAAATTCACGTTCTTATACGTTATATTCTTATCTGTTTGTGTTCTCGAGGCCGCGGCGAGTCACTTCCCCAATGGCCGTTTAAATTCCCGCTCTTTGTATTCTCTCTATATTCTGTCATCTTATTATCTGCTCATATTCTCGAGGCCGCGGCGAGTCACTTTCCCAATGGCCGTTTCAATTCTTGTTATTTAATTTTTGCACCATTCCCGTCCCCCCGAGGCCGCGGCGAGTCACTTCCCGCTATGGCCGTTTAAACCCCATATTTTGCTATATCACACTTGTCCCGCTCGCCCCGCCGGAGTAATCTCCCGTGGTGGCCCCTTCTCTCTCTTCTCTTATTTCTGTGTTGCAGCAAACAAACACCAAAAGAAACAAAAGAGGAGCCCGCGCGCTCTCCGCGTCCTCTCCGCTCTTCCCCGAACCACGTGACGTCGCTCACAGATTGGCGATCACGGTGGGACCTCTACTGCTTCCTTTCAGCTACCCTTGCAAGTTCGGCACCATCCGTGCCTCTCCACCTTCGCGCCCGCGCGCGCCCCCGTTGTGCTCACGGCAGCACCGTCAGTTCTAATTGGTTCTTTGTTTATTATATGTCTGTTATTTCTGTTGTTTTCCCACTCCATATATCTGTCGGCATTCCATTGCATACATCCATTCCTCTTTTCTATCCTTTTTTTAATTTTTGAGGATCACCCTTTCCCGGTGAAGGAAGGACTCTCCGTTTGGGAATTCCTCTCAACGGACTAGAATCTCCTACACTGGGACCTCCGTAAGTCCCCGACATCGAAGAATTTCCTCTTCGTTCATTGGGCTGGTTGTACCATTGAAGTTCCCCGGAGTTAGTCATTTCATTCGTGGTGAGACGAGAGACCCTGGCTGACACGGCGGTGAAACAAAAACAAACTAGGGTCCCCATTTTATGTGAACTTCGGATCTCGCTAAAAATACAAAAAAAAATCATCAAAATCAAAACATAAAAAAAGGGCGTAAAGGCATCCACTTGTTTGATAATCTCTGCTACCTACTTGCTAGTGTATGTTTTTACGTTCTGGGAAAACTGTGAGCATGTCTCACGAGTCTTTTGAGGAGAACCACCCTAGCCGTGGTTTGTCAGCCGACCCGCGAGTCTATGCTATGGACTCGGGTCCTTCTCATGACCCCGCGCATGAGGTGCAGGTTATTGCCGGGGACACGTCCCCACCACAGGATATCACTTCCTTACTGGGCGTCCTCGCCAACACGGAGCTTACCTCTGAACAGCTCCGGGCCTTCCAGGCCATTCTAAAAGGGAAATCTGTTTCCCCCACACCCCAGGAGTCAACTCCGGCCATCGCACCTCTCCAAGAGTCCGTGCAGGCCATTCCATCTCCCTCATTGGCGCAAGCCATCCAGTCTCCCTCGCTTCAAGGACAAGCGAGCCAACAACCACCCTCATTCCAGTTCCCGTCACAATCTCAAACTCTCGTTGTTCCCCACACACCGCTCCAGCCAGGGCCAACTGTCGGCGGTCCGACAGCTCCCTCTCATTCGGGGTTTCCCCCTCAAGTCTCCGGGAGACAGTTTCTCCCCCAGTGGCAAGTGCCACCTTCACCTCCAGAGGAGCTCGCCCAATCGCTCCTCAATAGGTTCAATCGCATGGACGAGCAGTTTCAAAATCTGAGAAGGATGGTGGAAGTGAAAGCCACCCCGGAGGTTGCTTTGCCAATCATTCCTGTCATTCATCTTCCTCCCTCCGAAATGCCCACGTACCGCAGATACAATGGTACCGGCAACCCCTTCATTCATCTCAAGGATTTCATGTATGAGTCCTCTTACTGGCAAAATGATCAGAGGTCCCTGGCATACCTCTTTCGGAGATCATTGGATGGTCCCGCGCTTGAGTGGTTCTATTCTCTGGAGCCCCGCGAGGCCGAGAATTTTGAAATAGTCCAGAGAAGGTTCTTGCAGAAATATAGGGATAGGGTCGGTCCCTCACTCTCCATTACCGACCTAGTGGCCGAAAAGATGAAACCCGACGAGGATTTTGTCCGATATGCTGATAGATGGAGGTCTCTGGCGGAAAGAATAAGGGATACCCTCTCCGAGCCCGAACAAGTGAAGATGATTGTGTCTAATGTAACCCCACAGTTCAGACATGTCCTGGCCATGAATAAACTTACTACAATGGAGGAACTCTATGAAAGGGCCCGATACATCCAAACCCAGCTAAAAGACTCCCCCATCATGAACATGTTTGAGTCGCCGAAGCCCAAAGTGGTCAGAAAGACAGGCGCTGGTGTCCCGGGCGGAGCCACAGAAGGGGTCGTGACAAATGAGCAAGTCAGTGCGGTCAACAATGCCAACTATGCAGTCAACCCAAGGCCTCCACAAATGCCCCGACTTCCCCTTCAACCGGGTCCTTTCCCTCTTCGTCCTCCACCCCAAAATAATCCACCCCAGGATAATATGCCTCCATTACGCCAACCCCAGCAACAACAACCACAACCTCAGCAACAACAACCACCGCTTCAGTACAACCAAGTTCCACCCCCGGGGAACTATGGTCCCCAACAGCAACAAAGGAGGCCGCTCGGTCCCAAGAGAGCCTACTATCCACCATTGCCGGAAACCTTAGCAAACATTTTTAATGCCCTCATGGCATCAAACCAACTCGCCCTACCCAGAGAAAGGCCCGCGTGGCCCCCAATGTTGATACCTCTAAATACTGCGTCTACCACAGGCAGCCGGGACACACAGTAGATTACTACTTCCATTTCAAAGATTACATCTATGATATGAATGATGAACATCAAATAGATTGGGATGAGATGAGACGGTACATCGCGGCTCTCAAGGCTAGGAGACCTCCTCAGAGGCCACAGCAGCAGTTACAACAGCAGTAGCAGCAGCAACCACAACAACAATAGCAGCCTCAGCAGGCCCCACAACAACAGCCCGACATGGGAATAATCCAGAATCCATTACCGGAGCACCAACAGCCCAATCATCAGGTTAACCCCATCTCCTCCTTCCCGGAAGTCGGGAGAGAGCAGGTGTGGCACCAGGAAAGTACCTCCATTCTTTCTACCTCCAACCCTATCGTCATGCAACCCCCTCACCTTGCCCGGGTAGCACCTCTCTCTCATCAACCCGCGTCAGTATCGCCTTCACCATTTCCACTACCATTATGCCCTCTCATCCGCACCCCGACCTCCTATCAACTGACACTCTCTACTACGCCTTCACACCCTCTCATCTTCTCTCATTCCCCCACTTTACCATCCACCTCTACCGCATTTACCCCTACGCCTTCTAAACCCCTTATCATCCGTCAACCATACATAACCCCGTCTTTCTCCACCACATCACCACTAATGCCTTCAAAACCACTCATCACCCACCATCCACCTCAAAACCCTTACCCGTTTCAAACCTTACCTCCACCTCCACCTTCTAGACCCCTTATCCTTCATAATCCGCGCAATAGCCCCTCTACCTCCACCATGCCGCCACCTAACAAACCCCTCATCAGAATCCCTGCTCCCGTCATCACCCCTGCTTCATCAACCATTCCTCCACTACTACCCCTCAAACCCCTGTTAAAACCCACTGCTACCCCCACAGAGGTACAAAAGCCGCAGGCAATGGTGCTCCGGAGTGGAAGGATTTTCCACAGGGTTTTCCCCCACAACAGTCAGAATCCTGAGCTATCTCAGCCAGAGAAGGATGATGCAGAACAACCAGAAAGAGCTATCCCTGGAACACAGTATGATCTATTGAAACACCTGGATAAGACACCTGCTCGGATCTTCATCCTGGAGCTACTTCAAAGATCCACATCCCACCAGGCAGCCTTAATGGAGTACCTTCAAAGGGTCATGGTGAACGAGGACCTCCCTGTAGAAAAGATTTCGACCGTCCTGACCCCAACAGACACACAACCGGCCATCATGTTCCACAACTACGAGCTCGCTCCCAAGGAAGCTCGGAAATATGCATTGTGCATTTCAATAAAAATTAATGGGGTATCCATAAACCCGTGTCTTGTGGACACGGGTGCGTCCATAAATGTGATCTCCATGTGCACTCTTCAGTTGTGTGGGATCGACGGGGAACAAATAAGACCTTCCTCGATCACGGTCACGGTCTATGACAATAGCAAAAGGCCGCCGCAGGGGATGATTATCCTGAAGGCAGAACTAGGCCCCATGTCAATTCCCACGGAATTCCATGTCCTCGACATGGACCCCACATTTAAGGCTATACTGGGTCGCCCTTACATCGAAGCCATGGACGCTGTGCCTTCCACCAACCATTAGTGCCTGAAGTTTCCTTGCAATGGGAGAATTATTAAAGTGGTCAGTACACCTGTCCTTCACACTGTGGATGCTATCAACACCTCTCTGCCTTCTGTTTGGCCGTCTCATCGGCCCATATTGTCACTGCTGGACGTACGTGATCCATCTCATGTTCCACTAGCACCAAAGGAGCCGGTCAGGGCAACCACAACATCATGTCTCCCTTTTCATTCCAAAGGTTGGGAGATTATGAGGAACATCGACTATCAACAAGGAAAAGGTCTGGGCGCACAGTCACAGGTATGCTCAAACCGCCAAAGGAAATTAGGCCGAACCGCAGGTTTGGCCTAGGCTTCAAAGGACCGTTCAAGGCAGATTGGAAGCCCCTCACGTGGACTCTATCAAACCACTTCAACAGAGGGCCCGTTGTTCAGAGGGGAGATCACCCACGAGAAGCATATGGGGGATCACATGCTGTATATTTGGCTGAAAAATGTCCGAGGATCACCAAAAGAGGCAAGATCAAAGATCCGGAATGCGAGTGGGACAAATGGTTCGACATACTGGACATTTCCGTTGCACTGGAAAGGATGTTCTCATCTCCGCAGCTTGAAGGACCACCATTGATCTCTGAAATACCAGAGAATATTACCACTCTTGCCAAGGTTCCAAACTATCCTCGTCCTCGTCAGAAGGACTCTGTCATCGACGGATCTTCATCCGTCCTCAACATTGCCGTCGACGGCTCATTAGCCGCCATCCTCTCCATCCACTCGTCTCAGCCTTTGCTGATATCTTCTTCCTGGGCCAGACAATTGTCTGATAATCTTCCCAGGTCCCCTTCTTTGCTTACATACCTGCGCGGGTTTTTCAACCCGCGCCAGGTCTTCAACTATGATCTGCTCTATGAGCCTCACAATCCTCTAGCCATAATCCCTTTTCTCTCTCCTCCAATCTCTTTTCACTGCTTTGTCATTAAAAATGAAAACGAAAAAAAAACGTCAATTTTCAAACTCCCCAACAACACATCTTCGTTGAGGAAACCTCCTACATCTCCCACGGGTGCGTACCGCCTTGTGGACCACCCGTCCAAGGTCCGATGAGCGACCTTTTCTACCCCTCCTCTGAGGGGTCTTCTCCTGTACATTCTACACCATCCTCTTCATCTTCATCTTCTTCTGTAAATATTGTCAGTCAATCTAGGAATGATAGGCCAAGGGTAGTACCTAGGAAGAAATCCAAGGGTAGGCAGATCCCTCGTCGATTCCTTCTGGATTTGGCCGCCAGGTGTCAGGCCCTTCTTGTCATTCCCCAGTTGTTAGAAAATCCCATCCAGCTACCCGAAATAGAATGCGAGGGCGACTGTGCATCTGATGAAGGGTATGGAGTCTACGAGATCACGGATGAAGAATGCCCCACTGAAGATGAGGGTGAAGAATATGAGGATGCGGCGGGCGCATACGCTAGTGGAATGAGGAGATTCGACGAGCCGTCAACCACCGTAGAAGAATCCACCAAAGAAGTCAACTTGGGAACTGAGGAAGATCCTAGGATCATCCTCATAAGTGACAACCTACCACCCTCTGAAGAAGAGGCATTAATTGAGGTTCTCAAGGAATATAAGGACACGTTTGCATGGAGCTACGAGGATATGCCGGGTCTGGATTCAACCTTGGTCGAACACCGTTTAACCCTAAAACCAGGGTCCGTCTCGGTAAAACAAAGGTTAAGGCGTTTCCACCCTCAGATGGCTTTGAAAATGAAGGAAGAGGTCGATAAGCTCCACAAAGCCAGGTTCATTAGAGTCATTCTTTATCCTCAATGGGTGGCGAACATTGTCCCGGTCATGAAAAAAGATGGGAAAGTCAGGATTTGCATCGACTTCCGGGACCTTAACCGCGCGTGTCCAAAGGATGATTTTCCCTTACCTCACATTGATGTATTGATTGATAACACGGCAGGCTATGAAACCCTCTCTTTCATGGATGAATTTTCAGGATACAATCAAATTCGTTTGGCAGAAGAGGATCAGGAAAAGACGTCATTCACTACCCCTTGGGGAACATATTGTTACGTGGTCATGTCGTTCGGATTAAAGAATGCTGGAGCTACTTACCAAAGAGCGATGATGGCCATATTTCATGACATGATGCACATATATCTGGAAGTGTATGTGGATGACTTATTGGTGAAATCAAGGACCAGGATGGAACATCCAGAAGTTTTGGCTAAGGTCTTGCAAAGGTCAAGAGAGTTCCAATTGAAAATGAACCCGAAAAAGTGTGTGTTTGGTGTGTCGTCGGGTAAATTGCTGGGGTTCATTGTGAGTAAAAGAGGGATCGAGATAGATCCCGACAAAGCTAAGGCCATCAGGGATATGCCGCCTCCCAAGAATTTGAGGGAAGTCCGAGGTTTAATCGGGAGGTTGCAGTTTATTCGTCGGTTTGTGTCTCAACATTCACAAAGGTGTAGACCTCTCTACGAGTTGACCAAGCCAGGAGTAGAATTCCACTGGAATTCTAAATGTCAGAAAGCTTTTGAAGGGTTGAAGGAATATCTGGCTAGTCCACCCGTTCTCATTCCACCCAAACCAGAAAAACCTCTGATCCTTTACGTCTCAGTCTTGGATGACTCCGTGGGAGCCGTCCTCGCACAAGCTGATGAAGAAGGCAAGGAACGGGCAACCTATTACTTGTCCAAACTTCTCAATCCCTGTGAGCAGAAGTACACCGGCATGGAGAAAACCTGTGCTGCCCTCGTTTGGGTAGTGCAGAAATTGAAGCACTACTTCTTGGCTCACGAAGTCCACTTGATTGCTCGAATGAATCCTATCAAATTCCTTCTGGAGAAAGCCGTCCTTACGGATAGGCTAGCACGCTGGCAAAGTTTTCTCTCTCAGTTCGACATCACCTACATCCAGCAAAAGGCGATTAAAGGCTATGCCATAGCCAAGCATCTCGCTCACCATCCTCTTCCCAAGTTCGATCCCGTCCAATCAGAGTTTCCAGATGAGGAACTAATGTCCGTCAACCAATCAGATGAGCCAATGTGGACACTATATTTTGATGGAGCTCTGAATTCTCAAGGGAGAGGAATCGGCGTCGCCCTCCTGTCGCCTGAAGGCCTCACATTCCCATTGGCATACCAGCTCAAATTTCAGTCACCAACAATATAGCTGAATATGAAGCCCTTCTAGCTGGCCTAGAACTCGCTCATTCTTTTCGTATCACTAAGTTGCGAGTCGTAGGTGATAGTCAACTCATCCTTCGCCAGGTGCTCACTAAATATCGCACTCGCGATCCCAAACTCAAACCATACAAAGAACTCACTGCTGCCTTTGCCAAACTGTTCGCCAAACTGATCTTTGTTCATGTCCCTCGTCATTAGAATATTCTCGCCGATGCCCTCGCCTCGTTGGCATCATCCATAAGGTTCCCTCTAGGAAGATGGTTTAAGTCCATTTCCATCTACAAACTTCACGCCCCTGCAATCGATGATGCTTCCTACGTAAACATCAAAGACAGGATAGCAAGGAAGATCCTGCAGGAAGATATCCTTGAGAAGAGGGAAATCATGTTGGCAGAGGTCGAAGAAGAACTGGCTGATGAAGAGAAACCATGGTTCTATGAAATCGTCAAATACTGCCAAGATCAGTCTTATCCTGAAGGGGCCACCGCAGAGGACAAGAAAGCCATAAGAAGGGTGGCTCAGAAATACACATTGGTTGGAGGTCTACTCTATAGGAGGAGCCTTACTGGTATTCTGTTAAGATGTCTTGGTGACGATGAGGTTTGGAAATGTGTAGAAGAGACGCACTCGGGTGTGTGCGGTGGCCACGTGAATAGTCAGATGCTCGCCAAGAAGATCATTCGTCAAGGCTTTTATTGGCCCACTATGGAAGAGGATTGTGCTGTCTATGTCCGTAGGTGTGTCAAGTGTCAACTTCACGCCGATAAAATCCATTCACCATCTTCCTCACTTCATCCAATATCCTCCCCATGGCCTTTCTCCATGTGGGCATTCGACATCATTGGTCCCCTAGGTGATCCCAATTCCCTCACCAAGCAGAAATCTTTCATCCTTACTGCGACGGAATACTTCACCAAATGGGCCGAAGCCGAAGCTTACGCAGAAATCAAGGCGTCAACAGTCTGCAAGTTCATCATGAAGAACATTCTCGCCAGATTCGGCATCCCAAGCACGATCGTCACCGACAATGGGCCACAATTCATTTCTCAGGACCTACAGGACCTCTGCAAAAGGTACGCAATTGCATTGCATCATTCATCGCCATATTACCCACAAGGTAACGGCCAAGCGGAGGCCACCAATAAAACATTGCTCAAAATCATCAAAAAAACCTGCGAGTCTAGTAAGTTTTCAGACTGGCCAGAAAAGCTTATCGAAGCTCTATGGGCCTATCGCACTTCAATCCGTACCCCCACCGGGCAGACTCCATTTGCCCTTACTTATGGTATGGAAGCGGTAGTCCCGTACGAGACTCTGATCCCTTCTCTCAGGGTACAATTGGACGAGGAATTTCCCCTCGACGATCGTCGTAATTCACTCCTCGCCCAGTTGGAACTCTTGGATGAGAAGCGGCTGGCCGCCGCCGAACACGCGCGTGTGTATCAAAATAGACTCGCTCGCTTTTACCAAAAGAAAGTCGTTGAGAGAAAATTCAAAGTCGGTGAGATGGTCGTAAAAAGAATTTTTGTCAAACCTGGAGGGCCGCGTTCTAAGCTCCAACCCAATTGGGAAGGACCATTTGTAATTCAAGCCGTGTACCCTGGCAACGCCTACAAGCTAGTCAACGCCGAAGGGACCGAGTTATCCCACCCTTGGAATGGGCTTTATCTTAAGAAATACTACCCTTAGCACAAAACAAAAAAAATGATGAAAAGATAAAAACATCAAAAAATAAAGAAATATTGAAAACACTAAAAATATGAAAATTCAAATGCCGATGCCTGGCAGTCACCATGTAGTTAAGTCTCTGCATCTAACCTTCATGTTAGGATAGGGCCCATTAAGGCTTGGTAGGCACCGGGTCTTGGTTTGCCAGAACCGTGGAGATCCCTGTCCGGCCACGTCGGCCTATGCTCGCTCGAAGGAAGCTAACATGTGCTCACTTATGTATTCAAAAAAGTCGGTAGCATCACCTACGGTGGGGCCCCACCCAGAAGATCTCCGGAAGCTGTAATCTTTATTCTTTTCTCTTCGACCCAATGAGACAGTCGGCGCCCTTAAAACGCTGAGCATGAGAAACCAAAACTCAAACCCCAAAGGCAAGAGTAGGATCCATTTCCTCGAGCATCGATCAGAGCACGAGAAGAGGGCAGTGTCCCCGCAGGCATACGAAAAGGGAGCCCACAAACGTCAAACGACTATATCTCCCTCACAAAAAGAAATACAAATCAAAATCAAGAGAAAAGCCTGGTCGTGACCGTGCCTGTTACGATAAACGGAACCCCTCAAAGCAAAAGTCTGAATCCACAAAAGGGGCCGTGGAATGTAAATGCTCGAGATTTGGTCCGAAGTTGTCCGAAAGGAAAGAGTTAATGGGCCCTTATTCGCTCGCCGGGTTAACGGCTTTGCCGGTCCTCTCAGGAGGTTTATCCCCTACACTCTTCCTTCTCCCTCTAAAGATGAAGGTTCGATGGAGTTTCTGAAAGGTGAAAACTGCCCAGGGTCTGCGACCTTATTTTAATATACACATTTGGTTGCCTACTTTGAAAAGCAAAAGCTATCGCTGCGAAGGAGTCTCCGTGTTTCTGGCTGGTCAAGACCCCTGTTTACCACCTTGATGTCTTCTTGTTTAACCTCGGGCTTAGGCCAATGCAAGCGCGTCACCTATGGGTGCGACGGCGTCTGATTCCGGGTCAGCGTCGCGCGGTTGGTCGTTAGGGTTCCAGGGTGTTCCATCTTATACCATCTAGAGTTGTGAGGAAACAGACCCGGGTCGGGCAAATCATTTACCTCAAACACCTTTTGGGTGAATCCCTGTGGTCGGAAGCAACTGGGAGCCTAAGCATGGCATGACGGTATTGTCATCAGGGTAAGTCTTAGCCGGCGGGATCATCATTCGAGGGGTCTAGAGGCCCAAATCAACCTAGATATGCACTTAGGATACCTGGGAGGTTAGTAAGAAACCCCTGTTCTCACGAAGGTCAGGTGCCATTTGGGTGCTTGCCGGGCGTTAGCAATAAAAAAATCGAAATGATAAAAGCAAAAAAAAATGGAAAAGAGAAAATGCACATATTTGCAAACAAAAAAATCTTTTTATGATAAAACAAAAAAATATCAAATATAAAAAAGAAAACAAATCAATTTTACATGATTACATTTGCGTGCAGCATCTCACTTTAATACCGCTTGCATTCGTGTGCTTGCCTGTCGCATTTATCATCACCGCATCTTTCCCTTGCCTTCGTTAAATAAAGGCTTGGCCCCTTGACCAGTTATCAAGGACAGTCACAGTGACCATTTGCTTATTGAGCAAGGGGCCAAGTCAGAACAGAAATTCTGATTTGTTTGTTTCAGTGATATGTGCAGGGATTCAGGCAACAGAAGCAAAGGTGAAAAACAAACAAACCAAACCTTGTATTTTATTCCAAAAACAAAAAAATTACATCAAGTTCCGCCCTCTCTCTCTGCATTACTCGTCCCACTACTCTCCGGGCAAAACGCTCTCAAAGGTGCTACCCAACTACGAAAAGCGGTACTCCTACCGCTCTGTACTCCCCTTCCTATTCCCACATCCCGGCGTTGATCCACGGAAGCAGCAGAGAAGCTACCAACACGAAAGCCACGCTCTCGTGCTTTTCGGTAGCGCTCCTCACCATCTCTCAGCCACTGTTCAGCAAGACCAAGGCTGATTCGGAGTTCGAATAGTTGGGCCTCCATGGCCCTTCGTTCCTCCCTTTCAGCCAAACTGTTGGCTCTTTCTCTCTCTGCGTCTCTTTCTCTCTCTGCCCGTTCTCTCTCACGGTCTTCCCTCTCCAACTGGAGAGTGATCCTCAGTTCCATAGCATCCCTGGAAGAGTCGTCATCAGGATGACGCCGCAGTTCCCTCTCCAGTTCTGCTATCCTAGCCTCCTTCTGCGCAGCTTGGGCAAGCGCTTCTTCCGTCTCCTTTTCCTGCCGAGTGTACCATCTCAGATACGCGATAAGGCGTAAACAAAGAGAACTCAACGCTGAAACTTTTACCTGTATACGGAGCATCCCTTCTGCCTCCGCAGCACGCTGCGTGGCGTGAGCAAGTTGCTCATGAAGCAAGTTAAGTTCGGAGGTAGGAATCCACAAGCTGGAGGAGGTACCACCTACTCCCGTCGCTGGGGAAGCCGCGCCAATCTGGGCATGCTACGACCGCGTGAATTAGCAGCCAACATCTGGAATCTGGGTTTTAATTAAGAACGCACTGTACACCTACCGAGGCGCTCGTAGCTCCGCGGGCATCGCCCAATTGTTGCTCCATCTCTGCCAAGCGAGTTCGTAAATTCGCTATCATGGTATCACGGATATCCTGCAGCCATACAAGTCAGCATTTCCACCAGAAAACCAAAAAGGGAGAAAGAAGAAAAGAGAAAAAGGGGAAACCTACCTCCACAAGTCCCCGGGGTTGGAGCCGCTCTGCGTACTTTATCCTATATAGACGCAAGTAGTCTCGCTATCCCGCGCCTGCGATTCTACAATCATGCCACCCCGTTGCCAGTCTTCGTACTGTTCGGGGAATCGCACGCGCCAGTCAATGCAGGTCGCCGGTCCCCGCGTCTTTCTCCCGACACGAGGTGGCGCAGCCGTATCCACCCATTCCTGAGCCAGTCCTAAAGTCCTCATAACCAATCGTAGCCGAAGTGGCTCGATTTCATTCAGGCAGTGCATCCACAGTTCCCGTCCGAACCGGGCACGACTTGCTAGAACCCACGGCTGGTCAGCATCGACCATGTCTGAGTAGGGTCTCCAGTTTACCATCGCTGCAGGGAACTCCTGTAGCTCCCGCCTTAGCACCATCAGTTGGTAGGTTAGGGGTGCCGCACTCATGATGGGTTCCCACCGCCTGGCTAGCGGCACCATCGCAGGTCGCCAATGCCGAGCTCTCCCCATAGGGAGGTAATAATAGCTCCACAGCTGCTCGGCGCAGGCCATCAGAACTTTGCAAAAACACAAAAAAAATACAAAACAAGCAAAACCAAAAAATACCTGGATGAATGGTGTGAAACCACTCACAGTCATCTCACGATCCGTTTCTTGGAATAGGCCTGCAAACAAGTGTGCCAGCATGGCAGCTCCCCAGGCATAGTACCCTACTCTTTCAAGGTCTGACAGCAGCTCCAGGAAGCAACATTGGATACCGTCCCCTTTCGAGCTCAGTACCAATCTCCCCAAAAGGAAGAGGAGAAATCTCCTCAAATCTATGTTGCATCTTTCCCAGTCGCCGAAATCTGTGCAGTACACGGCGTGGCATCCTATTTCTATCCTTTCCATGAACTCTTCTGAGGATTCATCGTCCCGCCGACGAGTGTCGGTGAGCCCTAATGCATCCATCAGGGACGCCCTAGCTACCGACCTGTTTTTCCGACCATCCAGGTCCAAACCCAGTAACTTCTGGGCACCTTCTCTGTAGTCCGCGTAAGTGACTCCGGTCACTGCCTCGCCCTCTACCTTCAGGCTTGTGATCCGGACCACATCCTCCAAGCTGGGCACCATGTGCCCCCAGGGCATCAGGAATGCCCGGCTCACTGGGTCCCATCTCTCACACAAGGCTTGGATCAGACCAGGTCGAGCTGGATCGGCTCGATCCGAAGAAAGGTACCAAATCCCATCACGTCTAGCCTCGCCTTCTGAAAATCTGGGAGGCCCCTGTACGCTGCTACTACCAACTCCCATAAGATTTGTGATTTCATCACAACCTACACATACAAGGAATGGGGGTGAGGTTTGGTCAGAAGAAAGGAAGAAAGAATGAGAAAAGGGCAAGAAAACTTGGCTTACGAGTTGTGATTGGGCCCTTTCGCTGAAGTGCCCTTCAAGGTCTGAAAGCCTCCTGGAACTACTACCACTGGACCTGCTTCTCTTCGAGGAGTGGGAAGATTCGCCCTCCATCCAACTCTCGGAATTTTGAACTCCTCCTCTCCCGTGAAAATTTGTGCTCCTCGAGTTAGCTCTCGATATACCTGGGAAGATAAAAGGGACAAGAATTTATAGAAATGGAAGGAGTGCAGGCCAAGATTGCCTCCATCACCTGTCAATGATAGCCCTCGCAATGAGGCACCTGCCAAGCGGTCCCATGTGTCGCTTCACCGCTCGCACAGGGTGATTGACTGGACGAAGAATATGACGACTAGCCCCTATGTTGTCTAGGGATACCCTATCATGATTTGGAGGACGTCCGCAAAATTTGACACAGCATTCGGGAAAAGAACTAGGGCCGTCAGTATTGACTTCGACGGCAGATTCCCGTGGAAAATGGTCACAACAAGACGCGATTCTCCGCTTGGAGCGGAGTCTCGGCAGACCCATCACATGGGAACAGTGCAAAGGAGAGAAGTGTAGGGAAGAAGGAACGCACAAAAGAACAAATAAACAGCAGAAAATCAAATCACTCCATTCATAATTCTACATAAGCTGTCACAAACACTACAATCATAGAGAGGTGGCGGGTCCACTAGCTCGCCAATCCTCACCATCACTCATCTCTCTGGGCACTCTCCTCCTCTCCCCCGAGGTGAGGGTCCCTCAGAAGCCTCCGGGATCCCCGTGCAGTAGCACCTGCCTCGCCTCTGGGCGCCTGCTCCGCAGCAGTGACTCGCTGCTCCTCCCCTGGCGTGGCAAAGAAGCCACTGGCGGCAAAGCGACCGGACTGGCGGAGTCGCTCCCCGAACTCTCGCGCTCTCTCGTAGCGCGTCTCCATCCCTCCTAGCCTCTGCACGACGGCCTGAAGGCCCAGCTGGAGCTCCCTCACTTGGGCCTCCAAGGCCCTCCTCTCGGTCAGATCCCGCTGTCGCTCGGACCTTCTCTCGGCTTTCTCTCTCTCTGCCTCTCTCCTCATCATCTGCAGAAGAACCCTTAACTCCAGGATGTCTGGAGAAGGTCTCTCCTCACCGCGATGCCGCAGCTCCGCTACAGTCGCCACCCAGGCGTCACGCTCCTCTTCCGCCCGGGTCGCGCGGGCCACCGCACCGGCAAGTTGCTCCCGGAGGGAGGCAATCTCGAGAAAAGGGGCCGAGGAACTGGAAGATCCGCCAGCCACTCCCACCGTCGCTGTCTGCTGGGCACGCTGGAACAAAATAAACAACGGCCGTCAGTGAAACTCCAAAATCTGAAGTTAAAAGTGCGGCACATAACTTACCAGGAGCGACAACTCATGTTGAGCGACGGCCAGCTGCCGCCTAGTCTCTGACAGTTGGGCGCGCGAGCCGCCGATGCCACGCGTGTCCCCAGCTTGGGGAAGCCCCGCGTAGCTCTCTCTCTGCCGCCGCAGGAAGTCGGCACTGTCCTGCACCAGTATACCCCCTTGCTGTCCAGGGAGACGTACGGGCCACTCCTCGAGCCTCGCCTTGCCGCGACTCTCCCTCCTGACGCGGCTCGGCTCGTCCGCACTCGCCCACTCATCGGCCAGACCCAGGGTCCTTGCCATGTCCTGCACCAAGAAAGGGGTCCCACATCAGTCAAAAGGAACGCGTCCCCTGTCTAGGACGCGTCCATCATTTGAGTGCAACACTCGCCGAACCCTTTCCCCCTCGCGCGGCTCGCTTCAAAACCCAAAATGAATTAAAAGAGGAAGAGATCGAAGCACCTACCGACCGTGTTCACCTCCTCCCACGCCATCGGGCCCCTCAGGTCCCTCGGGGGCCCGAAGCGGCCCTTCCTCCTCCATGGACGCCGTCCCGTGCTCGGGCGCGTCCCTCCTTGGGCGAGGGGTCCCGCGTCCCTCTCCACCTTCACCGTGGTCGGGCCCACCGAACTCCATCGATCAAAAGAGGAGGAAGACGAGAAAGGGGGCAAGCGAGTTTCGGCAGAAGGCGGGCTCGTTTGCGGGTAAGGCACGGGAGAAGAAAGACCACCCGTCGCTTTAAATTTGAAATCAAGGATTAAGACGCGTCCTCGCGCCTGGACGCGCCCAAAAGGGGGAAAAGGAAACAAAATCCCCCCGTGCAAAGCGTAGTTCCCCGCTGTTCAGGGCAAGGTCTCGCGGAGCGTGCCTCAAAGGACAACTCAGTGCAAAGAAGAAAGTGTGGGAGAGAGAAAGGTACACACAACACAAAAAAGCCATTTCCATTTCATATAATAGCCGAAAGTACATCATACAGTGAGAAGGGTGACGTACAAGCAACTCTCTAACTCTCACCGTCACCCTCCTGGTCATCTCCTTCCTCCCTCCTCTGACGGGGATCCCTAGGGGGCCTCTGCGACCTCTGTGAACCCTGAGAAGCCGTGCTCGCCTCTCCAGGTGGCACCATGCCAGCCTCCAAGGTACGGCGACGCTGCTCGGCCGAGGAAACTAGAAAACTGCCCACAGAAAAGGAACCGGACTGACGAAGTCGCGCACCGCGCTCCTTCGCCCTCTGATACCGCTCCTCACTCTCCCGAAGTCTCCCCTCCGCCGTGCCAAGACTCAGCCGGAGCTCCGACACCTGGGCCACCAGAGCTCTCCTCTCGTCCCAATCTCGATATCGCTCTGCCATCCTGTACTCCCTTTCTTTCTCCATGGTCTCCCTATCCCTCTCCCTCTCTCTCTCTAGGGTCTCCCTATCCCACTCCCTCTCTCTCTCCATGGTCTCCCTATCCCTCTCCCTCTCCTCTCTCTCTCTCACCGCCTCCCTCCTCGACAGCTCGAGGGCGATCCGCAGATCCAGCACGTCACGAGGGAGCTCCTCAGCCTCCCGTCGACGCTCCTCCTCCAGCTCCGCAATCCGGGCGTCACGCTCTGCCACCCAGGCATCGCGCTCTGCCACCCAGGCATCGCGCTCCTGCTCAGCACGAACAGCACGGGCCAGGGCCTCCCGAATCTCGGCCACCTGTCAAAGCACGCATGCACCGTAAGAGAACAGTGATAGAAGGAAAGCAGCTAGAAAAGGGTCGGGGCCAAGCAAACACTCACTCGAGCCTCGCGGTCACGCTCGGCCTCCTCAGCCCGAGCCACCGCGTACGCCAGCTGCTCCTGGAGGGCAGAAACCTCCGGAGGAGGGCCCCGCGAACTGGAACCCGCTCCACCAGCCATCCCGGCTGCCGCTGTCTGGTGGGCCCGCTGAAACACGGGGCAAACGTCAGTCAAAGGCTAAGCATCAAAAATCCAGGTCACAAAAAAATGCATTGCATAGACTCACCAGGATCTCCAACTCCTGTCGGATGGCCACCAACTGCCGCCTGGCGTCCGCCAGCTGGGCCCGCAGGTCGGCGATCATGTTGTCACGAGCATCCTGCATTGCACATAAGTCAGTACCACATGCATATACATATAGAAGGGTGAAGCATTTTCATTTCACACTTACCCCTGCCATACCACCGAGGGAGAGGCGGTCCCCGTACGTAGCTCGATATCGTCTCATGTAATCTGTGCTGTCCTGTACATGGGACACCACTGGGACCCCGCCCTGCTGCCAGTCCTGGTACTGTGCTGGGAAGCGCGTACGCCAGTCCACAATCTTCGCCTTCCCCTTGGTCTTCCGCCCAATGCGGGCCGGCGCATCTACATCAACCCACTCCTGGGCTAGCCCCAACGTCCTCATGACCAGTCTAAGCCGCAGCGGCTCGATCTCGTTCAGACAATGGACCCACACGTCCCGCCTGAAACGAGGAAGACCCGCTACAACCCAAGGCTGGCCAGCGTCGCCCATGCCCAGGTAGGGCCTCCACACCACCTGCATCACCATACATACATCATGTTAGTTACCATTCAGTCACATGCATAAACACAAAAAAAATCATACGCATCATACCATGGCCTCGGGATACTCGCTCAGCTCCCGACGAAGTGACGCCAGCTGGTAGCCGTGGGGTGCTGCAACCACGACCGGCCTCCACTGCCGCGCCAGAGGCACGGCCCTCCTGTTCCCATGCCTAGCCCTCCCCATCGGGAAATAGTAATAGCTCCACACCTGCATCCATCATACATCATTAGTACAATAATTGCATATTTAACTGTGGGAATGCATAAATAAAATGTTTACCTGGAGGAAAGGTGCGAAGCCACTGACTGTCGTCTCCTTCTCCGAAGTCTGGGAGAGATCAGCAATCAAATGGGCAAGCAGAGCCGCCCCCCACGCGTAGTGTCCCACTCTGTCCAGATCCGCCAAGATCCCGAGGAAGCGGCAGTGGATGCCATCCCCCTTCGTCCCCAGCAGAAGGCGGCCCAGGAAGAAGAAAAGAAACCTCCGAAGATCTAGGTCCACCAGCTCCCTCTCGCTCGGATCCTGGGTGAAAGCTGCACGAGCATCCCCCTCCAGTCGAGCCAAGAACTCCGCTCCAGTCTCGCTAACCCGCTGGCGCGGGTCGACGAATCCGAGCGCCTCCATGATCTCCACTCGGCCGACTACCCTGCTGTCTCTATCAGTCACGCTCGTCTCTAACCACAGCAGGTCCAGGGCACTCTCTCGGTAGTCGGGGTAGGTGACCCCGCTGACTGCCTCTCCGTCAACCCGTAGCCCGGTGATCCGAGCCACGTCCTCCAGTGTCGGCACCATGTGCCCCCAGGGCATCAGAAACGCCCGGCTCGGTGCGTGCCACCGCTCCCTCAATGCCTGGATAAGAGGAAGGTCGAGCCGGAAGGGCTCGATCCTAAGGAAAGCTCCAAAGCCCATGGCGTCCACACGCGCCCTCTGGAAATCCGGCAGCCCACGGTATGCTGCCACCACCAGGGACCAGCTAATCCGGCCCTTCATCACGCCCTGCAAACCACAAAACCAACAAAGAACACATCAGCATCATGAACAGTAATAAACAATAACACTGTATATATACTACTTATTCTTTTTATTTTATTTTTACTTTTTTAAAATATTTATATTTTCTTGTGGAGGCGTCCAATTCCCTGGACGCCTCCTTCCAATTTACATTTTTCCTTTTTTAGAAAAAACCCAAAAACCCAAAACAAAATTTATTAATAATATGTATATTTTTATGGAGGCGTCCAGGGCTTAGGACGCCTCCTTATTTTTTAATTTTATTTTATTATTTACGTAAATAAATAAATAAACAAAAATAAAAAGAAAAAGTGGAGGCGTCCAGGCCCCTGGACGCCTCCTTCTCTCACTACCCGGCCTTCTCTCACAGCCTCTCGCACGCCCGTTTTAGCCTATTGAACCACAGAGTGAGAATTCCGAAGTACTTACCGGGTCGTGATCGTCCTCTCCCGCGTCACCAGCATCCGCAGCGGCCTCCGCGGCCAGAAGCGGCACCTCCATCTCCTCCTCCGCAGCAATCTCCTCTGCTACGGCCTCCTCGGCATCATCCCTCAACCTCCTCGCACGACGAGCCAGTCGTTTCCGCTTCTCTGGACCCTGGCTCGATCCTCCTCGCTCCATTGGGACTAAGAATGGGTCGTTTGGAGTGGCTGGACGGTCAGAATGAACAGTATAAGTGAGTAGGGGGGGAGCCCTCCCCCCTATATATAGATTGACCTTTTATTGGGGCGTCCAGGCGCCTGGACGCCCCCACACTCTTTTATTTTTTTCAAAATTCAAAAAAATAGGGGCGTCCAGGCGCCTGGACGCTCCCATAAATAAAACAAATAAAAAAATAAAAAAAATCAAAATAGGGGCGTCCAGGACCCTGGACGCCCCCAAAAATAAATTGTCAAAAAAAATAAAATAATAAAAATAAAACTTAGGGGCGTCCAGGCCCCTGGACGCCCCCATAATAAATATATATATATATAATAAAAGAAAAAAAGATAAGAATATAATCCAAACAAAAGAAAAAAAAGAAAAAGAAAAACCACAAAAAAAGATAATATTTAAGGGGACGGGGGTCCGAAACATCCATGCCAGATTTTATTCCATCAGAAAAGCAGAGTGAACTACATCAGGGGTTTAGGCGCCTTAGGCCTTAACTTCCCCAGTTCGGTTACATAAGCCCTCCACGGCTCGCATTCTTCCACCACGTGCGCTAATGCCTTTCCCGCAACACTTGTCTTCCAGGGAGCTTTAATGGCCTTCGCTTCCTTCGCGTCCGCTTCAGTGCCCAACTCCCTCTTCTTCAAAGGAACGATGCCAGTCGGTGGCGGGAACGAATGGCGTGGGATGCCAATCTGGAGGCAGCACCGATGCGCGTTGTAAAGAACAAACTCGGTCGCGCCGATCAGTTGAAGATCAACTTCGGGAGAAGGCCTCATGAGGAGATCAAGCGAAAGCAAACATGCCGGTGCGCAAGTAAAGAAGCCTTGTGTCACGGTGCGGAAGTGAGACCGCCAGTCTTCACGTTTCTTCAGCCACGGAACGCGGTTCACTACAGTACCACCGAAGCCTAACACGTCGGCTATGTGATGAAGAGGGCTTTGTTGGAAGAGCTTCGAAGCAGTTGGCATTCCCTCGCGGTGGTCGAATTTGAAGTGCAAATCAAGCCAGCAATTCAAGACAAGTGCGCAACCAAAAGGAGGCTTACCCATGCTCGAGGCAGTAAGGCCGCTGTAAAGATAGGCAAGGACGGCGGGTCCCACCCTCTTTCCACTCCAGATCCCGCAGATAGCACCTAGTTGATCCTCCTCCACTATGTTGTCGGTATGAGGAAACAAGAGAGCACCCGCCAGACAGATAGTGAACCCCTTCATGATTCCCTCCAAATAGTCATCATCTGGTGACCCTCTCAGGGCGTCCATGACC
Source organism: Amorphophallus konjac (assembly GCA_022559845.1). NCBI lineage: Eukaryota > Viridiplantae > Streptophyta > Magnoliopsida > Alismatales > Araceae > Amorphophallus > Amorphophallus konjac. The sequence continues at coordinate 160,476,838 of CM040119.1, forward strand.
CACTCCGCAAGCTTTTGGAGATCGATCCCCTTTTGAGTACGGACCTTTCTGGCTGCGTCGGGCGGCATGAAGCTTCCAAGGACGCTTTCAGAAGTCCCCCGTGTCAGCATCCGCATAGCCTTCACCTTCCCGTCACTCTTGAATTTCTTCAATCCGAGCAGAAGTTCCACCTCCTCGAGGAGGATGGTCACCTCGAAGGTCGGGAAGATAAAAGTGTGGGTCTGGGGATGCCAGATCTCCACTAGTGCGCCCATAGCCGCCCAGTCCATACGAATCTTCTCGTAATGCTTGGCGTGAATAAGGAGCCCCTGCAGATGCCACTTCGAGAGTATGGCCCTCATGCCAATGGAGATATTGGAAGTCAGCTTTGAAAGCCATGGCAGCTTGGAAAACTTCCTCGGGCCTGGGAAGAGTGGATATGGCTGGAAGAGGAAAGAAGAAGAAATGAAGGAAGTAAGAAGAAGGTTCACGTGGAGAAATTTGAAAAGAGTCAGCTTACCATATGCGACATGATCGTCCCACTCAGATGACCCTCGAGGTCGGAAAGTCGCCTAATCTCGCTGCTAGGCTTGCTCCTCTTCATAACGCGGGAAGACTCTCCTTCCATCCTGAAATCTCTAGATTCTCCTCTCCTTCCTCTCCTGAGCTTCCAAAACCCACCTTGGTGCATTTGAATGAACTAGCCTAAGGGGAGTTCTTATAGGAAGGGAAGATCGCTACAGGACAGAACATGTCACATCAGCGGTCGCTATCAGGATTTTGTCTGGATCTCCTTTGAACTGTGGTGCGATTCTGCTATGATTCTGCTACTTTATGATGTTGCTAACCTTTGCTGGCCTGTGCAGGTTTTACTAACGGACGTCTTTGTCCTATCTCCTGTCCCACCTTTCATTGGTTGGTCCCACCATGTCATGCATCGTAGTATATGATACGTACGCTACTAGAACATGCCGAGGACCGTGCGGCCCGAACGAATCTGGGATCTGAGTTCCCCTTCAACAAAAACGGTGATGATCCCGGAAGAATTTGGGTTGTACGGATAGGCCGTCAATTTGTGATAGAATGGGGACGACGGTTCCATTCAGTGAGTTGATGCGCGGATAAACGGGCCCCAGCCCAGTATCAGCTCACCGGGTCGGTATCCTGACCCGTCTTCACAAGTTGACAATATTATCCTTGGCTATTTTCTATTTTAGTTTGTTTTAAATTTTTCTTTAAACCCAGCATGCATTCATATAGGACTTTGATTTATTGCGGAAGATCATTCAAGTGATTCGATTGTGAAAGCCGTTGTGTTCAATTCCCACAAATATGAGATATTCCACTCCGAATGAAATACTGAGTTTCCTTGAGACAGCCCTACGCTGCTCTTCCAAAGGAGACCCTTGTTTGGACAGACCCTCAGATATTCCTTTACCTTTTTTGACCCACCTTGGCCGCAGCACTTCCACATTGGCTGGTAACCGCTCCCCAAAGGTGAAACCTCCGGTTTATGACCCAGGTACTTCCACACCGAGAAGTTGGTCTCCTTTTGTTTCGTGCCTGAGCGCACATCTCACCCTCCCTTATTTGATCTCCGTCCAAGCAATCGTCAATATTTGAAAGACCTTCTTCAAGGTCGCCTCATTGAAACTCCAGGAAAGATTCCAAACAGTAACGTCAAAAGCGTGTCTCATCACACCTTGGCATCAACTTATCAGTCCGCTCCCACTTCACTCCACTCCACTTCGATACCATTCCACTACGTGTCGCTCCCTTGCAAAGCAGACGCCAAGGCGGGGCAGCTGTAGACACGCCATTCCTGACGTCTCCTGAGAAAGTCTCATATTACTATACGACGCCCCGCGACGGCTTACGCATTTCGAATCACTTGAGTACTTCCTTTTCTTGAGTCTTCTTCCGCCCTTTTCGGCATCCGGAATCGTCTCGTCACGGCATTCGGACGGCATCAACACCAGTCAGACGCATCAAGAGGTTCCGGAACCAAGAAGGGTGTCTGCCGGGCGCCCGCCGACGCCTGATCTAAGGACCCGGGTGGGTCTTAATGGGGGCGTCCAGGCCCCTGGACGCCCCCATGATTTTAATTTATTTTATTATTTTCTCGGGCCCAAAACAAAATAAAAAATATATATATTAATGGAGGCGTCCAGGCCCCTGGACGCCTCCATAAAAACAAAAATAAAAAATATTTGTAAATGCCACTTGGCATAAAAAGACAAAAAATAATTAAAAAATATATATATTAATGGAGGCGTCCAGGCCCCTGGACGCCTCCATAAAAAAAACATAAAAAAATTAAAATGCCAGCCTTGGCATAAAAGACAAAATCAAAATAAAAATAACATATTTTTGGAGGCGTCCAGGCCCCTGGACGCCTCCATCACATCCATCACGGGCGCCGGCCACCGAACGACGGTTTGTCGTGTGTGAAAAAATCCAAATTTTAGAGACGTCCAGTCAGCTGGACGCGCCCATTTCTGAATCACGAGGCGCCGCTCACAAAACCACGCGTTGTGCCAAACCGCGTGCGGCCGTCGTCGGTTTTCGGTGGACCTGTTTGAGGCGTCCGGGACCCTGGACGCCTCCACAAAAAGTATTCCAAAAAAATAAATAAAAATAGAATAAAATATTATTTCGGCCCTGATGGAGGTGTCCAGGGTCCTGGACGCCTCCACCCTCCGGAGCCCTATAAATAGAGGCCCACCCCCTCAGTTCTGGAGAGCTTCGAAGTGATCCGATAGGCTGCCGGAGCCCAGAGGCTACGGAGTCATTTTCTAACCCGTGGGTTCTTTTGTAGGTGGAGGTTCTGCCGGCTTCTCGGGTGCTCACGCTCGCGAGAGGAAGGTCGTCTTCATCCACCGCGCTTCCACGTCGTCCCCACGCTGCCGGAGCTCCGCCGGATTTCACCCTCGGCTCATCCAATAAGCCTTTTCTTCCCTTTTTCTTTGTAGTTCTTTTGCATTCATCATCTCGCATCCTCTATCCCCCTTCATAAGGGCGCCTCTTCTTTTATACTTCTTGCATCCATCATCTCATTTTCCTCCTACTCGAGTCCGAGAGGGGTTTAAAAGATAACACCAACCAGGTGTGTGTCTTGCCATCATTTCGTTATTTTTATCGCAAGGATTTGAATACTACACCTCCATCTTTCTAATCCACTTGTCATTTGTTTGTCGTTGTTTTGCAAGGGTAGCCGAGGAAAGCCCTCTCCGTCGGCCGGCCGGAGGGAGAGGAAGAAGCAACCCGCCATCTCCCGCTCTTGAGGTAGGCGCGATCACTTTCTTATTTTGGGGTCTTTCGGCCCCTGGCGATCACATCTTATTTTCGAGGCCGCGGCGAGTCACTTCCCCAATGGCCGTTTAAATTTCCGTTCTTATATTCTCTTTATACTCTGTTATATTCTGCTCATATTCTCGAGGCCGCGGCGAGTCACTTCCCCAATGGCCGTTTAAATTCCCATTTTTATATGTTATATTCTTATCTATTCGTGTTCTCGAGGCCGCGGCGAGTCACTTCCCCAATGGCCGTTTAAATTCACGTTCTTATACGTTATATTCTTATCTGTTTGTGTTCTCGAGGCCACGGCGAGTCACTTCCCCAATGGCCGTTTAAATTCCCGCTCTTTGTATTCTCTCTATATTCTGTCATCTTATTATCTGCTCATATTCTCGAGGCCGCGGCGAGTCACTTCCCCAATGGCCGTTTCAATTCTTGTTATTTAATTTTTGCACCATTCCCGTCCCCCCGAGGCCGCGGTGAGTCACTTCCCGCTATGGCCGTTTAAACCTCATATTTTGCTATATCACACTTGTCCCGCTCGCCCCGCCGGAGCAATCTCCCGTGGTGGCCCCTTCTCTCTCTTCTCTTATTTCTGTGTTGCAGCAAACAAACACCAAAAGAAACAAAAGAGGAGCCCGCGCGCGCTCCACGTCCTCTCTGCTCTTCCCCGAACCGCGTGACGTCGCTCACACTACCAGTCTGGCACAAATGCTTCAGATTCTTCCTATAGGTGTCTTCATGTACATCAGCAAGTACCGGTGTCAACTACTGGGATGCATCTTCCTTCAGAGCTCGCCGCTTTGCTAAATATATATCCACCTCCCTCGGGTGCTGAGAAAATAACCTCTTCAAATGGGCTTCATCTATGTCAAATACCGGCCCAGGTTGCTGACTCAGGAATGTGCACTCTGCTACGTCCCAGCAAGTTCCTCTGGCATTACGATAGAAGCTCGTGCGGGCATTCCACCATTTAATATACTCTAGGGTAACCTGAGGAATGCGGCTTGACACCGATGGCACCCTGAAAGTAGCGATATCCTGGCGGTGAAAGAAATCCCACCAAAGACGGCTGTCACCACTAACAATTGAGCTATGCTTCAACCTACTTTCCAACGAAAATTGGGCGACTAAAGTAGGAATATGCTGATCATAACCAAAGTTTCATCCAAATCGGAACGGATAATAAGGTTCAAAATGAAGCAGGCCACCTTTCCTGAAAACCAAGACGCTCGGGTAGATTGACAAGGCCCAATCCATCAGCTCAGGCTCTAAAAGTGGTCGGGTAACTTTTGCACCCGAAATGGGGTGAGTGAGAACCTCCACATCTCCCAGCTTGCATTTACGCCGCTGATTCACCAAAGGAGCGAAATGTGCTGCCAAGGTCCAGAAATGAATGGTCCCTGCTGCATCCACTGGAACCCTAGTCAGTCGGCCTCTGATATGAAAAAGCTATTGTGACACCGGGCCGGGCTCGGCACTGGCAAACTCTAGCATCCAGGGGTACAATGTAGTTCTCTGCACAGTCCTTGGAGCAAGTTCAGGGAACAAGTTGCATACCCAAGCATTAAAAAGGTGAAACGGGCCCACTGTTCTGAGTGATCTAGGGACCCAATGTCTATGTAAATCTCCCAAAGACTTGTAAATCAAACAAAGTGCCACCGGACACAAAGAGAGCCGCATGCCCCAAGCCATCTGACAAGCCAGATATATTGCCTCCGGCCTGATAACTGTTTCATCTCCCTGCGGGAGAGAAAAGGTGCACAACCAGAAAGTCAGATAAGTAGCACAATGTGTGATGGGGTCCACTCTAGCAGGATTGGGTCCTTCTTGACCAGTCCGTCGAATGGAAGCTGGCAACTCTGATTTGAACCTCGGGGTCCTACTCTGCCTGCCTGCAATTGGAGCCACCGAAGGAAATTCATTATACTTTAGAGGGCCATTGAAGAAATACTGAATCCACTGTCCTACTCAGACCTTCAGTCTGTTGCTCTTTTCTCGGGCGTGATAACCCTTGGATGACCCTTTGTAGTGTGCCAAGCAGAGGGAACGGTAGGCCTTCACCAAATATCGGTATGCAAAGCCAAAAGAATACCGGACCTCGCCGTCAGTTTCATCCTTGACAAAGTCATACAAGCAGACTTCTTCATAAGCCTCTCCGTCAATTGGCAAGCCTGAAAGCTGTGACAGACTCCAAAGGTCCAGAGAAGTTTCACCTTCTATTGTATCAAATGTATTGAACTGAGGGTAGAAAACTTCAAACATTCCACAGCACAAGCCCTTAGAAATGGGGTACCGGAATAGTGAAGCATATACACTGTGGTACACCCCAGCTCTGATCAACAAAGGGGCATATTCCTTCAGCACAAATTCTGTGAATTCTACTGCCCCCACACGGAAGAGATGAGCATCCGTCACCTTCGTGTCAGCAAACCAACCGGCAGCTAGCTGAAATTTGAAGTGGATGGCCAGGCAGTTCATGGCGAATGGCTCGTCCCTGTAACCCCACTTTATTGGTGCCAGGAACAATCCGTAGTCGGGCTTCTCCCTGTTGACCCGACCCACTGCGGTATCCCATATAGCGGGGGTGAACTCAGGAGCTATGGTCAGCATTTTCTGTTCCGGCTCCAGCTCAGTCACTCCGAGGATAGCATCCCATTCACGCTGCTCTCTAGGAAGATAGATGGCTTTGCCCCGATACACAGAGCCCTTCAAGCTGTCCCTCTCCAATAACATAGCCTGCTCCACCGCACGGGCTAATAGAAGATCCCTCATGCCACCCACAATAAAAGTATGGATGAACGGCATCAGATGGCGATCCTTCGGGAAATCTGGGCGTTAGTCGCTGCCATGTTTGAAGCTCATTCCATCTTCAGCAGAAAAGACATGGGATGATGAGACGGTGTCCATCTCAGAATCTGAAGACTCGTCAACTATGGCAATTTTCCCATAACCACGGTCCAGTTGCTGAACATTTAGCCAGTTTACTAGTGGACCGAACATCTCAGTCTGAGCAGGAGTGCCCGCTCCAACAGCTCTAGAAGCAGAAGAAGCAAAGCCAGAAGTAGAAGCCATTGCAATAGCTGTATTCCAAGAAAATTTCAAGATGAGACTCTGAAGAAATCAACAATAAACAACTGAGTATTTTAAAGATATTTCGACAGCATCTCCCCTTGTTTGGGTATGCCCGAGGAATAATAGGAAGAACATCCACCAAGATGGGATGACTCCTTAAATAGCAAGGGACATAGTCCCCAATATGAAGAAATGGAGAAGGCCTCATGGGGAAAAGAAAGAAAGAAGAGGAAAGTCTCTGTCGAAGAAGCTTTGCGCCAGCCGTCGCCACCGGGAGGTGGAGAGAAATCGAAGGGAGAGGGAATTCAGTTCAAATGAGCTCGCCTCAATGCCCTCGGCGCCTTTTGAAACCCTAAAGCCCCCACCGAGAAATGGCGCGCCGAGATGCACCCCGCGCCGATAGCCCCCTTGGCGAAAAGGCGCGCCGAGAGGAGGCACCATGCCGACGCTGAGAAGACCCCACTCTGTGAGGAACAGCGTCGAGGACCCTGCGCGCCGAGACGAGGGTGTCGAGATGATTTGATGGGAATCAACACCGGGCACTGACATTTTTAATTTACATTTGTGTCCTTTTAGTTTATTTTTATATCCTTAGAAAAACATGTGTGCAATTGTAAGGCTTTATAAGCCAAACTGTGAGTCTTTAGGTTTTAGTTGGTTTTTGTGCAAAAGTCCAGTAGGACCAGCAAGGGGCCCCCACACTCTTTTCCATTGGTCCACCTAAGCCCTAGGGACCCATGTGGGGCTGGTCAAAGTCCTAGGTGGGCTTCTAGATGGTTTGACATTCAAAGGGGACAATGGGCTTAAAATGTCCAAGATGCCTTCTTAAAAGTCCAAGGGGCGCCCCCCCTTAACTAGTTATTTAATGTGTTCCAAATCACATGGGATAATTAATTAGTTCTATCTCTTATGTACCCCTCCCTAACCCTAGATCTGAGGTTAGTTAGTGTCATTTTACATTTTATACATATACCATGTAATTCCCATTTTAGTAGCATTAATGATGAAAAATTGAGTGAAATTGCTTGAGCCTTGAAGAGTGTGCCCCTTGTTCCTCTCTCCTCCCCCCCTTGCAGATGGATTTCTACCTTCTCTAGGGTGTGATGCCCTTCTACCTTCTTCTCTGCCCCTCTAAATTTTGTTTTTGCCGCCGCCACCATCGCCAGAGTTCTGTCCAAATCAGGACAGAGGTTCCAAGTTCGATTTTTAGCTTCAGATCTACTGATCTTATGGAGTCCAAATTTTGAGGGTAGGTTCACCACGCCAATACCCTCTCCCAAAAAAATTATCCTATTTTCTAGCCTTCATTTTCTATTTTTCCAATTTCGTGTTCTTCAGCCTTCCAATTCTATCTGTACCCAGTTTTGTGTCACATCAACCGTGTGTTTCCTCAGTTCGACCGCTTTTACTTAATTTGTTTGAGTCACCAATATATTGAAAGTTCTGTCCACCACCTCCATCATCCACAAATTTTCTTGGAATTTCTAGAGTCCTTTTAATATTTTTAGAAATCACTATCTTTTCCCAAATATGTTATGTCTTGTGCAGTTCAGATCCGACCCATGTCTAGTATAAAATCATTTTCCCCTATCAAAACTCCTCCAGAAATTCTACAAAAATTATCCCCGTCTTCCTTGTTTCCCCCTCTACACCTTTTGTGAAGAGTCCAAGTTCCAGATCTGAGGTTTGAGTCTGGTCAACGCAAGTTATCAGGAAACTCTATTTCTGTCTTGAGTTTTCTGAGTCTATCAGTCAGTCCATTGAAAAATTCACCACGAAAAATCTAGATCCACAGAAAGTCTTTCCACAGTCCATGGTCGAAGTATTTTGAATCAACTTTCCAACGGTACCTATTTCGCATCGATCCGACATCGGGATTGATCGCAGCAGCAGATCTCGCCGGGTCGCGCGTTGTAAAATAGAAGCTTCAGATCCGTGGACAGCACATCCTCGGGCCTCCGGCTCTGGCCGCCCGGCCTCCTCCCGGCGTTCCAGGTCGACCGCCTTCCAAGGACCGCTCCTCCAGGTGCCCCATTCACAATGGGACCCACCCCGCCAGACTCGGAGGGCTGAGCCGCACGTGGGCCCCACAACCCGCAGCAAGCGTCTTCCGGGCGGCACCGACGAGTGGATCCAAGTGCTACCCGTCAACCCAAGATCAGTCCTCCCGGGCCCACTTGTAGCCCGTTACCTGCCTGCGTAGAGTGGGCATCAAAATTCGCTACTGTAATTTAAATATTTACTGTACCGGGAGTTACTGACTTGGCCGGGATCGTCTTCCCCACGCCCGGAGCGTGGAGGTAAACTCGCTCCCTCTCTCTTTCACATTTGCTGATTTCGTATCTATTTATATATGCCATTGCGAGTGTTAGGATTCTTAGCCCGATATATTGTTACCACCGCTGCGAGAGAGCGAGAGTGAGTGACCCGTCCCGTGACTCGATCCGAGTACACGGGGAAAAGCCGATACCCAAGACTCACTGCCGATTTCTTAACCGCGCACGGTCCAGCGTTTCCCTCGCATAGGGACGATCGCGAGCTAGAGTCCCAGGTCGCTGTCCATCCCACAGCATGATTGGCGCCGGTTTACTCGTGCTAGGAAGAGGCAGCTAGTGAATTAAGATGAAATAGTATGACAATTGAAATTATGTGAATGTGGTGAAGCCACCAAGCTAGAAATCGAAAAGAATCAACACATCAAGCAAGAAGATGTACTCAAATATTGAAAAGTACACTCGCAGGCCCCGTGCCGCTTATTCTTCGCTCACGCCACCTACTGGTGGGAGGCATTTGTTGACACCTAAAATATGTACAAGTAGAAAAGGAAGAAGCCAAAGAAGTCCTAGGGCCCCCAACAAAGATGATGCTCTAATGATATCCCTGGAAGCTCTGCAAATTAGAATACAAGAGGATCCATTACCACTCAACACTCCGCCCGACTGAGGCCACGTCAGGTCAAAATTGTTGTCCAGCACTATTATTATTCAGATAGTCAGGTTGATTAAGACTATGTCAAGCCCTGGGCAATCATCTGCCCGATGAAAAAGATCTTCAAAATATTTTGATGCTCAAAAGAAGGGATTCACATAATTTGACACACATTTGTAGATGCAAGATATTAATAGGCTGCAGAAATAACAAAGAAGCAAAGAAGCCCACATATAAAACCCATTCATTCAAGCTTGGATGACGCCGATGCATGACGAATGAAATGGGCCCAAGCCCAGTGAAGCCACGAGCACGTCGAGTGTCCCTCGTGTCGAGAGGATGCCACGGAAAGGCGCACCGATGACAGATAAGGCCCTTCCTTTATATATAGGCCTGTACTTCTAAAAGGAAGGGGGGCGAAGAAAAAAGGAGACAGGAAGAGAAGATAGAAAAGATTCAGAGAGGAGAGAAAATACAGAGAGACTGAGGGTCCGCTGTGGAGTCTGAAAGAGAAGAGAAAGAGCAGAGGGTGAAAAAAAGAAGATCTAAGGTGGGAGCCTGTGTGTCCGACGCCCTTAGGGGCTATATTCCCCCCCCCCCCCATTTCTTGTTTCTTTTTCCATTTTCTCTTCTGCATGCAATTTCTATTTTGAGTAGAGCATTGGAATGATTCTGCAATTTCCTTCCCTTGAGATGCGAGTGGGTGTGTAATTTCGATGCCCCTATGCTTGATATGTGTATCCATTTCGCCAAATGAAATGAATCAATAGATTTTGGAAGTTTCGTTCCTCTCCCGATCTCCCTCTTGTCTGCGATTCTATATGTAGCGCTTACGGAGTTGAATCTACCGTGCAAAGCACGTTAGCCATAGCTCGTGTGATTTACCGAATGATTTATTTTCTGTTCCTGTGTAAAACCGTTCTTACTGCCCCATCGTCGTCTTTCCCAACCTCACAGTCACGATAAGAGCCTGAGACAATCCATCTCATGGCCCTTCGCTCATGATGTGGTGAGGGATATAATCAAATAGCCATCTATGTGTCCTGGTGTTTAGCATGCTCCCGGTGATGTCTCTGTGTGAGATCCCTAACTCCCCCGGTATGATCCCTTAATATCACTCCTCCAGAATCCACCACCTTTGAAATTCCTTGAGCCAAGCATCAAGACAACTAAAAATACTCAGAATCAAAGGCCCTCTTAGTTCAGGATTCCTGAAAACCCTTAGGAATAGAGTCGAGTTGCTCCGAGCCTTAAACCCCATCAAAAGACCCCCTCGGCGCTAGTTTTACTAGGCACATGTGCCTTCTCCTGATGCCTATACCCTCGCGCCGAGAGCTGGCCATGCCGGGAGCGACCCTCACGCCGAGACCCAGTTCGCGCCAAAACATCACATGCCGCGCCGAGATCCTCACGCCGAGCTCTACCTGTGCCGAGACCACCATGTTGAAATGCCTTATGCCTATTCCCTTTAAACCTTCTATGAACCCTCACCCCGCCATGAGAGGGGGAACCCAGGGGATTTCACTCAGAGCCACAGGAGCTAAATCAACAGGGTGTACCCCTACATTATGTCAGTTTGTATGTGATGCTTCTTTAACCCTATCGACCTACGAAGTTCTGCCACTGCATGCTCTCTGGTGGTTCCTTAAGGGGATATCAACTGAATGCCACGACGGTGGACATCGATCTTTTCAGATTCTGGGCTATATGCCCATCTTCTTTTGGACTCCATCTCGCCTCTGTGTGGATGGTTTCCTATTCCCACTTGGCATAATCTAAGATTAAGGGGATATGTTGTCGGATTCATTCCACTTCCTACACAAATAAAACCAATAAGCATTATGCGATGCCACGGCATATAAATAATATGAATCTTGTTAGTCCATACGTTTTGTTCAATTTCATGAAGCATGGCATGTCAATCTCTGCGACGTTTGCATGATGGTCAAATATACCTAGGGATTATCCTCCTACTCTCCCCGGTATATCAAATAGTGCGTGGTCAGAAGTCAGGTTATGCCTAGCCGGAGGCCTTCACTATGCGCGATGGTGGTCTTCGGACCTAAATTCCCCGCCTTGTACCTGGAGACGAATCAATAAACCTGAATAAACACAAGTTTGCAATCATCGTTGTATCTTTTCTATCCTGCGTAAGAATAGGCATAACCGTCATATTTTTGATCTGACCCCCCCTGGGTCCTTCTACTTTGGCGTTTAATCAAGGGTTGTCCTTCTTTGGAAGGACGTAATTAACGTCATAACCTTTATGGTATGGCGGACTTCTGGTCCAGACTCGAACCTTACAATCGACTGACGATGTCAGATCGAGCGCATAATAAAATTGTCACGTATGTGACTGGCAGGCCTAATCAACAAACCAAATAATAAACTAACTAATAAATAAATAACTATAAATAAATTAATAAAATCATTCCACAAAGCGTTCTTGAATTTTCTTTGCAGATTTGAACAGAGTCCCCGTAACTTGGCAGATGCCGACACCTTTCACGGAGATTCCTTCACCTTTTTTTGTAGTCCATGGCGGACTCATCATCTTTTTATTTGGCTACTTGTAATTCGGCCTCGATGACTTCCTCTGTGGCCATCTTCATGTTTATTGTTTATTCTATCCTCGATCTGTCTATCATCACCAGACTTGTTAGACTTTGATGTAGGGCAGTTGGTTGCATATGTGGCTCTATTGACCCCATTGTCGGAGACGCTTTGATTGCCTCCCGACATGCTCGGGGGATCGGATATTGGAGTGGCTGAGGGGGGATGCTCCCTGCATATTCAGGCATTAGTCGGAGCATGGCTGGCCATGTTGGGACTTTAGGTGAGCTAGCACTAGCTTGTACCGCTTCATGTAAATGTCTTGCCGATCGAAAGCCTCACTGCAACCAGCTATGCCCCAGTCAACACAAGGCCACGACGGGAACACCCTCCCACGACAGCTATACCACGCGGCCCCCGCGTACCCCTCAGCTCTCCAGGCACGTCAGGGGGAAGCTTCCATGCCTCATGCAATGCCGCCTCGACAATCATCTGGCTTGCACCGGAATCTAGCGGCGACAGCCATAACAAACAAGCCAGTAATAGAACAAGCAACTGAGATAAAATCGGCTAAGGAATAAGTCACTGAAGCAGAGTTATATATGATCTAACAAAAAGATGATGAGTCTACTTCGAACTACATTCAACGCTGGAAGAATCTCAGTGTGAGATGCAAACATCCGCCAAGCTACAAGGACGATGTCCAGCTTTGCAAGCGCAATCTAAGGAAAGAGATTCTGCAAAGGGTAATTGGCCTCGAAGTCAAATCCTTCGACCAATTAGAAGATGTGGCAATTGAAATTGAAGCCTTTCTGGCCAAATACTATCCGGCTTCCGCTACCCCAATTCAGAAGAATAAGCCAGTTAAAGAGCAACCGGCACAAGAAGAAATAAACATTGCGGACTTTGAAGCCTTTGAGCGTCAACTGAAGAAATCAAAAGAGGCAGCTGACCCTTCTGCTACCAAGACTGCTGAGCAGAAACTACCCTCGCTGAGAGCAAGAATGAAAAGACCATACTCCTTTCCGCAGGATAAGACACAAATTCTATTCAAGTGGGCCCTTAAGTACAACAAGGTCATCCTCCCTAAGCTCAAAAGACCAAATGACATTGAAAGAAAAGACGACCCTCGGTTTTTCCCCTACCACCGGAAGAGCGGGCATCTCATCGAGGATTGCTATGCATTTAAAGACATCATGGAGGATCTGATCCAAAGTGGTGAATTGCAGATTGGTGACTATAGGGTGGACCCACCTTGCCCTCACCAATTGCCCATCTTTAAGATGTCGGCCAGCACGACATCTCAATGTCAGCGAGAACAACATATCCTCTTAAGGGCACTGCGATCTCCCTCCGCTGTGGTAAGAAGCCGAACAAATGCAATTGTTGCACTGTCTTCGGGAAAAGTGCTGAAGACCAAAACATGAAATGAACCCAAGAATAAAAGAAAAGATGATGCTTTAACGCTCGATGAGCTACCAGCTTTATTCAAGCCATCAATTCAAGAATGGAGCCAACCCATGTTGGGGTCAACTTGAAAATGATGAAGATGCAGGGAAGAGTCTCTTCCCAAATGAAAAGACCGGCACGACGCAGCCGCTGCTTTGCACGCTCTAGCACACAATAAGGGAGGCTCAACTCTCTCCGAGCAAGGGGGGCAAGAATGAAAAGATGCTCAGCTATAATCAAGCTCTGAGGTGCCGCTGGGCACAACAAGACTCTATTCCCCGCTTGGGGGCTGCCAAAAAAAGAAAAGAGGGTGGAGTCTAACGGTCAGATTTCTCTGCTACTATCTGCCTACACAACTGCTCGTGAAGTGAACAAGCTACCCAATGAAAAGACATGCTTTGAACAACTCATCTTCAGCTATCCACCCCAGCTTGGGGGCATTAAGATGGAGAATGAACTCTTCGACTACCCACCCCAGTTTGGGGCATCCAAAGCTAAAAGAAGAGAGAACGGAATTATTTCGGGCACACCAACATCCCACCGTGAACTGGACCACCCGCTGCAGATGCTAACTGTTCGACAGGCTCGACTGCTAAAGATTTCGAGCTCCTTGCTTAGAGGACCCATTCCATGAGAACACTCTGGAAATGGCCGAAACAACTGAAGCTCTGGCTTGTGTTAAATTGGATATTTCGGCTCCACGTAAATAACAGATATGGATTGAATTAGATGGCAATGGTTTCTGGCAGTCGGTTAACTACAACCGAATTCTACATCTATGTTCTTTCTGTCACAAGCTTGGACATGTAGCTGTTGAGTGCAAGAAGAAAGTATATAAGGAAAATAGCCGTCGCATTGCTCCAAATCCTGTTCCAAGGAACAATGCTCAGGTCTTCAGGCCTTGAAAACAAGATACTATTCCTATTTGACCAAATGCCGCTGACGCAAATAGATTTGAAATTCTACAACATGCTGATGGGGAATTGTATTTGAACCACCATGACATTTCTCCCTCTGAGAAAGGAAAGTCAGTTGGCAATTTAGAAGGGATTAACATGACTATTAGTGAGCCACAAAAAGCCTCAATGTCTTCAAGACAACTGACTGTCAACCATTCAGCTTCTCATATTTGTAAATCTAAGGTTCTAGAAGAGATCCAGATTCCAACTGTTGGTACTATCCTACATGAGGATAAACAAATTTTACTTTCTGATGACAAATTAGCTCATTTTGGGAACCATTCGCACAATCCATTGAAGCAAGTTGATAATACAAACTCACACTCTATTGATTATATTATTTTACCTGCTCCTAGTTACCATGACAATGAGCAAATATTAATTTCAGATGATAGTTCAATTCAAGCTGTGAATAGCACTGGCAATTCTTTGAAGCAATTTATTGTGGATAACTCCAAGCTCCCTTCAACCCAAAACGACTCCAAAATTAATCTCAGCACTTCATCAGGAAGTCAGTGTATAATTAAGGGTGGACCTGAACATTTTAGTGTTGGTGAACCGCCAACCCTGCAGCAACATATCTCTCAGCTAATGCAGGAAGAATTTCATCAACGGTGTAAGGAAATAGATCTTTAGGCAGAGATAAGTAATATTACATCATTGTACAAAGAGCGTCTAGGAGTTATTACCAGAGGTATGAAAAGGACTGGTTCCACAGGTAACATTCGTCTTACATCAAAAGATCAATGACTTTTATTATCTGGAACATTAGAGGTATTGGGAATGATCTATCCCTTGGTCATGTTAAATTCTTAATCAAGGAATTCAGTGTGGATTGTATGGTCATTTTAGAACCTAAAATAAAGACTTCCCTGTTGGGAAACACTTGTAAGAAGCTTGGAATGAATAACTATCTGGCCAATCAGGATGAAAATGCTCACATTTGGGTTACGTGGAAAGAGCCTTTTAACTTTACAATTCTGCATCAGGATGAGCAACACATTTCTTTGCAGCAAACTAATTCTGCCTTGCCTCTCTTTTATGCTTCATTCATTTATGCCAAATGCAACAATATTGACAGACTATCTCTCTGGGCTTCCCTTATTCATGTTCATTCGCTGATTCAAAGTCCTTGGATAGCGGCTGGTGATTTTAACTGTATTCTTAATGTGGATGAAAAAGTTGGAGGAAATGCCCCTTGTTAGAAATCTATTTATGAATTCAAGGATTGTATTGTAGATTATGAAAAATCCACTTAACGAAAAATAAGAATATGGAAAATATAAGGGGGTGAATGAGAGCATGCGTAGGATGCTAAGGGGAATGTGATCGCCAGAGGGGTTACCTCAAAGAAGAAAAGAATGATCGCATATACCTTGTGTTGAGCGGGTGAGATTGTGGATCCTTTCTTCCTCCTTCTATCGGCCGGCCGATGAAGGGGGTTCTTAGCTTTGATTACCTTGTAAGCACACACAAAACAAGCAAAGATATGGATTAGCAAAAAGGGTGTAGTATCAACGTTCTAAGAATATGAAATCAATCAAATTGAGCATGAACACACCTTGTGTGTTTTGATTTTTTTAAAACCCCTAAGAGGAGCAACAAGGTTTGAAAAATATGGATGAATATGCTAATGCAACAAGATAGATATGATGTGGGATCTAGCAAAGAGCTAGAAGAGAAGGATGCGTGATAATGATGATATGAAAACCAACTAAATAATTAAAGAGAGGGATCCTTTCTGCTGTGCGTGCATCAGTGAAGGGAGGAGAGGAGAGCTTTAATATGCAATGGTGTAGCAGAGGACCGTCCGTAGAAAGGGATTCGCCAGGAAGAAGAGCTTGGAAGAATCACTTTCAATCAAAGAAAACACTCTTCTCTCTGTTAACTCTGTATGTTTCTCTCTGCCTTTTGCTCCTTTTCCTCTCTTCTTCTTCTCATCCCTCGCGCGAAGAGACCCAGGAGGTGTATTTATAGGGCCAAAAATCCTTGCTAAACAAGGATTAAAACAAGGTAATAATCCTCCATCAAGAAACCCTCTTCCCAATAGAACAGGAGGCTCAAAACGAGGAAGGAATCATTAATGGAAAGAAGGAGACAAAAGGGAGACGAAATTGAAAATGACGACCCCTTTAAGGGCGTCAATTAAAAATGACGACACGACCAAAGGCGTTAATTAGAATAACGACGCCCATAAAGTCGTCAATTCATGGATATAATTATAGAAACAATTAACTTTCCTTATTTAAAATGATGAACTGACGCCTGTCATACAGACGTCAAATAATCAACGCCTTTAAGAGAGACGTCAATTTCTCAATTTTCATTTTATTTGCGATCCATAATTTCCAGTAAATCCAGAAAATGACGCCTGTATTGATAGTCGTCCATTTTTAAAAGAAGCGCCCTTGTCAATGCCGTCAATTTAAAAGACGCCCCTACTTAAGGCGTTAATTCCAATTACCCAAAAAAAACCTAAATAATTCATAAAAAAAAGAAAAACTTCATATTAAATCAATATTGAAGTCCGCTTTGGGGCGTCATATGGTGACATGAGATTTACTCAACATAGCATCAATTTTGGCCTGTCTACAGTTACCCCGCCTTGGCGTCTGCTTTGCAAGGGAGTGAGACGGAATGAAGCAAAAGCGAAACAAGTGGAATGAGGTGGAACGTACTGATAAGTAGATGCCAAGGTGTGATGTGACACGCTTCCGACACTAAGCGTTTGGAAATCTTTCCAAGATTCTGAATAAAACAACTCCGGGTGATTCCAAGAAAGCATCGATCAGCTGGATAAGGGAGACTAAACTAGATAAACAAAATGTGCGCGAGGGCACGATAGGGAGGCACCATTGGAGAGCGGTTACCAGCCAATGTGGACGTGCTACAACCAAGGTGGGTTTGCAGAAAAGTAAAGTGAGTTGAGATAAAGATCCAGCAAAGGGATGATTTCCAAGGGACCAGCCTGAGCGGCTTCAAGGAGAATAAAGTACTCGATTTGGAATGGAATATCTTATGTCAACTCAATTAAGAGCAAGCGTCCTTCATTATTGGTGTAATATGAAGATTTTTAGCATTAAGCTCAAAGTCCTACATGATGCATGCTGGGCTAAAAGAAAAAATTAAAACAAACTAAAATAAAAGATAATCAAGGATAATATTGTTAAGCCCTCTAGATTTGGTCAAGAATCCAGATCTCTGAGTTGATACTAAGCCGAAGCCCGTTTGTCCACGCATCAACTTAGAAAGTGGAACCGTCATCCCAAACCTTGAATGACTCAACGGCCTATCCGTGTGATCAAGATTCCCCTGGAATTATCACTGTTTTTTATGAAGGGGAACTCAAATTCCAGGTTCATCAGAACCACAAGGTCCTTGATATGCTATAATAGCGTAGATAATGCATACAGGGAAATAATGACAGCAATGAGCATGAGCGAACTGAGAAATAAGGCGCAGTCACCGTGGTGCTCGGATGGTGAGGCCCAGTTGGTGGGACTGAGAGCTTCTTACCTGTGCTCAAAATTTCATTAGTCCAAGATATAAAGGTGCATAAAGCATTAGTTTAAGCATCAAAACACTTAACAACATTGATTTTAATTTGAGAATTTATTTGAGAATTTTTGTTGGATTTATTTTGAGAGCTTTTTTTTATATTGGAATTTTTGGGAATTTTTTTTGGAATTTTTTTGAATTTTTATTGGATTTTTTGAATCTTTATTAGATTTTTTGAATCTTTATTGGATTTTTTTGAATTTTTATTGGATTTTTTTGAATTTTTATTGGAATTTTTATTGGAATGTTTTTGAATTTTTATTGAAATTTTTGTATTTAGACATGGAATGCAATGTACAGACTTTGTGAAATGTATAGACTTGGAACGTACAGACTTCAGAATGTGTAGACTTGGAACGTACAGACTTCAGAACGTGTAAACTTGGAACGTACAGACTTTGGACGTACACACTTATGAATGTATAGACTTGGAACGTACAGACTTATGAATGTATAGACTTGGAACATATAGACTTGTGAATGGATGGAACGTATAGACTTATGAATGTATAGACTTGGAACGTACAGACTTGTGAATGGATGGAACGTGTAGACTTCAGAATGGAGTGTATAGACTCTGAAACTTTGCACCCATGATGCTCAGACTTGCACAACCTGCACTCAAAGCTCATAACCTCAAAAAATCATTAGCTTAAAACAGTTCAGAATATGATCATAAGTGCTTGATAGAAACAATGTAATCAAGATATAACAGCACTTCAGAATTTTTCAAAAGCATAAGTTTGAAAAATGACGACCCTTCTGATCGGCATCAAATTAAGAAATGACGACGTGCACTGAGGCGTTAATTGCAATTGAGGTTTAACTTGGAATTAGAATGCAAATGACGCCCTCCGTGGAGGCGCGGGATAAATGACGACCCTCCAGATGTCGTCAATTGAACAAATGACGCCACAAAGCACGTCGTTAATTAGCTGTTTTCGTTTCCTGCTCGGAGTTAAACTTCCAGCAAAACGTTTTATTCAAACACAAACCATGCTACCCGTTAACGTTCAAAACACTATAAATAGGGCAACTGTTGGTGTTTCCAAACATCAGATCATCGAAGCCATAGCACCGAAGCCATCTTCTGTAGACAGACAAATAGAAGAACTCGTAGAAGAATTAGCAGCAGAAGAAAAACAGAGCAGAACAAGTAACACTATTAGAAGGATGAACCAGTTAATGTAGCAGAGGCCATCCAAGAGGTCAAGGATGAGTTTTCCAAGAATTCGTGAAGTGCCAGGTCATATTAGTTGAAAAAATGCTAAAGACCAAGTAAGTGTTCTTTGTGTTTGGAGCTTTTATTTCGTTCTGTCTTTCTTTCTTTTCAAAATTTCTGATGTTATTCTCTTTCTTCTTCCTTTCTTTTATGTTTTATGTTTTCAGGATTACCCCATTATTCATGGTCCAAGAAGATTTCTGAAAATCAAATGGCTTCCTTTATTACTTTCTAAACTTTCATTAGATATGAAATCCTTCCTTTCTAGATGAAACCTCCTTGGCCTCATCACCCATGCCACTCATTATAATGACATTCACCTAGATTGGGCTTCGATTGGAGCTCTTATAGAATTATGGCACCCTCATACTCACACATTCCTCTTCCCAACCTTTGAAGCTACTATACTCCTAGAAGAAGTGGAAATGCTCTTGGGTTTGAAAAGGATGAAGCAAGGAGAGGAATCAAGGATGGCTCATATGACCAAGCCCATACAAGCCCATGACATGCTCATGAGCCTTGTCCAAAGTCCAAATTTGGTGAATCAAATGAAGGCCAATAAGGGAATCAACCTTTTGAAGTTGGCTTCATGGGTATACAAAAACATGGACAAGGTTCAAGAAGATGAAGATCTTTTAGAGAAAGTGATGAAAGGATTTGTCATATGTGTAGCAGGAGCTATATTATTCCCTTCATTGGAAGACCATTTAGAGGAGCAACACCTAAGTGCTATAGCAAGCATGTGGGAGGGGAAAAGAGTAGGTGGGGCAATATTAGCCAACCTATACAACGGGCTTACTTCGGCTTCACTAGGACGGCCCCTATTTGGATCAATGCTCCTTCTAGCTTGTTGGATAGACTTCCACTTTAAATTTTATCCATGTCAAGCAAACCAAACGGCCTCCAAAATCTTCTCCAAGAGTCCACTTCGGTATATGACAGACTCACTGGGTCTATGTGAAAGGGTGACCAATAGAGTTCCCAAGTTCAAAAAGAGGAATGAATGGAGGAATTACTTCAAATCAATGCCAAAGAGCAATTTTACATGCACGTCGGGTTTTCTCAAAACCCAAGAACTTCGCTCAAGATTATCCTCCGGCATCGAGCTCCGTTTAATTGGTGGGACCGACTTCTTCCTTTACAACGCATACCGGTGCCTCCCACAACTCGGGCTTCCTCGACATCTCTTCGAAGAATCTTCTCACCTTCCTCCAATCAAAAGAAGAGAACTATGCTCAAACGGAGATCATGAAGAAATCAAGACCATAATGGCTCAATGGAAGGTGGGACTTCTTCACAGATCCAAGACTCATGTTGAAGAAGAAGAAGATAAATGTAAAGCTTATGTACTGGCTCTCAAAAAAATAAGGCCCACAGTGGCCTAGAGAATGTAATCATGATTTCTTTCAATGAAATAAAAATTATGTTCTTACTTGAGCCAAAACAATGAGTCAAAATGATTATCTCTTCCAATTTATGCAATTCTGTCTGATAAAACAAGCCTTGGGTTCTCTGTTCTTAACAGCGCCTCCATCAACGGCGTCAATTTCTTAAGACACGCCTCTGGTAATGCCGTCCATTACATTTCAAAATCGTTATTGACGCTAGGGCATTGGCGTTTCTTAACTCACGTCCTTAGATAAGGCGTTAATCAATTCAAATTTTCAAATATTTTTGAAATAATTCCTTAATTTCTCAGAAAAGACACCTTTTCTTACGTCGCCTATTAAGAAACGGACGCCCGTTCTCTCGGTCGTCAAATTAAAAGGGGCAATAATGATGCTCGGTCACTTCAATCACTTCTCATCAATGTGCCTGACGACGGTTGCAATTTCCCATGCAACACAAATGACGCCTATCCTTCGGCCGTCGATTAATGAAACCACGCCTTACTTCAAACCGTCAATTTAAGAAGAGACGACCCTTATAAAGGCATCAATTCATCTCGACCGTTAAACCCTAGTTCCCCCCTTTCTTCTCCTTCCCTCGTTCATTTCCATTTCTCCTTCTGCAAACCCTAACTGAAACCCTCCCAATCTCTCTCTCTCATTCTCCCTCACTCCACTCTCTCTCCCTATGGCTGGCGGCGCTCTCAAACGGCAGAGGGTTGCTGCCCCTGTCGTGGTGGACCTGGAAGGAGAGCCTGCCGTGGAGGAGCTGCCTCCCGCGGCGGCCGAGGAAGCACCGGTGGCGGCGGCCGGTGAAGAGGAACACGATGAAGGAGAAGACGGAGAAGAAGAAGACGAAGGAGATGAAAGTGAAGAAGGAGAAGAAGATGATGAAGAAGATGTCGACGAGGGAGAAGGTGAAGAAGAAGAAGGAGGAAATGGCGATGAAGAAGATGAAAGACCACCGGCGGCGACGGCGGTGCCCCCTCGTCCTGGACAGCTCCGGCGGCCACGTCAACCACGGCAGCCCCTCCGTGGCGGACTGATTGGGCCCAAACGACAAAAGGTAGGCCCCCCACGCCTCAATTTTCATTTTTATTTTTATTTGATTTTTATTTCCTCCATTTCCATAGCTCTCGGGAGAGGGCAAACCAATGACTCAGAAAAAATGACGCCCCCAGGGGTGTCGTCAATTTAAGTAACGTCCCCGAATGCGTCGTCATTTCTATTATTTCATTTTTTTTGCAAAATAATTAATCGCATGAAAACCACGCCCTGCAGCATGTCGTTATTTTAAATTTCATCATGTTTAGCTCCATGTTGTTATTTCCCTGTGATTTTATTAAATTTAAAATGCATGTGTCTTTGTTTATTTCAATTTCGCACATTAACTACCTCAGGAAAACCACGCCCCCCATCGGGGCGTTAATTCAATAAACAATGACCAGTGGAGTGGTCGTTAATTAAAAATGTCCAGAATTTCTTTTCGGGCCAAAAATTACTCATTTTGAACAACGTCCCCCACAGGGGCGTTACTTAAACAACTGACGACCTAGGGATGGGCGTCAATTTAAAAAATATCTCAGAAATTTAGGAAATTAGTTTCAAAACAATGCCTCCCCTAGGGGCATCTTTAAAATAAACAACGACCCAGGCTGGGTCGTTAATTTAATGAACGCACAACATCACCAGAAACCCATTTGGAAATAGCGTCGCCCCTAGGGGCGTCAATTATGAAAACCACGACCCTAGGTAGGTCGTCCAATAACCAAACAGCAAATATCTCATCAAATGAACTTCCACATGAAAACTTAAGCAAAAAATTCTTTTATATGCATGCAGGGGCTGATGAGGACGCGGATTTCTTGGGTCCAGGTCCGGGCAGCGTATTACGGCCTCCCCGAGTTCCAGAGAGCTAGGATAGATGCCATGGGGTTTGGGGCTTTCCTTAGCATTGAGCCAGTCAGACCCGACCTACCTTTGATCCAGGTGCTCAGAGAGAGATGGGATAGGTCTAGCAGGGCATTTCTGATGCCGTGGGGACACATGGTCCCCATCCTAGAGGATGTCACTAGGATTACCGGGCTGAGGGTAGATGGGGAGGCTATGAGCGGGATCACCCTACCCGACTATAGCGAGCTGACCCAGAGGCTACTAAGGCAAGAGACTGTCTACGAGACACCTAGCGAGTGTAGGACCATCTTCTGCACTGACCTTACCATAGCTATAGGATTGGGGGACTCTAGGCAGAGATCTAGGGAGTCCTTAGAGCAGTTTTCACAGAGATTAATAGATGGGGCTAGGGCTGCCTACTGTCAGGACCCAGCCGACAGGGAGAGAGCAGACAGAGATTTGAGGAGGTTCCTGTTCTTGATGCTCGGGAGGCTGCTGATCGGCACGAAGGGTGATGTCATAAACTGCCACTTCCTAGGGATACTCGAGGACTTGGAGGGCATTGGCAGATACGCCTGGGGAGCAGCACTACTGGCGCACTTGATAGCTGACTTGTCCACGGGGACAGGTCGAGAGATGACCGTCAGTGGCTTTTCACCTTTTCTTCAGGTATGCATTTTCTTTCTTTGTTGTTTTCTTGTTAGAATGCATATGCATATGAATTTTTTGCTAATGCGATGCATGAATGCAGATATGGAGCCACTTGTACATGCCGATGGGACGCGCCGACCAGCGACCTAGAGATGAGGGATCTTTCCCCTTAGCACGGCGCTGGCTACCGGTGGTGATCGGAGCCCCACTCGCCTACGAGTTGCGAGTGTTACGACGGGAGTTTCGAGACTTCCCCGCCTCACTGGTATGTATGTTTGATGCATTTTTTTTATGTTTTATTATAGAATGTGATATGATATGATGGATGATTGATATGCGTGCTTGTGAATGCAGGTGAGGTGGAGGCCCTATGAGGGTATGACCGATGAGGGCCAGCCCTGGGTCGTAGCGGGCCGACCTCGTTTTGGACATGAGCTTTGGGTTCATTGCCAGAACGAGATTGAGCCGCTACGGCTTAGGCTGGTGATGTGGACCCTCGACCTACACCAGGGGTGGATCGAGGTAGGAGAGCCGCGGGGGATAGGCAAGAAGACGCGCGGTCGCACAAAGGCGATCGACTGGAGAGTGCGGTTCTCTGACTAGTACACAAACTGGCAGCGTGGCGGGACCCGGGTCACTTCACAGGCGACCGACAGCTCCGAGTACCTCCGACACTACTGGGAGGTTTACGTCGGCCTACCCCAGATGAAGGTCTTAGGGGTATGTATGAATGCACTTATTTCTAAATTAAATGCAAATGCTTATGTATATCTATTATGTGACTAATATGTGGTGAATGCAGGACGCATAGGATATAGTGGCGATGGACATGCAGACCCACCTCCATAGCTTGGAGGCCCAGTTGGTTGCTACACGGGCAGACCTTGAGACCCTGGTGAGTGTTTAAATTATCTATATGCAAATGAATTTTTGAATTATTGATGATTAGCCACTGACAATCTTAATGAATACAGCGTGCCCAGCAGGGAGCAGCAGGGAGAGAGACATGAGAGGCCTCTAGCTCGAGAGGGCCTAGTGCAGATACGTCTGCACTAGCAGAGCAGCTGGCCATAGCAGTGATGCGGGCCGAGGCAGCAGAGCGCGACCTCGCCTCACGGGTAAATTTTAAACTCAAACTTAACCTTGCATTAAATTAAATTATTTATGTGGTATGCTCATGAAAATTGTTGTTTACAGACTAAGGAGCTCCGGGCCGCTCTTACTTGCATCGCGGAGGGATAGCAGGCGATGGCCTCTCGGGTGAGTTATTTGTTTTCAGTTGTATATTGCCTCTTTCCATGAATTATTGAATTGTAGAACTGTTGAATTGTTTACCTGTTTGTAGACCTCGGAGCTACAAGCATCGCTTACCCTGACTGCCCTGGCTGGGACAAAGTTGGCGATCCGCGAGCAACGGGTCGTGGAGCTGGAGCGGGCCTTGAGGCGGCGAGAGGAGTTGCCTCAGGACGTGGCGGAGCTGTGAGTCACCCTCGAGATGGAGCGGAGAGAGAGTGCTCGGGAGCGCGAGGAGCACCAGGCGGACCGTGCGGAGCTTACAGCTTTGAGGGCCCAGCTAGCCGTTTCCCAGGAGCGGCTGCGGGTGACAGAGGAGCGGCTTCAGCGAGGCCGGGAGCGAGGGCGAGCAGCGGGGTACAGCTTCGCCAGCTCTACTTTCGTGGCGGGTTCCTCTCTCCGGTAGAGGAGCGAGGCAGAGGAGTCGGCTCGAGCTCCAGCTACTTCCCGGGGGTCCATGCCCCCTCTGCGAGAGCCTCGTCGGGAGGACGAGAGTGAGGCAGAGAGTAGGAGAGAGGAGGGTGGAGGCGAGAGCTGAGAGACTTACTTGTACTTCTCCACCCTCACACCTGTACTCAGACATTCATGATGTATATATATATGAAATTGAAATTTTGTTACCTGAGCACTTGTGTAGTTGTGTACTCGTATCTTCTTTTCCTTCTCGCCTTTTCTTTTGCCCTACGCTTGTAGTTCACACTTGAACAAACAGGTTAATCCATCTGTTCGACTTGGCCCCTTGCTCAATGAGTAAGGGATGTCTTAACTGTGACCTTTATAACGGGTCAAGGGGCCAAGCCTTTAATCAATGAAGGCAAATGATAGATATAAAATGCACCATGCAAGCAGGCAAATGCTAACTGAAAATAAAAGATGCAACCAAGCATATGAGAAACAAAGGGCTTGAAATTCCACAACCTATTTTTTTGTTATTATCTGTGTATGTGCTTTTTTTGTTGAATTTTTGTTTTGAAAGTGTCACTTAATTTTAAAAAAAGGACGCCTATTTGAAAATTTTTGTTTTGGAGGCGAGTATAGTATAGGGCTTTGAAACCTTAACCATCATAATCAAACATTCATTAGATTTTCTCGAGAGACTTAACAAAGAGTCAACGTGACTTATACTTAGGCTTTTACTCATATTTTCTCGCAGCCCATCCTTCTTAGTTGGTCTTTGCCATCCTTCGAGTTCACAACCCACCATGGAGGGAGAAGGGAAGAATGATTAAGGAAGCTCACGAAAGGTTTTCAAGAATGGGGCACGCTCCTCCCCTGCCCTAATGCCTGTCGGGATTCGGTCTTTAGCTTAGGGAAATTTTGTTGCTCTTTTTGCCCTCATTTATGCATGCTTACGACCAAGGTTTTCCCTGCGGGGACTTTGCCCTCTTGACATGCTTTCTTTTATCATAACTTCCTTTTCCTTTTTTATTATTTTTTATCGAAATAGATAAAGACCTAATTGTACTTGGGCTTTAAGCATTTGGTTCCCTTTTGGGCCCTGACTTCCACCTACTAGGGCGACGGACAGGCTTGGTTGGTAACCCCTAACTTGTATTCCCTCTCGTGAGCCGAAAGGAAGAGAATAGGTGAGGCTTTTACACTCTTAATTTGGGTCGGACTTCCCTCGAATTCCGGGCTGCTAGAGTTTAAGAATAAAGCGTGTAGTGTGTGCGTGAATTGACCCAAGAGTTAAATCGTCGAGACTGAAGAATGAATTAAGGATTTTGATTATTTCGGTATCGTGGCCCACGTACCATACCAGTCTCAAAGATTTTTCTACTTTTTTTCTCTCTTTTTATTACTTTTTATTTTTCTTCTTTTTGTTTCTTTTGTTTTTCTTCTTGTTATTATTTTTTTTTGTTCAGGGGTAGTATTTCTTCAAATAGAGACCATTCCAGGGATGAGTTAGCTCTTCGCCTTTAGCATTAATCAATTTATAAGCATTGCCAGGATAAACATCTTTTATGATAAAGGGTCCTTCCCAATTAGGTTGGAGTTTTGAACGAGGTCCACCAGGTTTTACAAAGATTCTTTTAATTACCATCTCACCGATTTTGAACTTTCTCTCAATTACTTTCTTTTGGTAAAAACGTGAAAGCCTGTTTTGAGAAATCCGCGCATGCTCGGCAGTGACCAAACGCTTCTCATCCAGGAGTTCTAACTGGGCAAGGAGAGATTCACGCCGTTCATCAATAGAGAATTCCTTGTCCAACTATACTCGCAGAGTGGGAATGAGAATCTCATAAGGAACTACCGCCTCCATTCCATAAGTTAGGGCGAAAGGGGTTTGCCCTATAGGGGTACAAATGGAGGTACGATAGGCCCAAAGAGCTTCAACTAACTTTTCTGGCCAATCCGCATATTTGTTAGCCTCACACGTTTTCTTGATAATTTTAATCAAAGTTTTGTTAGTTGCTTCTACTTGGCCATTGCCCTGCGGATAATAAGGAGATGAATGATGCAATGCAATGTTATACCTGTTGTAGAGGTCCTGAAGCTCCTGAGAGATGAATTATGGTCCATTGTCGGTGACGATGGTACTTGGGATGCCGAATCTTGCGATGATGTTCTTCATTATAAATTTGCAGACAGTTGACTCTTTAATCTCCACGTAAGCTTCCGCTTCCGCCAACTTGGTGAAGTACTCCGTCGCCGTGAGTATGAATGACTTTGGTTTCGTGAAGAGGGTCAGATCACCAAGAGGTCCAATGATATCGAAAGCCCACATGGAGAAAGGCCATGGGGAAGATACAGGATGGAGTGAAGAAGCGGGAGAATGAATTTTGTCGGCGTGCAGTTGGCACTTGACACACCTTTGAACATAGATAGAACAATCCTCTTCTAGAGTGGGCCAATAAAAACCTAGCCTAAGGATCTTCTTAGCTAGCATCTGGCTATTGACATGACCACCACACACTCCCGAATGCGCTTCTTCCATGACCTTCCAAGATTCATCATCGTCGAAGCATCTTAACAGAACTCCAGTGAGACCTCTTCTATAGAGCACACCTCCAATCAGGGTGTATCGCTGGGCAACCCTTCTAATGGCTTTCTTTTCTTCAGCCGTAGCTTCTTCAGGATATGATTGATCCTGGCAATACTTAGCAATTTCATAATACCACGGCTTTTCTTCATCGTCCAATTCTTCCTCTAAGTCCAATAGCATGACCTCCTTATTCTCAATGATCCTTCCTTGCTCCACCTTCCTAAGCACCTCCTCCTTAACCTTAAGGAAAGCGGGATCTTGAATAGCGGGAGTGAGTCGCTTGTGAACAATGATAGAATGGGAATCCCTTTCGGGAGGAAAAGCCAAGGAAGAAGCAAGAGAAGCGAGAGCATCAGCTAAAATGTTATGGTCCCGAGGAACATGAACGAAGATTAATTTGGTGAAAAGCTTGGTATAAGCAGAGGTCAATTCCTGATAGGGTTTAAGTTTAGGATTGAGCGTGCGACACTTGGAGAGCACTTGGCGAAGAATAAGCTGATTATCACCTACAATTCGCAAGTGGGTAACACCAAATTGATGAGTGGCCTCCAGTCCGGCTAGAAGAGCCTCATATTCAGCTATGTTATTTGTAACTGGAAATGCAAGCTGAGAGGCGAGTGGAATAGTGATACCCTCCGGTGATAGAAGAACAACGCCAATCCCTTTCCCTTTTGAATTCAGAGCTCCATCAAAATGTAACGTCCACATTGAGTCGGACTGATTGACGGACATTAGTTCATCATCTGGAAACTCTGAGCGAACAGGGTCAAATCTAGGGAGAGGATGATGAGCAAGATGTTCTGCTATGGCATAGCCTTTAATCGCTTTTTGCTGAATGTAGATAATGTCAAACTGAGAAAGAAAGCTTTGCCATCGTGCCAATCGGTCGGTGAGAACAGATTTTTCAAGAAGGAACTTGATTAGATTCATACGAGTAATAAGGTGAACCTCGTGAGCTAGAAAATAATGCTTAAGTTTTTGAACTACCCAGACTAAAGCTGCACAAGTCTTCTCTCTGGCTGAGTACCTCTGCTCACAGGGGTTAAGAAGTTTCGACAAGTAGTAGGATGCCCTCTCTTTTCCTTCTTCATCAACTTGGGCTAGGGCAGCACCTACAGAGTCATCCAGCACAGAAATATAAAGAACAAGCGGTTTGCCTGGAACCGGCGACCTCAGGATAGGAGGATTTGATAGATAATTCTTCAATCCGTCAAAAGCTGCCTGACACTTGTCATCCCAAAGAAACTTGACTCCCGGCTTGGTAAGCTCATAGAACGGCTTGCATCTTTGTGAATGCTGGGAAACAAATCAGCGAATAAATTGCAACCTTCCGATTAATCCTTGAACTTCCTTCAAATTCCTGGAAGGAGGCATTTCTCTTATGGCCTTCGCCTTATTGGGATCAATCTCAATACCCCTCTTACTTACAATGAATCCAAGCAACTTCCCTGATGAAACACCAAATACGCACTTCTTAGGGTTCATTTTCAACTGATACTCCCGTGCCCTTTGCAAGACTTTGGTTAGAACCCCGGGATGTTCAATCCTTGTTCTCGATTTTACTACCATGTCATCAACATACACCTCAATAAAAATGTGGATCATATCATGAAAAATTGCCATCATAGCCCTCTGATAGGTGGCTCCAGCGTTCTTAAGTCAAAATGGCATGACCACATAGCAATATGTTCCCCATGGTGTAGTGAACGATGTTTTCTCTTGATCTTCCTCAGCCAAGCGAATCTGATTATAACCTGAAAAGCCATCCATGAAGGAGAGAGTCTCATATCCTGCCGTGTTGTCAATCAAAACATCAATATGAGGGAGGGAGAAGTCGTCTTTAGGACACACGCGGTTGAGGTCCCGAAAGTCTATGCAAATTCGAACCTTTCCATCTTTCTTCATGATTGGGACAATGTTAGCCACCCAATTGGGATAGAGGATAACTCTAACAAATCTAGCCTTATGCAGCTTATCGACCTCTTCTTTCATTTTTAATGCCATATTAGGGTGGAAACGTCACAACCGATGCTTGATTGGAATGGACCCTAGCTTGAGTGTAAGTCGATGTTCAACGAGCGCAGGGTCTAGTCCAGGCATATCTTCATAACTCCACGCAAACGTGTCCTTGTATTCTTGAAGTACCAAAATAAGCGCCTCCTCTTCGGAGGGCGGCAAGTTTTTACTAATGAGGACAAACCTAGGGTCTTCTTCCGTACCCAGATTTATTTCTTTGGTAGGCTCTTCTACTGAGGCTGATGGTTCATCAAATCTCCTCATGCCACTAGCAAAGGCATCAGCCTCGTCCTCATATTCTTCATATCCTTCATCCCCCTCTTCAATAGGGTCTTCATCATTCATAATCTCATAAACCCCAAAACCCTCATTAAAAGCATATGTATCCTCATATTCTAATTCCGGCAGGATAATCGGATCCTCCACAAATTCGGGAATGGCTAAGCAAGCCTGACATCTAATGGCTAACTCTCTGAGAAATCTACGGGGAATCTACTTACCCTTGGATTTCTTATGTGAAGCTACCCCATGATTTTGAACACTAGAAGAGAAAGAACAACTAGACTGATCACTAGAATTCAATAAAGATGAAGGAGGAGAGGAAAAAGCGGGTACGGGAGGTGATACAGACGAAGTCCCCTCACCGGAGGGATAAGGGAGGTCTCTTAATGAATCCTGGAAGAGCGGCCCCGGCATCGGGACACACTCATGAAACAGATAGGAAGTCTCCTCAACGGAGATGGATTGGGAAGTTTAAATTTTGGCGTTTTTTTTTTTCGTTTTCAAGGAGAAAGCAATGAGAGGGTGAAATAGGGGGGAGTGTTAAAATTGACAGATCGTTAAAGGATTGGGTGAATGATGACCCACGCGGGGGTGTAATGGAGAGTTTTGAAAATTGCTCGAGGAGCAAGGGAGGGATCGGAAGAGAAACTTGAAGTGAATTTGGAAAAAAACTTTATTAAGATCACGGGTGGTCTGGGAATATCTGAGAAAAACACTTGACCAATTAAACGGACAACAGCCGTTGGATGAATGGATTTGGTAAAGAAAATGCTGGCCCACAGCCTGTTTGTGTTGAAGCCTTCCTCAAACGGCACATCAGGTTCCCCAGTATTTGTATAGTTGCTCAGAAGCTGCCTCTTATCTGTGATTACTGCTGGCTTCTCAATTAGCTCATGAATCAATGGTGGCCATTCTGGATCAGTCGGCATGAAGAGACGACTTAGGGAAATGGAGATATCATTCATGTCGAACCATCTGTACTAGTCACATTCAGAATCATCCATCTTTCTCCGCTTGTCTGGCCTTAATGATTCCAATGCTTTATATGTGGCTAACGGTGCTATATGGCGAGCAAACTGTCGTGCATGCACATCTTGGCAATCCAGCATGGAAGTAATTACCGTTGTCTGCTCATTATCATTTTGAATACCCCCTGTTACAAAATGTGTCTATAGGGTCCATGTGAGAGGTTGCTGGTCCGTTTTGAGAGTGGAAGTCATGACGGCCCACGGCTCTTTTTCATCTTTGTTTGGTGCTTTGTACCCTAGGCCACCTTGGGGAGTAATCATGTGAGGCTTGACAGGCTTGACTCTCCCTTGAAGATTGACACCCAGGCCTTTGCCAGTTCTATAGCCCATTTTCATCAGAATGTTCCATCCTGGCGTATTCATCAAACCTTTCTTCTTCTTGTTTGTAGATGGTTGTGGTAGCATTTGAGTGGTAGGAGAGTTTAAAGGGGATGATCTTACAAAATTTTGCCGTAGATCGGCAACATCCAAAACTGAAAGCAAAGGCCTATTGGAAGGCCACATAGAAGGCATTGAGGTTGCGGAATGTATGTCTTCGGTCGGCAGGATGGGCATACTAGTGACTTTAATGATGCGCCCTTTGTGTGGAAACTTTATACATTGATGATTTGTCGAAGGCACAACATCAAGTTCTTGAATGTACGGGCGACCCAAAATTCCATTAAAGGTTGGGTCCATATCCAGAATATGGAAATCTACCGTGACCGAGACTGGACCCAAACCAACTTTTAAAGTGATCATTCCCAATGGCGGCTTTCTAGTGTTGTCATAAGCTGTGACGGTAATTATGGATGGCCTGATCTGACTTTCTAGAATACCACACATTTTCAAAGTGCTTGGCGGCAGAACATTAATGGATGCCCCAGTATCAACTAAACATTGTTTCACGGCTATCTTATTGATATCAATGGTGATGCACAGTGCATACTTCCTGGCTGGCTGCGGAGCCAATTCATGTTCATAAAAAGTGATGGCCGACTGATTGTTAGCTGGATTTAAAATAGTGGTGACTTGTTCGGCTGGAATATCTTCATTCACCATTACTCTTTGCAGATATTGTTTCAAAGCTTGCTGATGTGTGGTAGATCTCTTGATCAATTCCAAGATAGAAATACGGGCCGGTGTTCTGTCCAAATGCTTCAATAAATCATATTCCGTGCCCGGTGTAGACTCTTATTCTTGTGTTGGCTCCTGCTCCCGTTAGGGAAATACTAGGTGAAACATCCATCCGCTACGGAGCACCATCGTTCTTGGAGCCTCTGTCGGGCTTGGAGTGGGTAAAGGGGTGGAGGAAGTAGAGGGAGTAGTGTTGGGTGTAGGTGCAGGAATGGTGAGAGGAGGGATTCTTACAAGAGGCCTCGCCGGCTGGGGGTTATCAGAATGTGGTGACAGGGGTTGGGTAACAAGGAGGGGCCTTGGAATCATAGCAGTGGTAGCTGGAGGTGGA
Organism: Amorphophallus konjac; assembly: GCA_022559845.1. NCBI lineage: Eukaryota > Viridiplantae > Streptophyta > Magnoliopsida > Alismatales > Araceae > Amorphophallus > Amorphophallus konjac. The sequence goes on from CM040119.1 coordinate 160,508,842, forward strand.
ACGGGAGGAGCGACGGCTGCCGGCGAATGGCGGATAAGGGGAGGTCTATTTGGTGGAGGGTTTTGGGGTGATGGAGAGTTTGTGGATTGGCGTAAAAGAAGAGGCCGTGAAGGGATAAGATTGGCATTGAGTGGCCCTGAAGAACGTATGAGGGGACGTTGTGGTTGGGAAGGAGGGATAGGCTGATGCCTTCTTAACAATGATGGTGGTTATGGTGGGTTGGAATTTTGGTTAATAGCCCCGACAGAGGTGTTTTCATTATGCCAAATTTGCCCTCTCTCCACTTCACGGATCGAGGTGACAATGTTCACTTGTTGATTTGGAACCGGGTGCTCTGGTAGCGGATTATTAACAATCCCCATATTGGGTTGGGGTGCAGGAGCCTGTTGTTGTTGGAAGGCTTGTTATTGTTGACCTTGCTGCTGATGCTGTTGAGCTGATGGTTGCCGAGGAGGTCTTCGGGTCTTTAGAGTATAAATAGCTTTCCTCATCTCATCCCAGTCAATCTCACCTTGGTCATTCATGTCATGTATGTAATCCTTGAAATGAAAGCAATGATCAATATTGTGCCCCGGCTGTCGGTGGAAGACGCAATACCGGGAAGTGTCTACATGTTGCGGCCATATTGCTCTTTCCTTTGGCAATGTGAGCAGGTTGGCGGCCATGAGGGCATTAAAGATGTCTAATAAGCTTTCAGGTAGAGGGGAGTATTGTGCCCTTCGAGGACCCAATGGCCTTCTAGATTGTTGAAATTGTTGCGGTGCATAATTGACTGGTGGGGGCATTTGGTGATATTGTGGGGTTTGATTTTGTGGAGCATAGTGAGGTTGTTGTTGAGGAGATGGAGGAGGCCGTAAGGTCTGAGGAGGGTTGTTATTTGACTGGTGGACTTGACTCTGGAAGGTGGGCTGTTGTGGTGACGGCCCTTGGTTTGGAGGGTGGCGGAAGGGTGTGGAATTGCCGAACGCGCTCACCTGCTCGTTAGTAACAGTTCCTTCGGTGGTCGCACCAGTATTGCCAATGTTGACATTCCTCTTTATCACCTTCGGCCTTGGCTCGAACATGCCCATAATTGGCGAATCTTTCATTTATGTCTGTAATTGGCGAATCTTTCATTTATGTCTGTATACCCTCATTTATCTAGCTCTTTCATAGTGCTTAATTTATTCATGGCCAAAATATGACGGAATTGCGGAGTAGAATTGGAAATAATCATTTTAACTTGTTCTGTCTCTGACAATGTGTCTTTCAATTTCTCGGCCATGGCCCTCCACCTATCAGCAAATGAGACGAAGTCCTCCTCGGGCTTCATCTTCTCAGCAACCAAATCAGTAACAGACAAGGAGGGACCCACACGGTCCTTATACTTCTGTATGAACTTCCGTTGAACTATATCAAAATCGCCGGCATCGGCCGGCTCTAGGGAATAAAACCATTCAAGTGCTGGGCCGTCCAAAGACCGTCTAAAGAGGTAAGCCAACGAATTCTTATTATCCTGCCAAAATGATGCTTCATACATAAAGTCCTTCAAGTGGATGTTCGGGTTGCCCGTGCCATTATACCGCCGGAAATTTGGCATTTCAGACGGGGGTAGATGAAAAACCGGCATAGGGGGAAGCATGATCTCGGGAGCAATCTTGGATGCAGTGACCCTCTTAAGTTGTTCCTCCATACTAGCCATCTTTTGGAGGAGCAGAGCATGGCTATCAGACTCGACTGGGGCCTGATGAAAAGAGTGTTGGTTTGTCATAGGCCTTCTTAAAATTTGGAAAACAAGATGTTGTTGAGGCCTAGCAACGGAGTGACTTGCTGGATGGGCCGGCATAGTCATAACAGGGGTTGATGGGCGCGAGGGCACCCTAGGGACGACCGCCGGGTCGTTGGGGGAATTAACGGTGTGGCCACCCACGGCCTGGGGAGGGTTAGAAGATGACGTGATGAACTTTCCTTTTAGGAGGGCGGCTTGAGCTGCCTGGCGCTGAGAGTCGTCCAGTTGAGTAAGAGTTTTGAGAAACTCATTAAAATTAAAAGAAGGGGAAGTGTCCCCGGGAGTATTCTGAGTAGTAGGTTGGGCCTGGGAAGAAGGCTCGACCTCCAAAGCAGTAGTGGTGGCGTCCACCATGTGGACCTGATTAGAAGAAGAATGATAGTTTCCCTCATAATAAATAGAATCCTGAGAGGGAATCTCATAGAACGGGTCAGAGTGACCCTCCTCGTAACCGTCATAAGTGTACCCGTAGTTGGCCATATTAATAATTTTACCTGAACGCAATTTCATTCTTAAGGAGAAAGAAATAAATTTTTAGCAATGAGATATAATCCATGAATATCACCTTCTCAAGAAAAAGAAACACACAAGTTGTAATGAGCGCAAACTTTTAAGATCTCTTTTGAAAATTATGGTGAGTTCAATATTGGGTTCTCTCTTTTGAAGGTGGATCCTGGTTGAAAATTCGGGTATAATCTCTGGGTTTCTAGATTTTTCTCTCTCCTTTCCAATGAATAGGCCAACTATACTTCGGGTACTTCTATGGTACAACCTGCCTGGTGTCCGTGAGGGAATCCACGGGTGCGAGGACTTACAGAGGCTTGGCTTAGGAATTTTCGGTCCAAAGAGACGGAATGCTCAATGGAGGGTCCTTCCTTTACCAAGAGGGGTGTAACTCCTAAAAGGTGTGGGGAGAGGAGGTCTCCCAAACCGTATGCAGAGATGAATGCAAATAGGTAGTATCAAACAGCAGATATATAATTAGTCAAGTAAACAGACAGAATGAGCAGTTCTGTGGGCACAAAACAAAAGACAACCCAGGGCAGGTCTCTAAATGAATAAACAGCGCCTGGATTACAGGCGCTAATTGCTGCGAACAGTGGAAATGACACCTCTGGGCAGGGGCGTGAAGCACTGTATACAATATTCAGGAAATAACCAAATCACCAGTAATGAAGAAAATAACGCCTTGATCTAAGGCGTCCAATGAGAAAATGACACCCGGGAGTTGGGGCGTCAAAACAAATACACAGTGGTCGAGCAACGGCAGAGTGAACAGTAACAATGCAAATGACGCCTTGCTGTAAGGCGTTTTATGATGAAATGACGCCTCTGTAAAAGGCGTGAATTATAAAATGACGGCAGCAGGGAGGGCGTTATTTCGGTTCAAAGAACTGACAGTCCTGGCAATCAGACAGAAATCAGAAATCACAAACAAAGGGAAATCAGTGGAGGTGTGCACGTGGTGCACAATGGGGAGTGTGCTACGTGGAGCACAAGGGAGGGACACGCGAGGGTGTCAAAGGAGGGGCACCGACGGCGCCAATGGGAGGGTGCTACGTGGAGCACAATGGAGGGGTACGTGAGGGTACCAATGGAGGGACACGCGAGGGTGTCAATGGGAGGGTGCTACGTGGAGCACAATGGAGGGACACGCGAGGGTGTCAATGGGAGGGGCACGCGAGGGTGCCGAATGGAGTATGCTATGTGGAGCGCATGGGAGCAGTAATCAAACTAAAAACACAAGAAGTCCCACCGTGGTCGCCAATTTGTAGATTATGAAAAATCCACTTAATGAAAAAGAAGAATATGGAAAAGATAAGGGGGTGAATGAGAGCATGTGTCACGCCCCGAGCGCGGAAGATACCCGGAGTTGCGCGACGTGTCTATATCAATCATGTCAATCAGAGTGGTCGTGTATTCGACACAAAGACAGAGATGCGCAAAATAGCAAGATAACCCAATCCTTTATTTCATAATGGATAGACTATTACAAATCCAATACTCTGTTTAATAAAAAGGAAAAGAATACATATTTGACTCAAGAAACTATAGAAAAAGACTAGACGACACTTGTAGAAGCTCTATCACTTTCACTCTTGACCATTCCCATCTGATTGACTTCCATCGTCGTCGGACTTACCTGAAAAGTAGAAAGGGACAAACGGAATGAGCGAACGCTCAGTAGGAAATTATATCTCAAGTACTAGCAAGGGGTTTAAGTAATTACATTTTCATGAATGCAATAAAGCTATGCATGCTCGCACGAAACGACAAGATAGAGAGAATGTAATATCAAGGAAATAAGATGAACTTACCATGAACTTTCAACAAGATACAAGTTATTCAAGATATTCAAGCAAGTACCATTATCGAGTCATGTCAAGAACTTTGGCTATCATGTAGCAAGCAAGTAAATTACCCTTTTTCGGGCCACGCATTTCATGTAAAGTCAAGTACGATTCAAGTACAAGATGTGTGTGGAATGTCCAATCAAGCAAGTCAAGTACTCGGTATAATGCCAGATACCTTATCATTTTAACTCCCATGGGCACAAGTACTTTCGGGTGCTCCTCCCAGGACCAGATCGGGCCCTATATGCGCAGGCATTTATCATGTATTTTGACATCCACTCTTGTTTATAGCCAACATAGAATTTCAATAATCAAGCTTGTAGACACGTATGACAACTTTGATAGAATAGAGTCCAAAATATGACAAAGGACATAGAATGGCGATAATAACGGTATAATCACGATATCGATAAAACTAGGTAGAATATGATTCCCTTAACTTGGGTACCATGACAAATCAGTATGGACATTCTTTATATAGAATTGAGGTCCACATGAACAGTATATCAAAGGTAAGATACCCTCATTCTTATCATAGAATTGAGGTTTACAAGAACGACATGATATGGCATGATATCATCATCCCATTAAGAATTTCTTATGATATACTCTTTGTATAATCATAAGGGCCGGTATACCATGTTTCTTTAGAGTGACATGGCATCAATGGTGTAATGGGTTTTTAGGGTACAACCAGCTCAGTCGACCTTGAGGGAATCCAAGGCTACGAGGAGTCTTACGGAGGTCTCTATGACTAACTCGCTAGTCCAAAGGAACGGAATGTCCAAAGGAGAGCTTGTATGTCAATGAGAATTGAGTGTGATCGATAAAACACCGTGAAAAGTGGGACTATACTCACGGAGTGGAGAATAGTGCCGATATATATATATTATGATATATAAAACCATCGGTTAGCAAATCAGAGGAAAAATCAGTTTACAGTAAAATAACGACTTAGGTCAAGTCGTTTCTCAAGTAATTAACGCCTAACAGAAGGGCGTTTACACATGGTCCGTTTTGCAGAATTTTCAATAATTCAATAATTTATTTAAAACGCGCCTTCTGCAGGGGCGTTTCTTCCAGAGTTGACGACTACAGTAGCAGGCGTCTTTTTATTTACAATATTTTTCAGAACATATTTATTTTCAGAAATTATCAAAAACGCGCCCTTGGCAGGGGCGTTAATTCATGAAATTCTTATTTTCACAGAATATATATTCCAGGATTTTAACAGATACGCGCCCTAGTAAGGGGCGTTTATTTTTAATTTACGCCCTGTGATGGGGCGTTACCACAGGGAAAACGACCTAGTCTAGGTCGTGAATTCAAGAAATATCAGGAATTAGCAAGATTTGCACGATAATCAAGGATAACAATCATATAGTCATGACAGGAAAATTGGCAGGAATTCACATGCAGTATATCAGATTTGATGTTTCATGTTTATTGACTTTTAATCGTTAACAATTATTGCTTTGATTTCATGTAATTGCATGGATAATCAGTTCTTAAGATTTACATGAAATTAACGCCTGTGTACAGGGCGTCAAATATAAAATTGACGACCTGGGCAGGGTCGTGTCTTGTAAATTAGCGCCCTAGTCTGGGGCGTGTATTTCATAGTCACGCCCTTGATAAGGACGTTTCTTTCAAGAAATTAACAGAAAGTCGTTCAGAAACTATAGTAAACCAAACCATGTATATGCATGATAATTATTGTACTGTATCAATTTAGTTTGGGCTACAGTGACTTGAGAAAATCCTACCTTGATAGTCGATTGAAGATGAACGTGAGGGATTTTAACTAGAAGAAGATGCTGCTCTGTTAAATGTTCTGAAGCTTCTGTAGCAACAAAGTCACAGCAACCTAGATGAAGATGGACGACCTACAGAGGATAGAATACGAAGGTATTATGCTTCGTAATAACCTAACCGAAGATAAAGGAGGAGAATAACTTACTGGTTCTCCTAGGAAAACAGGGCTCCTTAACCTGTAGAAGAGATATAGATGAAGAACATTAGTTCTTCACATACTACGTTCATAATGAAAGGAAGAAGAAAAATCGAAGAACTTGATGTTCTTCACGTACCTTGCAGATTCCGAACGCCAAATAGCGTTGAAGGGTTCGAGCAGTAGATTATTTATAGGGATTTAGGGGGTCTTATTAGGGCTAGAGTTTTATTGGGAGTAATATATCCCTAATAGAGTCCTTACCACCTTTTAATTCTTTCTAATACTTATCCATTACCCTGGATAAGTTTCTGGGTCGAACGATTCACGAACTGAATTAACGCCTTAGGTAAGGGCGTCGATTCTTTAATTGACGACCTAGTTCAGGTCGTTTCTTAAGAAACGTCTTGGATAAGGGCGTTCTTTGTTTTTGAAACACGCCCCATATATGGGCGTTTCTTTTACTTGCCTATTTGGTCGTGAGAGTTGACGACCGCACGTGTGGGCGTCCTTTCTTTAGTCACGCCTTTGATAGAGGTGTTTCTTATTGAATTAACGCCCTAATAAGAGGCGTTATTTTAATTTTGTTTTACTTCTTCTGATTAATCCTATTCTCATTATCTGTATTACTACTGTAATATATATATGTTTTAATTTATTTCAAATATTCATTTATCAGGGTTGCTACACCCTCCCCCACTTAAAAAGAATTTGGTCCCCAAATTCAATATATATAATTATACATGTGGAGAGCGTAGAACATATACCTCTTAGAATAACTCGGGAAATCGTTTCTTCATAGATTCTTCGGTCTCCCATGTCGCTTCGCGTTCAGGATTCTTATTCCATTGCACCTTGAGCATGGGAATAACCTTATTCCTTAGAGCTCGTATTTCTCGATCTAATATCTTCATAGGCTTCTGTTCATATGTGAGATCTTTCTGGATCACCAGATCTCCATGTTCAATAATATGAGATGGATCGTGCACATACTTCTTCAACATAGATATGTGAAATACATTGTGTACCTCGGACAACTGAGGAGGCAACGCGATGCGATAAGCAACCTCGCCAACTCTTTCGAGTACCTCAAATGGTCCGATGAATCTTGGCGTAAGCTTGCCCTTAACACCAAATCTTCGTATGCCACGTCCAGGGGATATCTTGAGAAATACATGATCTCCGATTTGGAATTCAAGATCTCTTCTTCTTGTATCTGCATAAGCCTTTTGCCTGGTCTGAGCAACTTGTAATCTTTCCCTGATTACTTGTATCTTCTCGGTTGTATCCCTTACCATGTCTGGACCTAACAGTTGTTTTTCTCCAACTTCGTTCCAACATATGGGAGATCGGCAACTCCTTCCGTATAAGGCTTCGAAAGGTGCCATTTGGATACTAGCTTGGTAGCTATTATTATATGCAAATTCAACTAAAGGTAAGTGGTCATGCCAGCTTCCTCCAAAGTCAATAATGCATGCTCTCAGCATATCTTCAACAACTTGATTAGTTCGCTCGGTCTGACCATCCGTTTGTGGGTGAAAAGCAGTACTAAAGTTGAGCCTTGTCCCCAACGAATGTTGTAATCCCTTCCAAAAATGAGAAGTAAAACGGGGATCTCTATCAGACACGATTGAGACAGGAATTCCATGTATCCTGACGATTTCTTTGATGTATAGTGCAGCTAGCACATCAATTGACCATCGGCTTTTGATTGGCAAGAAATGTGCCGATTTAGTCAATCGGTCAATGATAACCCAGATTCCATCATGTCCTCCTTTAGATTTAGACAAACCCATGATGAAGTCCATACCAATATCCTCCCATTTCCACTTAGGAATATCTAGAGGATGTAGTTTTCCCGCAGGCTTTTGGTGTTCCGCCTTGACCTGTTGGCATGTGAGACAGCGTGATACATAGTCCGCTATTTCTCTTTTCATATTAGGCCACCAAAAGTTCCTTTTTACATCTTGGTACATTTTGGTTGATCCTGGATGAATAGTGTACCTTGATCGGTGAGCTTCATCTAAGATCTTCTTCTTTAATTCCGGACAATCGGGTATACAAGTTCTATCTTTGAACGATAATCTTCCATCAGAAGTTAGTTGAAAATCAGATTGTCCTTCTAATCTGCCTTTGATTTCTACTAACATAGGATCATCATCCTGAAGTGTTTGTATTTCAGATAACAAATCTGACTGTATGCTTACATGAGATAGTGTGACAAATTTGGATTCCGTGTCCAAGCTTATATTGAGCTCGGAGAATTGTTCAAGTAACCTCCATTCTTGCATCATACAATTTGCTATCATTGCTCTCGGCTTTCGACTAAGGGCGTCAGCAACATAATTACCCTTTCCGGGATGGTATTGTATATTGAAGTCGAAGTCCTTGAGATATTCTAGCCAGCGTCTTTGTCTCATGTTTAGCTCCTTTTGTGAAAATAGATATTTGAGACTTTTGTGATCGGAGTATACAGTGAACTGTACTCCATAGAGATAGTGTCTCCATATCTTTAAGGAAAATACTACCGCGGCCAGTTCTAAGTCATGGACGGGGTAATTTTCCTCATGCTTCTTCAGCTGACGTGAAGAGTATGCTATGACCTTTCCTTGTTGCATTAGGACACATCCGAGGCCAATGCTAGAAGCATCAGTGTAGACCTCGAATTTCTCTCCTTCTATCGGTAGAGCTAAGACCGGAGCTGTGGTGAGATGATCCTTGAGAGTTTGGAAACTTCTTTCACATTCCTCACTCCATTCATATCGGATCTCCTTACGAGTTAATCTTGTAAGTGGTACGGCGATCTTAGAGAAATCTTTGATGAATCGCCGATAATAGCCTGCAAGACCTAAGAAACTTCTGATCTCGCTTGCATTAGTGGGTCTTTCCCAGTTTCTCACAGCTTCAACTTTTGACGGATCTACAGATAAACCGTCCTTGGATATGACATGTCCGAGAAAAGCCACTTCTTCAAGCCAGAACTCGCATTTGCTGAGTTTAGCATATAATTGATTTGTCCTCAAGACTTGCAATGCAATCCTCAAATGTTCTTCATGTTCTTCCTTAGTCTTGGAATATATCAATATATCATCAATGAAGACTACTACGAATTGATCCAAGTAAGGCCTGAATATGCTATTCATTAACTGCATAAAGGCAGCAGGGGCATTTGTTAGTCCAAAAGGCATAACAACAAATTCGTAATGGCCATACCTGCTTCTGAATGCGGTCTTATGAATGTCATCGTCCTTGATTCTTAATTGATGGTATCCCGACCTGAGATCAATCTTGGAAAAATATTTGGATCCTGAAATCTGATCAAATAACTCATCGATTCTCGGCAGTGGATACTTGTTCTTGATAGTAAGATGATTCAATTGTCGGTAGTCGATACACAATCTCATGGATCCATCCTTCTTCTTTACAAATAAGACTGGTGCTCCCCACGGGGAAGTACTTGGTCTAATAAACCCTTTTCGGATTAGTTCCAGCAACTGCTCCTTCAACTCCTTGAGTTCAGCAGGGGACATTCTATATGGTGCCTTTGAAACGGGACCAGCACCAGGGACTAAGTCAATGGTGAAGGCTACATCTCTTTGAGGGGGTAATCCCGGCAAATCTTTCGGAAATACGTCTGGAAATTCTCGCACTACCTGAATGTCCTCTATCTTGGTTTCTTTAGCTTCTTTAATAGTGACAAAAGCAAGGAAGGATACACATCCTTTCTTGACGAGCTTGCTTGCTCGAAGAGCCGAAATAAGAGGGGATTTGCTTCGACTCTTAGGACTAATATAAGTCAGTTCTGGAAATTCCTTGAAAACAATCTTGCTATCACGGCAATCAACCGTTGCCTGGTATTTGGATAACCAATCTGCTCCTAGTATCACATCATACTCTTTTAGATCTAAGCAGATAAGATCAATAGGAAAATTCTTTCCTCGAACCAATACCTCACAGTTTTGATAATGATGTGTGATATCCGTCTCGTTTCCGAGAGGAGTAGACAATATTAACTTCATCCATTCTGGTTCTAGAGGTAATGGGTCAGCAAACTTCTTGGAAATAATGGAATGCGATGCACCCGTATCAAATAAGACATGTGCATATTTGGAACAAATTTTTAATGTACCTTCCACCAATCCGCCTTCTTCTTCTGGTTCGGTCTCTTGGATTGCATGAAGACGCGCGTTCCTTGTCACTGGGCGTTTACCCTCACCGTCTTGGTCATTCATTAATGGACAATCGGGAATCCGATGTTCACGACTCCCACAACAGAGACATGCTCCTAATTTCCTCCAGCATTCTTCTGTTTTGTGACCAGCCTTGTCACAATGCTTGCAAACTGTATTCGAAGGGGTAGTGGTGATAGAGAAAGGCTTGGTCTTCTTGAATTTCTGATCTTGAGAGGAAGAACCTCCATTATTGGGCCTCTTCTTAAAGTTGGGTTTAAAAGAACCCGAACTTGTGACTTGCTCCTTTTTGTCTTTCCCACGGATCCTATCAGATAGTTCCGTGGCATCTTCAAGCAACTGAGCTCGGCGCACTATTTCAGCATAAACTTGAATATCCATAGGCGCCAGTTGAGTAATGTAGTGGGGCCTAAGCCCATTAAGAAATCTACGGGCTTTCATCTTTTCCGTGCTAATTAAATGCTTAGCATATCTAGACAGTCTAGAGAATTGTGCTTCATAATCAGCCACCGATAAAGATCTTTGCTTTAATGCGGCAAATTCGGCGGCCTTCTTTTCCTGGACCCTATCAGAGAAATATTTGGCGTTGAAATATTCAACGAATTCTCCCCATGTAACTTGAGTTGGGTCAATAGTAGCTTCAATCGACTCCCACCAGCATCTAGCATCTTTTTCTAACTGGAAAGTAGCTAATAAGACTTTGTCCTGATCCGTGCATTGCATAACACGGAATATACGTTCAATCTCCCGAACCCAATGCTCGGCATCGTCTGGATCGGTCGATCCCATGAACTTCGGGGGATTCATATTCTTGAATGCTTGGTGTAAGCTTCCAGCTCGTGGAGCACCACCTTGTGCTACCTGTTGTAGCACTTGGGTCATCCCTTGAAGGGTACGCTGCATGTTGCGCCATTGAGCACGTTCGGCAGCCATTATCCTACAATTACAATAGCTATGTTAGTATTATATCATTATGATCTTATAAAGGACTCATTGATCATTTAACCCTTGGTTCTACCCACTCTCACTTGGTTAAAGGTTTTGAAACCTATCCTTGGACTTGGGTTTCCTAGGAATTGAATACCTTAGGCTCTGATACCACAAAGACTGTCACGCCCCGAGCGCGGAAGATACCCGGAGTTGCGCGACGTGTCTATATCAATCATGTCAATCAGAGTGGTCGTGTATTCGACACAAAGACAGAGATGCGCAAAATAGCAAGATAACCCAATCCTTTATTTCATAATGGATAGACTATTACAAATCCAATACTCTGTTTAATAAAAAGAAAAAGAATACATATTTGACTCAAGAAACTATAGAAAAAGACTAGACGACACTTGTAGAAGCTCTATCACTTTCACTCTTGACCATTCCCATCCGATTGACTTCCATCGTCGTCGGACTTACCTGAAAAGTAGAAAGGGACAAACGGAATGAGCGAACGCTCAGTAGGAAATTATATCTCAAGTACTAGCAAGGGGTTTAAGTAATTACATTTTCATGAATGCAATAAAGCTATGCATGCTCGCACGAAACGACAAGATAGAGAGAATGTAATATCAAGGAAATAAGATGAACTTACCATGAACTTTCAACAAGATACAAGTTATTCAAGATATTCAAGCAAGTACCATTATCGAGTCATGTCAAGAACTTTGGCTATCATGTAGCAAGCAAGTAAATTACCCTTTTTCGGGCCACGCATTTCATGTAAAGTCAAGTACGATTCAAGTACAAGATGTGTGTGGAATGTCCAATCAAGCAAGTCAAGTACTCGGTATAATGCCAGATACCTTATCATTTTAACTCCCATGGGCACAAGTACTTTCGGGTGCTCCTCCCAGGACCAGATCGGGCCCTATATGCGCAGGCATTTATCATGTATTTTGACATCCACTCTTGTTTATAGCCAACATAGAATTTCAATAATCAAGCTTGTAGACACGTATGACAACTTTGATAGAATAGAGTCCAAAATATGACAAAGGACATAGAATGGCGATAATAACGGTATAATCACGATATCGATAAAACTAGGTAGAATATGATTCCCTTAACTTGGGTACCATGACAAATCAGTATGGACATTCTTTATATAGAATTGAGGTCCACATGAACAGTATATCAAAGGTAAGATACCCTCATTCTTATCATAGAATTGAGGTTTACAAGAACGACATGATATGGCATGATATCATCATCCCATTAAGAATTTCTTATGATATACTCTTTGTATAATCATAAGGGCCGGTATACCATGTTTCTTTAGAGTGACATGGCATCAATGGTGTAATGGGTTTTTAGGGTACAACCAGCTCAGTCGGCCTTGAGGGAATCCAAGGCTACGAGGAGTCTTACGGAGGTCTCTATGACTAACTCGCTAGTCCAAAGGAACGGAATGTCCAAAGGAGAGCTTGTATGTCAATGAGAATTGAGTGTGATCGATAAAACACCGTGAAAAGTGGGACTATACTCACGGAGTGGAGAATAGTGCCGATATATATATATTATGATATATAAAACCATCGGTTAGCAAATCAGAGGAAAAATCAGTTTACAGTAAAATAACGACTTAGGTCAAGTCGTTTCTCAAGTAATTAACGCCTAACAGAAGGGCGTTTACACATGGTCCGTTTTGCAGAATTTTCAATAATTCAATAATTTATTTAAAACGCGCCTTCTGCAGGGGCATTTCTTCCAGAGTTGACGACTACAGTAGCAGGCGTCTTTTTATTTACAATATTTTTCAGAACATATTTATTTTCAGAAATTATCAAAAACGCGCCCTTGGCAGGGGCGTTAATTCATGAAATTCTTATTTTCACAGAATATATATTCCAGGATTTTAACAGATACGCGCCCTAGTAAGGGGCGTTTATTTTTAATTTACGCCCTGTGATGGGGCGTTACCACAGGGAAAACGACCTAGTCTAGGTCGTGAATTCAAGAAATATCAGGAATTAGCAAGATTTGCACGATAATCAAGGATAACAATCATATAGTCATGACAGGAAAATTGGCAGGAATTCACATGCAGTATATCAGATTTGATGTTTCATGTTTATTGACTTTTAATCGTTAACAATTATTGCTTTGATTTCATGTAATTGCATGGATAATCAGTTCTTAAGATTTACATGAAATTAACGCCTGTGTACAGGGCGTCAAATATAAAATTGACGACCTGGGCAGGGTCGTGTCTTGTAAATTAGCGCCCTAGTCTGGGGCGTGTATTTCATAGTCACGCCCTTGATAAGGACGTTTCTTTCAAGAAATTAACAGAAAGTCGTTCAGAAACTATAGTAAACCAAACCATGTATATGCATGATAATTATTGTACTGTATCAATTTAGTTTGGGCTACAGTGACTTGAGAAAATCCTACCTTGATAGTCGATTGAAGATGAACGTGAGGGATTTTAACTAGAAGAAGATGCTGCTCTGTTAAATGTTCTGAAGCTTCTGTAGCAACAAAGTCACAGCAACCTAGATGAAGATGGACGACCTACAGAGGATAGAATACGAAGGTATTATGCTTCGTAATAACCTAACCGAAGATAAAGGAGGAGAATAACTTACTGGTTCTCCTAGGAAAACAGGGCTCCTTAACCTGTAGAAGAGATATAGATGAAGAACATTAGTTCTTCACATACTACGTTCATAATGAAAGGAAGAAGAAAAATCGAAGAACTTGATGTTCTTCACGTACCTTGCAGATTCCGAACGCCAAATAGCGTTGAAGGGTTCGAGCAGTAGATTATTTATAGGGATTTAGGGGGTCTTATTAGGGCTAGAGTTTTATTGGGAGTAATATATCCCTAATAGAGTCCTTACCACCTTTTAATTCTTTCTAATACTTATCCATTACCCTGGATAAGTTTCTGGGTCGAACGATTCACGAACTGAATTAACGCCTTAGGTAAGGGCGTCGATTCTTTAATTGACGACCTAGTTCAGGTCGTTTCTTAAGAAACGTCTTGGATAAGGGCGTTCTTTGTTTTTGAAACACGCCCCATATATGGGCGTTTCTTTTACTTGCCTATTTGGTCGTGAGAGTTGACGACCGCACGTGTGGGCGTCCTTTCTTTAGTCACGCCTTTGATAGAGGCATTTTTTATTGAATTAACGCCCTAATAAGAGGCGTTATTTTAATTTTGTTTTACTTCTTCTGATTAATCCTATTCTCATTATCTGTATTACTACTGTAATATATATATGTTTTAATTTATTTCAAATATTCATTTATCAGGGTTGCTACAGCATGCGTAGGATGCTAAGGGGAATGTGATCGCCAGAGGGGTTACCTCAAAGAAGAAAAGAATGATCGCATGTACCTTGTGTTGAGCGGGTGAGATTGTGGATCCTTTCTTCCTCCTTCTATCGGTCGGCCGATGAAGGGGGTTCTTAGCTTTGATTACCTTGTAAGCACACACAAAACAAGCAAAGATATGGATTAGCCAAAAGGGTGTAGTATCAATGTTCTAAGAATATGAAATCAATCAAATTGAGCATGAACACACCTTGTGTGTTTTGATTTTTTTAAAACCCCTAAGAGGAGCAACAAGGTTTGAAAAATATGGATGAATATGCTAATGCAACAAGATAGATATGATGTGGGATCTAGCAAAGAGCTAGAAGAGAAGGATGCGTGATAATGATGATATGAAAACCAACTAAATAATTAAAGAGAGGGATCCTTTCTGCTGTGCGTGCAGCAGTGAAGGGAGGAGAGGAGAGCTTTAATATGCAATGGTGTAGCAGAGGACCGTCCGTAGAAAGGGATTCGCCAGGAAGAAGAGCTTGGAAGAATCACCGGCAATCAAAGAAAACACTCTTCTCTCTGTTAACTCTGTATGTTTCTCTCTACCTTTTGCTCCTTTTCCTCTCTTCTTCTTCTCATGCCTCGCGCGAAGAGACCCAGGAGGTGTATTTATAGGGCCAAAAATCCTTGCTAAACAAGGATTAAAACAAGGTAATAATCCTCCATCAAGAAACCCTCTTCCCAATCGAACAGGAGGCTCAAAACGAGGAAGGAATCATTAATGGAAAGAAGGAGACAAAAGGGAGACGGAATTGAAAATGACGACCCCTTTAAGGGCGTCAATTAAAAATGATGACACGACCAAAGGCGTTAATTAGAATAACGACGCCCATAAAGTCGTCAATTCCTGGATTTAATTAAAGAAACAATTAACTTTCCTTATTTAAAATGATGAACTGACACCTGTCATACAGACGTCAAATAATCAACGCCTTTAAGAGAGACGTCAATTTCTCAATTTTCATTTTATTTGCGATCCGTAATTTCCAGTAAATCCAGAAAATGACGCCCATATTGATAGTCATCCATTTATAAAAGAAGCGCCTTTGTCAATGCCGTCAATTTAAAAGATGCCCCTACTTAAGGCGTTAATTCCAATTACCCAAAAAAAACCTAAATAATTCATAAAAAAAAGAAAAACTTCATATTAAATCAATATTGAAGTCCGCTTTGGGGCGTCATATGGTGACATGAGATTTACTCAACATAGCATCAATTTTGGCGTGTCTACATGTATCAATGATTGTGGCTTAATTGATACGGGTTATATGGGTTCTAAATACACTTGGCATAATAATCAACATGGTGCAAAAGGAATCTGGAGTAGACTGGACAGAGTTTTTATAAACTGAAGTTGGTTAAACATGTTCCCAATAACAGTAGAGCATTTATCGAGAGAGGCCTCAGATCATGCACCTCTTCTTGTTAAATTGGCTATTTTAAGCAAGTTCAGAAGCAGATTCTATTTTCAACAAATGTGGACGACACATGAATCCTTTCCTCAGGCAGCTGAACAGTGTTGGAAAACCAGTCCTATAGCCTCTTCTGCAATCACTACTTTATGTATCAAACTCAAGGCTTTGAAGAACATGTTACAGATTTGGAATAGACATGTTTTTGGTGATGTCCATAAAAATCTTATGGCTGCGGAGGATGAGATTCTGAAAGCTGAACATCTTTTTGATTCCATTCCTAGTGCTGCAAATTTGGATTCTTTAGAAACTGCAAAGTCTAGTCTCACTGATTGTATAGTCCAACAAGAGATTTTTTGGAAACAAAAATCTAGAATTCAATGGTTAAAAGAAGGTGATAGGAATACTAAATTTTTTCACATGACAACAATGGCAAACAGAAGACGGAATACTATTAATCATCTCCGGAATGACTTGGGCTCTATTACATCAGACAGTCAGGAAATGAAAGTTATAGCTGTGCATCAGTTTCATAAAGCTTTCACATCTCAGTAGCATTTTATTGATAGTGATCTTATAAACTGTACCCCTCAACTGATATTGGCTGAAGATAATGAATTTCTATGTGCTATTCCTGATTATACGGAAATTAAGGAAGCTGTTTTCTCTATCTCCCCTGACAGTGCCCCAGGACCAGATGGATTTACTGGGTGTTTTTTCCAGAAAGCATGGCCAATCATTGATAAGGAAGTGATCAAAGGCATTCAGGAGTTTTTTGCTAATAGAAGACCCCTCCCAAGAGAATTCACAACAACTCTTATTGCTCTTATTCCCAAGATTAGCAATGCTTCTACAATTTCTGAATATAGGCCAATCAGTTTGTGCAATTTTTCCTACAAAATTATTTCCAAAGTCTTGTGCAATAGACTGAGCAGATTTTTGCCAACTATTATCTCAAAAGAACAGTCGGCCTTTGTTAAAGGCAGACACATTCTAGATAACATTGCTTTGGCCCAGGAAATGACTCAGGAATTGGGAAGGAAAATTAGAGGGAGTACTATCATTTTGAAGCTGGACATGGCAAAGGCATATGATAAAATTGAATGAGGTTTTCTTTTTGCAGTATTAAAGAGATTTGGTTTTAGTAATACCTTCATTGATATGATTGATCTCATGGTCAACAACTGGTGGTTTTCTATTTCCATTAATGGAGAATCCACTGGCTTTTTTAAGTCTACAAGGGGCCTTAGACAAGGTGATCCTATTGCACCATACCTCTTTATAATTGCACAAGATTCTCTTAGCATATTTCTTCAAAATGCCTACATGAGAGGTTCTATTGGGTGGTTCTCTGGTCCTAGGAGATGTCCAGCTATCTCCCATCTTTTATTTGCAGATGATACTCTAGTATTTGCTAATGCTACAACTGATTCTATTCGCAACCTCATGACTGTTCTGAGCTCATATGAAAAAGCCTCTGGCCAACTTATTAATGTGGAGAAGAGTGGTTATTTTATTCACCCAAAACAAGCCCAATCTCTTTCCAGTAGAATTGAGCATATCACTAGTTATACTAGATTGAATTTTCCTCATAAATACTTAGGTTTTCCTTTGGCTCTGGGCAGGATCAAAAAAGTACACTATGTGGGTATTATTGCTGCAATTCAAAAGAAGATTGAAGGTTGGCAAGTCAGGTTCCTCTCTCAAGGTGCATGCCTTATTCTAATAAAACATGTACTCACTTCCATCCCAATATATACTCTGGCTTCCACTCCTCTTCATGAAGGAATTCACCACATCTTAGATCAGTCCTTTGCCAATTTTTTTTGGGGCTCATCCCAATATGGCAACCGGAAGCATTGGAGGGCTTGGCAGGAGATTTGCCAACCAATACCTCAGGGAGGCTTGGGAATTATGTCTTTAAGGCATATGGAAACTGCCCTTCGAGTAAAAATGCTTTGGCATGTCTTATTTTCTGACTCAATATGGGCTGGCTTTTTCAGAGCTAAATATATTAGAGGCAATCACATTAGTTTAGTTAGCTTCAAATAAATGAATGGCTTTGCAAGGAAAAGTTGGCTGCGTGCCAAAAATCTTCTCATTCAACACCAGAGGTTCATCATTGGCAATGGTCAAGACACCAATTTTTGGAAAGACATCTGGATTGGGAACAAAAACTTAGAGTCCATGGTTTCTTCTAATCTCATCCAGGATAATAAAGCTCCTGTTAAGGAAATTCTCACTCAGCCAACTCAGGAAACTGCTAATCTTATTGATGTTGTCCTTCCTAGTGATATAAAAAGGGCCCTATGTGATATCAAATTATCTACCCTTCCGGATAAGAATATATGGTGTATGTCTTCGAGCGGAAATTGCACTGTTTCATCCATTTATTACAACCATTTTAGTATGCAGCAACTGAATATTCAATCCTACTGAAAGTATATATGGTCTAAATGGATTCCTACAAGAATTTCTGTATTCCTTTGGAAGGTTATCCACAACTGTTTGCCATTGGACCTGAACATCAAACGTACGGGCATTCCATTCTATTCTAAATGCAGATGCTGCAAGCAAAGTCAAGAGGAGGACATTAATCACTTATTTGTTAATAGTGATTTGGCCACTAACATATGGTCCTTTTTCAGATCCAAAAGACTCCCAATCTCTAGTAACACAGCAAGGGGTATAATAACTCACACTATCCTAACAGTTAAAGGTAATACCACATTTGGCTTATTCTCTATTGGGATTATAGCTTACGGTCTGTGGGAGATCTGGACTGCTAGGAATGCAACAACTCATGATGATAGGATTCCTCAACCGCAATGTCTGATTCCAGAGGTGATTACTCAGGTTAAACAAGCCATTAAACTTGCTGATCTATAGGAACCAAATTTCAACAGAAAGAAGATACTGGCATCATTTGATATCACAATCCAGTGTAACAAGAAACTACCTGTAATGCTGGTAAAGTGGCAGTGTCCTCCATGGCCTCACTTCAAGCTTAACACCGATGGAGCTTCCAAACATGCAGGTGATTCGGGAGGTGGTGGCATTGTTCAGGATGCTTTTGGAGTTCCTATTATTTCCTTTTCCCATTACTATGCACAGAGTAACAGTGTTATAGCTGAAGCAAGAGCTATTATGGATGGTTTGAAATTTCTTAAGGCAACTACATCTCAGCCGGCATTTATTGAATGTGATTCCCAAACTCTTGTGCAAGTGATTACCCGGAAGATCCCTTGTCCATGGAGGATTATAGTTAATGTGAGAGAAATTTGGAGCTTACTATCTACCAATGATTCAATAAGACATATTTTCCGTGAAGCAAATAAAGTGGCTGATTCATTGGCCAACCTTGCATGCACCATGAAATGTAACTCTTGTTTCTTTTCGCAGCAACAACTCCCTAAACATATAAAGGGAATTGCTCGCATGGATAAGCTAGGATTGCCTAGCATCCGATTGATGTAAATTTTTGTACCCTTGATGTCAATAAAATTTACCTCCTAGTAATGTGATGGTGGAGTGGCTTTCTCGCTATCTCTGATAGAGGGTGCACTCTCCTATTACACCTAGGTAGGGTTTTCTAGAAAAAAATAGCAAGGCCCGAAGGTAAAGGAACTGATGAAACTGGCAAGGTCTTTGCAAAGGCGGTAGATATAAAGGAATGAGAAGCACCAGTATCGAATAGTACAAAAGCAGGATGTGAACAAATGTGAATGGTACCTTCCATAAGCCCGTCATCCCTGGGCGCTACATCATCTAAAACAGCATTGAGATGAGCACGTCTCTTATGTCCACTTCCAGAAGATAGTTCCTTCATAAGGGGGCAATCAGGCATGCGGTGCTCCCGGCTGCCACAACGTAGATAAGCGCCAAGGTGTTTCCAGCATTCTTCGACTGAATGGCCGAACGTCTCACAAAAAGTATAGGCCGTGGTGACCTACTTGTCTTCTTCCCTGACTTTCTTGTTTTTATGGTAGCCACTACCAATCCCATTTCGGGACTTCTTCTTGCTATCACGGGATTTATAGGGTTCCATGATGTTGAACTTGCCTTTCTTATCACGCCGATCTGATCTTCGGCTCGGTTCTTCACCTTTTCCTTTTAATTTTTTGACCTTCTCTAAGGTTCTTTCGCACAAATATGCCCGTTGGACCATCTCCGCATAAGTACGGATATTTTGAGTCCCGAGCTGCTGAATAAAATCGGGTCTTAAACCATCCATAAATCGATTAGGCTTTAGTAAGTCGGTACTGACCAGATGAGGAGCACACAACACCAGCCTGGAAAACCGAAGCTCATATTCTAACACCGATAACATGCCCTGGCGTAAAGAAGTGAATTCCATAGCCTTCCGCTCCTTGATGTGCTCAGAAAAATATTTGGCACGGAATAGCGTAAGAAAACCTTCACATGTATGGGGTGCATCTGCTGGCGGTGTCGGAACCGACTTCCACCATGTAGGTGCATCTTTGTTAAGTTGAAAAGCGGCAAGACGCACTTTCTCTTGGTCAACACATTGCATGACCTCAAATATACGGTTCATCTCATCAATCCAGTTCTCAGCTTCGTCTGGATTAGAAGAACCATAGAATTGTGAAGGGTTTAGACTCCTAAAGTTGCGATGTAAATCTCCAGCTCTTGCCCCTGCGCCAGCTTGTGCCATAGTTTGCAATGCTTAAGACCAGCGATGGTCTCTTGCATTCCATTCCAATCTACGCAGTGAGCCATTGAGATAATACTGTACCTGAGAGAAATAACAAATCATTAACACAAATGGAATTTAAAAGGGTTAATCTAGAGCTATTTTACTATCTCATCCCGAGCTCTACCCAATTCTCACATAGGTGGGGAATTTCTTCCTTAGTTCATAGGTATGGGTCCTTAAGCCTCGGACTTATCCTATGACATGACATTTTCCCAGGACTTCTAGTCCAAGTGCTCTGATACCAACTTAACTGTCACGCCCCGAGATAATGTAGCGGAAACAATCGGGAACGCGAACAGCTGGCATGGTAAGCCTCTTGTAAGCAAGAATAATCAGAGTGCAAAATAATCACACAAAGTAATTGCACAATAACTTACTCAAACCTTCACCTTTATTAATAATAACAGCCATAATTCAAGTACACGAGACATTGACTTTCTTAAATTTGCTAGACTTAATAAGAGAAAATTACATAGACTCAATCTAGACATTTTGAACTTCCTAAGTCTTCACTCTTTAATCGCTCTCGGACCCATCACTGGAATGACCCGAATCTGAATCTGACCCACTGGTATTTTTTGAAAAGATTAGAAAATAGGTAATGAGCACACTTTCCCAGTAGGTATCTTCGCATCAACATGATTGGCAATGTTTAAGTAATTAATATCTTTAGCTCTAAAGAAAAAGATAAATCATGTAAATACGATCAAACATGCGATTAAAGCCAAAGTAACAAGATATGATCAAGCTTGAGATATGAGAATATGAATTGAATATAATGCGATTAAATCATACTTGCTCAATTCAAGTGTAATCTAGCAAGAATGTAACAATGGCCTTTCATGAACAAGAATATAACAAGAATGTACTAGCAAGTCTTATGACACACACTTAAGTACATTTCGCCTAACAGCAAGTACTTAGTGAATTTATGTGGATCCCGTGGATATTTCACTTATTTATAAAAAAAGTACTCCCAGCGTAATGTGACGCCAGTAGCATCATACCCCATGGTTTATATAGTATGTTTCCGACAATCAGCCGAGGGGACTAGCATAGAGCCCATGAACACAATCAGTGCTCGAACTGCATCTTCAAGTATAAATCAAGCTATTTCCACGTATATAACAATAATGTGGCCAAGACTATACAATTTCAATGATAGTTCCAAAAATAAGAATGCTCCTACTGAGAATAAGATTTCAAAAAACACATTGATAACTAGGTTATGCCGTGGAAATAAATCGGCAGCATAACGATACATTTCTTAACTTTCACAATTTAATTAGGTATTTTTGGAATAATGTGACAGGTTCTAGATAATCAATTGGACTATCTAGGATCATAAGAATACTAACCCTTGGGACAAACCTTGAGTTAATCTATACTCAGAAAAATAGCGATCGTTTACTGGGCCGTTTCATGGAGAAAGTGGTCTAGTTCTGGACCGTTAAGGACAAGACTGTTCGATATTTAAAACAGATTATCTGGAGTCTTTAGCGGTCAAAGAAAAAACCATCTAGGATCCGTTAGCGGTCTAGTGAAGGGCCGCTATCAGACTCTGGCGGTCAACAAGCAGGCCGCTAAGTTCCAAAAATATAAAACACCGGTATAAGTGCTTTCTTGACAATGGGCTTTAATGGTACAACCAACTCGATGTCCTGGAGGGAATCCCAGGCTCACAGAGAATTACAGAGGCCTTGAAATAAGATTTCCTAGTCCGTTGGAAGGAATATCCAAAGGAGAGGTCATCAAGTCCAAGATTGTGTGCCTAATGTGCATAGGTGTAACTAATGGTCATATAGTGGGATATATGCCATGTACTTATGAAAATGACTCTATAGATGAGAAGAGAATCAATAAGGAAATCCATAGTGAACCACATTCATCTTACTTTTGAAACATGTGTTTAATACAAAGTATATGATTTTGGGCAAGAAATTAACTTACGTTTAAAATAAGTTCTATATGCATAATAAACATGAAATCTACTAGAAATCTCTATGTATACATAAACAACGCCAGTAGCAGGGATAAAACTTAACTAACTTGGTTTATCATATAAGAAATAGGGTGATTCTGCATTAGGTTTCGGATTAACCAAAATACAGAACTCAGGGTTTTAATGGTCTAATATACAGCCGTTTGTAGGGCTGAACGGTCTATCGTAAGTCCGCTTGTGGTTTGATAACATTGAAATCGCAAGAACATTAACGGTCTATATATTGGCCGCTAACCCTTGATAAGCGGTTTATCGTAGGGCCGCTAACCAATTGATGGCGGTCCATTATTAGGCTGTTTATGGTTGACTGACAGAAATTAAATAATTAAAACTAAAGGATAATCCAAGACATATCATGCCTGGAAACCAACATATATAAACTCTATAACATGCTAGAACAAAGAATAAGTCTACAATATGCATGGGTTCTGCGATATTCACAAGAGAGTTTCTTTTATCTCATTAGGGTTAGGATTTATGCATGAACATTACACTAGATGCATAGACTCAAAAAAAATATGAAATTGTCGATCTATAATGCATGAAATCAGGTGCAACAAGAGGGCTTTTAATCCTAGTACAATGTTTTAGCCATTCATAAGATGACCTACCTCTGTCCTGGGCTTTTAACTTCGAATTTAAGCTTGGAAGTTAACCCTAGTTCCCTATACTTCTTGTGCTAAAACAGCAACTTCACGACCTAATATCTCTTGATTCTCCTGACCTAAATATGTGAAATTTGGAGGGTAAGAAGAAGATACAAAGGAGAACAAAAAGTTCTAAAGGTGCAACTTCTAAATACCTCATTTTGGGTTCCTAACAACTTGATCTTCACCAGTCCGTTGCTCAATTTCCTAGGTCGTTGATGTAAAATCAGTAACTTTGACCACCTCTAACTCCTTCTGTGCTTGATCTCCTAGGATGAAATTTTGGGAGGAGTTAGATCTATATATTGTGAAAAAAAAGACTCTAAAGAACCTACCTGAATTAAAGCCGTTTTACCTTAGTCCCACGCGAGCCAAACATAGGGGTCGCGCAAGTGAAACCTAGAGTCTATTTATAGGGTTTTGGAGATTAGAACGATTCTAGAGTCCCTATTAAATTTTCAATTCGATCCTCAAGCCTTCTAGACCTATCTAACTAGTTGATAGAGTCGATCCTAGGCAATTTGAATGATAAAAATCCAACCTTTTCACGCTTCATCTCTCTCACGGAACTGACAGGAATTAGCGGTCTAGGACTGGACCGCCAACAATCCCCGAGCGGTTCCGCGATAGACCGCCTTTACTATTGGGCGCCGAATTTGAATTTAATTCAAACTCTATGTTTTTATTTATCCACTTATTTATCTAAACAAGGAGTATTTATCCCTTGAATTTCGTAAATAACTATTTAGACTTCTAGAATATGGGCCAAACTTCATGGGCTTGGTCCTTAAGTTCTTTGGGCTTCATTTAAATAGGCTAGGTTAATTGGTTATCACACTTGGACATAAATAATAATTTTTTTAACCCAGAAATTTATTTATTAATCCATTTTGGTCTTTAAAAATTCTTATAAATTCCTAGAAAATTCTTAAATACTTCAGAAATATTCTATAAAAATTCCGGGGCATTACACCCTCCCCCACTTAAGAGAATTTGGTCCCCAAATTCAATGTATGGATTATATGGAGAGTGTACTTACAGTTAAATAATTTCGAAAATCTTTTGCGCATCGCTTCTTCGGTTTCCCATGTTGCTTCATATGGACACAACTTGGTCCATTGGACTTTGACCATCGGAATAGTTTTATTCCGAAGTTGACAAACCTCTTGTTCAACGATCCTTATTGGCTTTTGCTCGTATGTCAAGTCCTTCTTAATCTCCAGATTGTCGTAAGTGATGACATGGAAAGGATCAGGACCATATTTCTTGAGCATTGAGACGTGAAATACATCATGAACTTCTGTTAATTGAGGGGGCAAAATAATTCTATATGCAACTTCACCAACCCTTTCAAGAATCTCGAAGGGGCCAATGAATCTTGGAGTAAGCTTACCCTTAATACCAAATCTTCGAATACCTCGACCTGGAGAAACTTTAATGAACACATGGTCACCTACTTGAAACTCCATGTCGCGCCTTCGATTGTCAGCATATGATTTCTGCCTATCTTGTGCCATTTGAAGTCTTTCTCGAATGAGTTTTATCTTCTCGGTAGTATCTCTAATAATGTCGGGACCGAGAAATTACCTTTATCCTACTTCATTCCAACAAATAGGCGAATGACAGCTTCTTCTATATAAAGCTTCAAATAGTGCCATTTGAATACTAGTTTGGTAGCTATTGTTGTATGCGAATTCTACTAGAGACAAGTGATCATGCCAACTTCCTCTAAAATCAATAGCACAAGTCCTGAGCATATCTTCTACCACTTGATTTGCCCTTTCTGTTTGACCATCAGTTTGTGGATGAAATGTCGTGCTAAAGTTCAGTCAGGTTCCTCAAGAATGTTGTAGACCCTTCCAGAATTGTGATGTAAAATCGAGGATCTCGATCAGATATGATGCTAACGGGGACACCGTATAATTTGACAATTTCCCTCATGTATAATGCTGCTAGTACATCCACAGACCATCGACTTTTGATCGGTAGAAAATGTGCAGACTTAGTCAATCGGTCTATGATCACCCATATACCATCATGTCCTCCTCTTGTCTTTGGTAAACCCATGATGAAATTCGTCCCTATACTTTCCCATTTCCATTCGGGAATATTTAAGGGTTGCAATTTCCCAACGGGTTTTAAATGTTCTGTCTTGACCTGTTGACAATTGAGACAGCGGGACACAAAATCTGCTACCTCCCTCTTCATGTTGGGCCACCAAAAGTTTCTTTTCAAATCTTGATACATTTTGGTAGCACCAAGATGTACAACATACCTTGACTTATGTGCCTCTTCCATGATTAATTTCTTAGTATCATTATGATTTGGCACGCAAATCCTACCTTTAAATAGTAGTCTTCCATCAGTTGAGATAGAAAATTCTGGTCTCTGATCAATATTATCCTTGATTTTCATCAATGCAGGGTCATCCCTTTGTTATTTGACTATATCCTCAATCAATATAGGTTGAGACCTTATATTGGCAATTATACATCCATCTTCTTCCCTGTCAATATCAAGATTCAAGAGAGAAAAATCTTTGATAAGATAATTCATTCCTTTCCTGAGGCTCGCTAGAGTAGCCTTTGGTTCTGCTAAGAGCATCAGCCACATCATTTGCTTTCCCTAGATGATATTGAATTGTAAAGTCAAAGTCCTTGAGATACTCCAACTATCTGCGTTGTCGCATATTTAATTCCTTCTGGGTGAAAAGATACTTCAGACTTTTATGATCTGAAAATATAGTAAATTTCTCCCCATAAAGGTAATGTCACCAAATCTTCAAAGTGAAAATAACCGCAGCTAATTCCAGATCATGCACAGGGTAATTCTCTTCATGACGCTTCAATTGCCTTGAGGAATAACTAATCACCTTCCCATTTTGCATGAGAACACATCCTAGGCCAATGCCAGATGCATCCGTATAGACTTCAAAACCACCATCTTCAACGGGCAATGTCAGAATAGGGGCTATGGTGAGGTGATCCTTAAGAGTTAGAAAACTTTCCTCGCAGTCCTTTGACCATATAAAAAGAATTTCTTTTCTTGTAAGTCTAGTCAAAGGAACGGCGATCTTAGAGAAATCCTTAATAAATCTCCTGTAATAGCCAGCTTGCCCCAGAAAGCTTCTTACTTCCGATACGGTCGTTGGCCGGCTCTAATTCTTAACAGCTTCCACCTTAGAAGGATCGACAGCGATGCCTTCCTTTGAAATAATATGGTTGAAGAATGAGACTTCCTTTAGCCAAAACTCACACTTACTAAGCTTTGTATAGAGTTTGTGTTCTCTTAGTGTCTGTAAGGCTATTCTCAAGTGCTCGTCATGTTCTTCCCTTGTTTTGGAGTATATAAGGATGTCATCAATAAAGATGACTACACATTGGTCGAGATAAGGTTGGAAGACATTATTCATAAGTTGCATAAAAGCTGTCGGGGGCATTGGTTAACCCAAACGGCATTACTACGAACTCGTAGTGGCCATATCTGCTCTGAAAAGTAGTTTTGTAAATGTCTTCATCTTTGATCTTGAGTTGATGATATCCCGACCTTAGGTCTATCTTAGAAAAATATTCTACTCCTGAAATTTGATCAAAGAGCTCATCGATACGCGGAAACGGATACTTGTTCTTGATAGTAAGCTTATTCAGTCGTCGGTAATCGATACATAACCTGAGAGATCCATCTTTCTTCTTGACAAATAGAACTGGCGCACCCCAAGGAGATGTGCTAGGTCGTATGAATCCCTTGTCCAAAAACTACTGAAGCTGTTTCTTCAATTCCTTAAGTTCTGTGGGGGACATCCTGTAGGGAGCTACTGAAACAGGTGCCGCTCCAGGAATAAGTTCGATGAAAAAGTTTACTTTTCTTTCGGGCGGTAAATCGGGTAAATCCGATGGGAATACATCCAGAAATTCATTGACAATAGGAATATTATCTAAGATGATTTCCTTAGATTCGGTGAGGATTACGGAAGCAAGAAAAGCTACACATTCTTGTGAGATAAGTTTGCAAGTATGAAGAGATGAAATAATGGCAGGGTGCTTCTTATATTAGATACCAAGGAAAGAAAATCTTGAAAGACCTAGTTTCTGAAAAGAGATAATCTGGTTACGACAATTTATATAGACATCATGATCTACAAGCCAATCTACACCTAATATAGCATCGTAGCCCTCCATGTCAAGGCATACAAGATTTGCAGGGAGATTGTGACCTTCCACCCTTACCTCACTATTAGGATAATAGTTTGTGAGTTTGGTTCCAGGACCTAAAGGTGTAGTAATAGAAAGGTTCAAAGGTAAAGGAACTGATGAAACTGGCAAGGTCTTTGCAAAGGCGGTAGATATAAAGGAATGAGAAGCACCAATATCGAATAGTATAAAGGCGGTAGATATAAAGGATGGGAACAAATGTGAAGGGTACCTTCCATAAGCCCGTCATCCCTGGGCGCTTCATCATCTAAAACAGCATTGAGACGAGTCTGTCTCTTACGTCCACTTCCCGAAGATAGTTCCTTCATAAGGGGGCAATCTGGCATGCGGTGCTCCCGGCTACCACAACATAGATAAGCGCCAAGGCGCTTCCAGCATTCTTCAGCTGAATGGCCAAACTTCTCACAAAAAGTACAGACCGTGGCGACCTGCTTGTCTTCTTCCCTGACTTTCTTATTTTTGTGGTAGCCACTACCACTCCCATTCCGGGACCTCTTCTTGCTATCACGGGATTTATAGGGTTCCGTGATGCTGAACTTGCCTTTCTTATCACGCTGATCTGATCTTCGACTCGGTTCTTCCCCTTTTCCTTTTAATGTTTCGACCTTCTCTAAGGTCCTTTCGCACAAATATGTCCGTTGGACCATCTCCGCATAAGTACGGATATTTTGAGTCCCGAGTTATTGAATAAAATTGGGTCCTAAACCATCCATAAATCGATTAGCCTTTATTAAGTCGGTACTGACCAGACGAGGAGCATACGGCACCAGCCTGGAAAACTGAAGCTCATATTTTGCCACCGACAACATGCCCTGGCGTAAAGAAGCGAATTCCATAGCCTTCCACTCCTTCACGTGCTCAGAAAAATATTTGGCACGGAATAGCGCAAGAAAACCTTCCCATGTATGGGGTGCATCTGCTGGCGGTGCCGGAACCGACTTCCACCATGTACGTGCATCTTTGTTAAGTTGAAAAGCGGCAAGACGCACTTTCTCTTGGTCAGCACATTCCATGACCTCAAATATACGGTTCATCTCATCAATCCAGTTCTCAGCTTCCTCTGGATTAGAAGAACCATAGAATCGTGGAAGGTTTAGACTCCTAAAGTTGCGATGTAAATCTCCAGCTCTTGCCCCTGCGCCAGCTTGCGCCATAGTTTGCAATGCTTGAGTAAGACCAGCGACGGTCTCTTGCATTCCATTCCAATCTATGCGATGAGCCATTGAGATAATATTGTACCTGAGAGAAATAACAAATCATTAACTCCCATGCAATTTAAAAGGGTTAATCTAGAGTTATCTTACTATCTCATCCCGAGTTCTACCTAATTCTCACATAGGTGGGGAATTTCTTCCTTAGTTCATAGGTATGGGTCCTTAAGCCTCGGACTTATCCTATAACATGACATTTTCCTAGGACTTCTAGTCCTAGGAAACTGATACCAACTTAACTGTCACGCCCTGAGATAATGCAGCGAAAACAATCGGGAACGCGAACAGCCCGCATGGTAAGCCTCTTACAAGCAAGAATAATCAGAGTGCAAAACAATCACACAAAGTAATTGCACAATAACTTACTCAAACCTTCACCTTTATTAATAATAACAACCATAATTCAAGTACATGAGACATTGACTTTCTTAAATTTGCTAGACTTAATAAGAGAAAATTACATAGACTCGATCTAGACATTTTGAACTTCCTAAGTCTTCACTCTTTAATCGCTCTCGGACCCATCACTGGAATGACCCGAATCTGAATCTGACCCACTGGTATTTCCTGAAAAGATTGAAAAATAGGTAATGAGCACACTTACCCAGCAGGTATCTTCGCATCAACATGATTGGCAATGTTAAAGTAATTAATATCTTTAGCTTTGAAGAAAAAGATAAATCATGCAAATACGATCAAACATGCGATTAAATCCAAACTAACAAGACATGATCAAGCTTGAGATATGAGAATATGAATTGAATATAATGTGATTAAATCACACTTGCTCAATTCAAGTGTAATCCAGCAAGAATGTAACAATGGCCTTTCATGAACAAGAATATAACAAGAATGTACTAGCAAGTCTTGTGACACGCACTTAAGTACCTTTCGCTTAACAGCAAGTACTTAGTGAATTTAAGTGGATCCCGTGGATATTTCACTTATTTATAAAAAAAGTACTCCCCGCGTAATGCGACGCCAGTAGCATCATATCCCATGGTTTATATAGTATGTTTCCGACAATCAGCCGAGGGGACTAGCAAAGAGCCCTTGAACACAATCAATGCTCGAACTGCATCTTCAAGTATAAATCAAGATATTTCCACGTATATAACAATAATGTGGCCAAGATTGTACAATTTCAATGATATTTCCAAAAATTAGAATGCTGCTACTGAGAATAAGATTTCAATAAACACGTTGATAACTAGGTTATGCCGTGGAAATAAATCGACAGCATAACTGTACATTTCTTAACTTTCATAATTTACTTAGGTATTTTTGGAATAATGTGACAGGTTCTAGATAATCAATTGGACTATCTAGGATCATAAGAATATTAACCCTTGGGTCAAACCTCGGGTTAATCTATACTCAGAAAAATAGCTGTCGTTTACTGGACCGTTTCATGGAGAAAGCGGTCTAGTTCTGGACCGTTAAGGACAATACTGTTCGATATTTAAAACAGATTATCTGGAGTCTTTAGCGGTCAAAGAAAAAACCATCTAGGATCCGTTAGCGGTCTAGTGAAGGGCCGCTATAAGACTCTGGCGATCAACAAGAAGGCCGCTAAGTTCCAGAAATATAAAACACTGGTATAAGTGCTTTCTAGACAATGGGCTTTAATGGTACAACCAACTCGGTGTCCTGGAGGGAATCCCAGGCTCACGGAGAATTACAGAGGCCTTGAAACAAGATTTCCTAGTCTGTTGGCAGGAATATCCAAAGGAGAGGCCATCAAGTCCAAGATTATGTGCCTAATGTGCATAGGTGTAACTACTGGTCATATACCGGGATATATGCCATGTACTTATGAAAATGACTCTATAGATGAGAAGAGAATCAGTAAGGAAATCCATAGTGAACCACATTCATCTTACTTTTGAAACATGCGTTTAATACAAAGTATATGATTTTGGGCAAGAAATTAACTTACGTTTAAAATAAGTTCTATATGCATAAGAAACATGAAATCTAGTTGAAATCTCTATGTATACATAAACAATGCCAGTAACAGGGATAAAACTTAACTAACTGGGTTTATCATATAAGAAATAGGGTGATTCTGCATTAGGTTTTGGATTAACCAAAATATAGAACTGAAGGTTTTAACGGTCTAATATACAGCCCTTTCCAGGGCTGAACGGTCTATCGTAAGTCCGCTTGTGGTTTCACAATAGTGAAATCGCAAGAACATTAACAGTCTATATATTGGCCGCTAACCCTTGATAAGCGGTTTATCGTAGGGCCGCTAACCAATTGTTGGCGGTCCATTATTAGGCCGTTTATGGTTGACTGATAGAAATTAAATAATTAAAACCAAAGGATAATCCAAGACATATCATGCCTGGAAATCAACATATATAAACTCTATAACATGCTAGAATAAAGAATAAGTCTACAATATGCATGGGTTCTACAAAATTCACAAGAGAGTTTCTTTTATCTCATTAGGGTTAGGATTTATGCATGAACAATACACTAGATGCATAGACTCAAATAAAACATGAAATTCTCGGTCTATAATGCATGAAATCAAGTGCAACAAGAGGGCTTTTAATCCTAGAACAATGTTTTAGCGGTTCATGAGATGACCTATGTTTTGACTTGAGTCAGTGTGACTCATAGTGTTGCCATCATCAAAAAGGGGGAGATTGTTGTGCCCCTGTGATCTTGATGATTGGTTTTGATGATAGCAAACACTATAAGTCACCATATGCATGTGTGCATGAAACACCTTGTTGATTCATGTAAGTGCATTCATATGTGGTCATGGATTTGTGAATGTGTGCTTATGAATGACATTCCACTATATTTATCTGACATCTGGTCGATGCATTCATATAACAGAGTCAGCACAATTGCATTGAGCATACAGTCAGTACACTGCATGCAAAAGTGGGTCGACCCCCTTCTTAGATGGGTCGACCCCTCCTAGACTTCCAAGTCTATACACTGCCAGCACACACGTTCAAAGTCTCTACATTTGAAGTCTACACTGCAGTAAGCACTTCAAAGTTCACACACTGCATTGCATGCGAGACCTTAAGTCTGTACATTGGTCCGTTGTCATAGACTAAGTCTATACACTGCTTGCATCCTCTTCAAGCCTGTACATTGGTCTTGGCATATGCATTCATAAAGTCTATACACTCTTCGGTTGGCTTCAACTGAAGTCTGTACATCGGCATGCATTACTTCAAGTGTGTACAGAGCCGTTTGCGTCGTTCATAAAGTCCATACATTTGATTGCTTTGCCTTGATTAAGTATGTACAGCCATTTCCTTTGGCAAGGTCTATACATCGTGCATCTTGCGTTTTTCAAGTCTATACAACGCTGCTTGTGTTCCCTCAGAGTCTGTACAGCCAGCTCTGTCACTTAGCACCTCATCAAGTCTGTACATACTTAGGCTGCATAACACAAGTCTATACATCCGCACGATAGCTAGGCATTCAGCAAGTCTATACACTACGTTCATGCATTGTTCTCATCGAAGTCTATTCATTGAAGTCTATACATTGCTTCAGCCTTGCATCCACAAAGTCTGTACAATGCCACAGACTTGCATACATGAAGTCTGTACATCCATTTGCCAGCAAGTCTATACACTGCATCATATATGCATATTACAGCATGTGGTAAGAAGTCTGTACACTTGTCCTGCCTCACACGATCAACTCTGTACAGCCATCCATGCTTGCCTTGCTTGCTGAATGAAGTCTGAACATTGCCTTAAGCTGATACTGTCTTCGACTGATTAACTGACAGGATTGTTGGACGAGGTTAATGTGTCTGGGCACGTGACCCGAGGTGGGCACCTGGCACGTGATCCAAGAAGCTGAGATGCTGACACGTGGTAGCATCAATTGGGCGAGAGAAGTGGAAAGCACACGCCCTAAGCTGCTGCTGTATATATAGAAGATGTCTTCCTCAGAAGAAGACTGATAAGAACAGAAGAGGGCTGATCGAGACTGTGAGTGAAGAAAGAAGAGTGCAGCAGAAGAAAAGGAGAAAGAGAGAGAGGTCGTGAGGATTGAGAGAAGAAGAGAAGACAGTGAGAGAAAGAAGCAGAGAAGTAAAAGAGGAGTAAGAAGAAGTGAGATCGAGAGATAAGAAGCTTCATCAGCAGATCAGTTCATACTGGACCGTGGATCATATCTAGGCCAGTCAGCTCCTGCGAGAGACAAATTGTGATTTCGCTTTACAGCTTTCTGTTTGTTGTGATTGTTTTCATTTCTTGCAATTTGTTTTCAGAGATTATGCATATCAACAATTATCAAACAACTGCAATTGACATATGTATGCATCAGATACAGACAACCCTTTAAACTCATATATGCGCAGAACGCTCAGCAAGTGCATGATCAGAAACTAATGCAAATGGCAGATGATGAATGAATATGCAAAAACAGATTTAATGTGCTATGCAGTAAAACTAAAAATAGAAAATGCAAGAAATTTACCTGAAAGGTTCAGGAAGGGGTTTTCATTCTTGAGTGCCTTGGATTAATCCCCTCTTTATTAATCAGCTTCCAAGGCACACCTGCAAGTTAGCAAACTATTTTGCACACATAGGCACCCCAGAAGTCTAAGGTCCTGACATGACAGTATCACTTCTAGCAGGTTTTCTCAGCACATTTTTAACTTGATGATCATTAAATTTCATCAGAGGATAACCATCCATCAAATGTCCAGATTTGCCATAATGATGGCAAGAAGCAGTAGATTTCTGATTTGATTTATGCACATTCTTATTAGCATGAATTCTATGTGCATATGCATGAACTTTTTTTGTTAACAAAATAAAAATTCTGTTTACCAAAACCAGTTTGGTTTTGATATCCTGCCAGCCAACATGTTGCAGCCCTGTGACCTGGCTTTCCACAATTATAGCATGAAAAACTCACAGATTTTCTGGCAAAGAATTTGATAACATAGGGGTTAACATAGTTCTTCTGAGCATGCCAACAATCTCTAGCTCTGTGGCCTAACTTACCACACTCAAGACATGCAAGAGTTTTCCTTTCAAAAATATTTTTGTTGTCATGAAAATTAACGAACTCAGAATGAAATTTCTTCCCCTTAACATGCCAGCAATGAGCTGCAATGTGGCCCATCTTGCCACAATTGGAGCAATGAATTTTCTTATTTTGAAAAACATGATTTCTAGCATGAAGTTCTTTAACATTCAGATTATCCTTTTTCTGACCGGACACATGTTTTCTAGCATGCTTTTTGTCATCTTGTTTCATCACAAAACAGTTACTCATAAAGTGTCCATGCTTACCACAATAATGACAGGAGCCATTTGATTTCTTTAAAATATGGCATTTTTATGATGAGTTCTTAGCATGCAGATTGTTCCTTTGAATTTTTGATGTTTTATGATTTTTATTTTGTTTTTCTGTTTTGTTAGCCTTGTTCTGAGGTGGAGATGTGGTAGAAGGCTTTTCTTGTTCTGAAGATTTAACAAAAATAGTTTTCAGGTTGGATCCATCAACCTTCCTCATGACTGGATTATAACCCAGTCCCTCTTTCTTACAATTAACCTTTATTCCTAGCATTTTCTGAACAATGGGATGTTTATCTTTTGATGTAGAGGCTACATTTAAAGTATTTACAAATGATGTCATTACTTTGTTCTTAAAATCCTTTTTATTCAGATTATTGTAGCCCAACCCTTCCTTCCTGACATTGACTTTTACACCTAGTAGCTTGTCTAGGTTTTCTTGCCCACTCACAAACTTAGACAAGAAATCTTTTAAGTCTTGGATTTCATTTTCTAGAGAGGAAATGTGTAACTCATAACTGGCAATCTCTTGCTCACTGCAATTCATAGCTTCATTCAAAACTTTGTTAGCAGTTTTATATTTCTCAACTTCCTATTCTAGATTGCTCAGTTTATCAAAATCTTCAATGCAAACAGTTTTTCCTCTTTCTAAGGCTAGAAGTCTCTCAGACATAGTGGAGTTTAGCACTTTTAACTTCTCATTTTCTTTAACCAAAGTATCATTTTGAATTAACTCATCAAGAAGAATCTGGTCATCTTGAGATAATTTTGGATTATTTGGAGTTTCATACTCCCTTTGCAAGTTTTCAATGTTTTTCTGCAACTCCATGTTTACAGATTTTATGGCATCAGATTTTTCAATCAGCAATGTGTTCTCCTTTTTAAGTTTCTCTAATTTTTCTTTATTTTCTTTAACATATTTTCTAAGATAGTCATTTTCAGATTTTAGTTTGTTTAAATCTGAGTTCACACTTTCAAAATTTTTCAGCAATTTTTCATACTGGTCATGATAGTTAACAAGAGTCTGATTATCATTATTTGAACTGAGTTTCTCTTTGAGTTCAGATATCTCATTTACATGATCTTGATTCTCAATTTTCAGCAACGAAATTTGTTTTTTCAGCATTTGAAAATCAGACATACAAACATCATGAACATTTTTCAATTCAGTACAATTTTTACATGGAGAACTTGAACTATCTAACCCAGTACCATTCTTCAAATTTTTATACTGTTTTCTTAACCTCTCATGTGACTCTAATAATTCAGCATATGCATTCTCCCAATCATCTAGACAAAAATTCTCGAAGAGATTTACCTCCTCATCATCCTGTTCTTCTTCTTGATTGCTGCTTTGTCCACTTCCTCGAGCCATCATGCAGCTTGTTTGATTTCCTTTCCCGGCTCTTTTCATCACCTCCAATATATGACTTGCAGATCTGCAATCAAGCAAACATGAATGAAAGGCTTTGTCAGTAGCTGCCTTCATCAGATTCCAAGCCTTCTGATTTTCTGCACACATAGATCGATGCTTATTAGTCCATTTGGACTGATCTTTTGGTAGTCTATGTGGACCATGTGAAATTAGTTTCCACAGATCTGGATCAGTAGTTGTAACAAACATATGCAAGTTTTTAAACCAGACATTAAAGTCCGTACCACAAAAAATCGATGGATGAGCCATGAAGACAAATCAACATACAATTTTTTTAAAAAAAACAATATGTAGAAGACAATGATGCACCAAAACGCTAGCAGGATCCTCTGCAGATCGTTGGATCTGTAAGTCAGAACCCGCTCTGATACCAATTGATAGGATCGGTGAGCTGGATTCAGAGGGGGGGTGAATGAATCCCACCCTTAAAAATTTTTTGCTCAACGAAAACTAGAACACTAACTAGAATAAGATAGACAAACTGGATAACTAATCAGAATCTCTTTTGAACCGAAGAACAAACATCTATCTCGCGCCTAAACAATCAACTACCGGAAGCGGAAGAAGGTAATCAACCTACTGCAAGATAGCAATATGAACGCCCAGACAATCTATGAAAGGTGGTAGAAGACATGGAACTAACGCACAAGGCAAACCACTGCACATATAATTTTTTAGGTGGTTCGGTCCTCCAGACCTACATCCACCCCTCACTCCCAACCGGAGTGAGGCTTCCACTAGCACAAGCTAGAAACTGCAGACTCAGTCTACAAACAGAATGCTGCCACACAGCTTGACCAGGGGAACAGGCTCCCCTCTTCCTCCACACCGGAGGGACACCCCAAGTGACTCCCAGCCACTTGGAAACCAGAGACCGAAGTCTCTCTTCCTCCAGACCAGGAGGGGACACACCAGTGACTCCCCGTCACCAGCAAACCAGAGGTCACAGACCTCTCTTCCTCCAGACCAGGAGGGACCCGACCTCTATCCAGAGAATCGGAAGAGCAAAGATAACCAGAGTGACAAAAGAAAAACAAAAAACAAGAAATGAAAACAATCACAGCAAACAGAAAGCTGTAAAGCGAAATCATAATTTGGCTCTCGCAGGAGCTGACTGGCCTGGATATGATCCACGGTCCAGTATGAACTGATCTGCTGATGAAGCTTCTTATATCTCGATCTCTCTTCTTCTTACTCCTCTTTTACTTCTCTGCTTCTTTCTCTCACTGCCTTCTCTTCTTCTCGCAATCCTCACGACCTCTCTCTCTTTCTCTTTTTCTTCTGCTACACTCTTCTTTCTTCACTCACAGTCTCGATCAGCCCTCTTCTATTCTTATCAGTTTTCTTCTAAGGAAGACGTCTTCTATATATATAGCAGCAGCGTAGGGCATGTGCTTTCAACTTCTCCCGCCCAATTGATGCTGCCACGTGTCAGCATCTCAGCTTCTTGGATCACGTGCCAAGTGCCCACCTCGGGTCACGTGCCCAGACACATTAACCTCGTCCAACAATCCTGTCAGTTAATCAGTTGAAGACAGGATCAGCTTAAGGCAATGTTCAGACTTCATTCAGCAAGCAAGGCAAGCATGGATGGCTGTACAGAGTTGATCATGTGAGGCAAGACAAGTGTACAGACTTCTTACCACATGCTGTAATATGCATATATGATGCAGTGTATAGACTTGCTGGCAAATGGATGTACAGACTTCATGTATGCAAGTCTGTGGCATTGTACAGACTTTGTGGATGCAAGGCTGAAGCAATGTATAGACTTCAATGAATAGACTTCGATGATAACAATGCATGAACGTAGTGTATAGACTTGTTGAATGCCTAGCTATCGTGCGGATGTATAGACTTGTGTTATGCAGCCTAAGTATGTACAGACTTGATGAGGTGCTAAGTGACAGAGCTGGCTGTACAGACTCTGAGGGAACACAAGCAGCGTTGTATAGACTTGAAAAATGCTAGATGCACGATGTATAGACCTTGCCAAAAGAAATGGCTGTACAGACTTGATCAAGGCAAAGCAATCGAATGTATGGACTTTCACAAGGTATAGACTTGCCAAAGAACTGGACGATGTACAGACTTGAACAAGGGAGAGTCTGTACAGACTTGAAGGTTCACAACGTATACAATTTGGCAAGACAATGGCTGTACATACCTCAACTCGAGTAATGTATAGACTTGCAGGTGCAACGTAGGTAAAAGTACCAATGTATAGACTTGAGAGTGTAACGTAGGTAAAGGTACCAATGTACAGACTTCGAAGTTGAACAGGTGGATGTACAGACTTCACTTCGTGCAAACTACAGTGCAGTGTACAGACTTCAGACATGATGCACTGTAAAGACTTCAAATGAGACTATACAGACTTGGTCCGATGTACAGTGCAATGTATAGACTTTCGTTCAGCAGAGACGTTAGGAGAGATTGTACAGACTTTGACTTCAAAAGAGACACTCTCTATGAGACGGACGATGTATAGACTTCTAGACACTGTAGACTTGAACATCGTGAGACGTTAACTAAGACGGATGAGAATGTATAGACTTTTAATGAAGAATGCACACGATGCAAATGACTCTGTACACACTTGGCCAATGTACAGACTTAGCAGTAGCATGATGGCGAGTGATGTACAGACTTCGTGTGCAATGGCCAACAATGTGCAGACTTGGCCCAACTAAGAACCGATGGATGTATAGACTTTATGAGCAAAGTCCAATGTATAGACTTTGTGAAGCACAGTCCAATGTATAGACTTTGCGAGATGCAGACTGGGCAATGTACAGACTTGAAGATGTGAACGACATAATGTATAAACTTGGCCCCTTGACGAATGTACTGACTTGGCTTCGTGCTTGCTACAGGACAATGTCTAGACTTGATGCAACTTCAAAGCACAATGTGCAGACTTTAACAATGTGATGCAATGTACACACTTCATGAGACGATGGATGTACACACTTCAGCTAAGCAAGTTACAGTGAATGTATGGACTTTATGAACGATGCAAACGGCTCTGTACACACTTGAAGTAATGCATGCCGATGTACAGACTTCAGTTGAAGCCAACCGAAGAGTGTATAGACTTTATGAATGCATATGCCAAGACCAATGTACAGGCTTGAAGAGGATGCAAGCAGTGTATAGACTTAGTCTATGACAACGGACCAATGTACAGACTTAAGGTCTCGCATGCAATGCAGTGTGTGAACTTTGAAGTGCTTACAGCTGTGTAGACTTCAAATGTAGAGACTTTGAACGTGTGTGCTGGCAGTGTATAAACTTGGAAGTCTAGGAGGGGTCGACCCATCTAAGAAGGGGGTCGACCCACTTTTGCATACAGTGTACTGACTGTATGTTTAATGCAATTGTGCTGACTCTGTTATATGAATGCATCAACTAGATGTCAGATAAATATAGTGGAATGTCATTCACAAGCACACATTCACAAATCCATGAACACATATGAATGCACTTAAATGAATCAACAAGGTCTTTCATGCACACATGCATATGGTGACTTATAGTGTTTGCTATCATCAAAACCAATCTTCAAGACCACAGGGGCACAACAATCTCCCCCTTTTTGATGATGGCAACACTATGAGTCACACTGACTCAAGTCAAAACATTCTCCCCCTTTGACTTCAGCAAAAAGACATTAGTTTGAGAGAGGAAAAATAAGTAGATATGAAACAATTGAAATAACATTTCTCCCTTTAACTACATGAAAGCACATTCTCCCCCAAAGAGCAATATGACTCAAATCAATTTCTCCCCTTTTATTTTTTTTTAAAAAAAATCATGCAGAGGTATGAATGCAAAAATGCAGATGCAGCAAGAAATGTAATACCTCCCCCTAAGAATATGAATGCAGGGTCACAATTGATATGAACATGATTCAATATGACAAGGAAGCTCCCCCTGAATAGATACCAATTGATATGCATCTATTGCATTTCTCCCAATTGATGTGGTTGAGATGGAGACCACAGTGGCATTCAAGGGTAAGTTCAGGTCAATGAACCAAGGACAGTGAGGACAAGAGTTTCAAACACAAGAAGTTCAAAACAAGATTTTCAAGGAGATATCAATCTCATAAATCCAAAACATAATTTTTCAAAGTCTTCCATTATAAGGGCTTATGAATGAATTTTATTGATCAACATGGTTTAAACATGATGTATGCAAGGTTTATCAATAAAATTCTGTATTGATATCTAAAACCAAGGTTTAATAAAAATGAACCAAGCCCTCATAATTCTATCTTGATTATCCTCCTTTTCTCTTACACAATCAAATTTATTGACTTCTTTCAGAAATACATGCACTAGTATAGAGATCAAGCAATTATGAAGTCATGAGATTTTGTCTAGGGTTATAGCAATTTGTTTTTTGCATCAATATTCAAATATTGCAATTTGTTCAACAAATTTTCATGCTACAAATTTTACGAGCACTCTAGTTTAGTGTACACTTTGTAACTAGAGGATATACCTTGATCAGAGGCCAATATCCCTAAGCACTTAGTGTGACTAACAGTCATGTTTTATTTGAACAGAGGTAGCATTTACACATCATGACACACTATAAATCATTTCTTTGATGAGTGAGTTGTATTTCTCAGTGTGCATGCCATTGCTCTGCCTTATTAACAATCATTCTTGAGCAGAGTTAACTATGGCACCTCATGACACAGTCCTTTGGACATGTGTTTCTCAGTGACCAAAGTCATTGCTCTGACTGAAATTAACCCTTTAGACAATTCAGACAAATTCATTTGCTTCAAGTCAATAATAATTTCATGTACTTAACCAATTAAAGCCATGTATTCAATAGTGCAGATTTCAGAAGGTTTTACAAGGCACATCATGAAATAGTTGGTTAAGGTTTATTAAACATGATTCAGATATTTTTAAGAGAATTACAGACAAACTCCATGAATACATTAAACTTAAATCACATGAGTTATTTCAGACATTCATAAAATCGTATAATAGAAGATTCCTAGTTCAAGTGTTTTCAGATTTATGATCGAAATAATCCCATTGAAATCTTCATGAAAGACTGATAGAATTCTGATACCAAATGATAGAAGAGATTTTGAAGCTCAATGTTTTCAGAATATGATCAAGGTTTGTCAACAAAATCAATAAGGAAGGATATGCAATGAATTCTGACAAGTGTATGTATTTGACAACCTACATGCCAAGCATTGACTCCCCCTGACAATATGTATTCAGTCAATCTTTTTGGCATTTTTCCATGAAATGCAATGCAATTAACTACATATATGCAAAGACATGCACAGACTCAACACTGTTTGCTATGCAAAGACATGCAATTAACTACCCCTGAAAATATGCAATGTTTACCATGAAAACTAAACATATGTCTTTGTGACTCATGCTCATACAGACTGCCCTATCAAAGCAAAATGACCCATGGTACTAGGCGGAGCACTTGGTCTAAAAGACCATCTCACACATAGTAAAGGCCTCCAGATAGATTTCCCTACCTTTTAGTGGCTTACTATTTAATATACCATAGAGGTCAATCATTATAATTCAACATGCAGTCCTATATGCAGTCCAGATTTTCAGTGAGCTATGCAACAGACAGATTTCAAACAATATTCATATGCAGTTCAGATTTTCAGAAGTTACAATTTGTTTTCAGAGATTATGCATATCAACAATTATCAAACAACTGCAAATTTGAACGTGTCTGCTCGCAGTGTATAGACTTGGAAGTCTAGGAGGGGTCGACCCATCTAAGAAGGGGGTCGACCCACTTTTGCATGTAGTGTACTGACTGTATGCTCAATGCAATTGTGCTGACTCTGTTATATGAATGCATCGACCAGATGTCAGATAAATATAGTGGAATGTCATTCACAAGCACACATTCACAAATCTATGAACACATATGAATGCACTTAAATGAATCAACAAGGTCTTTCATGCACACATGCATATGGTGACTTATAGTGTTTGCTATCATCAAAACCAATCATCAAGACCACAGGGGCACAACAACCTACCTCTGTCCTGGGCTTTTAACTTCGAATTTAAGCCTGGAAGTTAACCCTAGTTCCCTGTACTTCTTATGCTAAAATAGCAACTTCACGACCTAATATCTCTTGATTCTCCTGACCTAAATACGTGAAATTTGGAGGGTAAGAAGAAGATACAAAGTGTAATGCCCTGGATCTCGTTGGATCTCGTAGGATCTTTAATGGATCTTTCGGATCTGTTTCGGATTGGTTTCGTTGAGTTTCGGTTCGCTTTTGTGGCTTCCGAATTGAGTTTGACGAGCCGTGTGGGTTTTTCTCACGTACTAGTTACGGAACCCTACGGTGAGTTTATTTGTCAATTCTCGAACTCGTGGATGCTACAGCGACGATGTACTCCTCGAGCCGGTCGTTTCGGCTATTTTTGCGTATTTTTCTGAATTTGTGCATTTTCAGCGCATTTTCGGAATTTTCGGAAATTAGGAAAATTTCCTAATTTCTTTTCCTTTTTCTTTTTCTTTCCTCTCTCCCCTCCTCATTTCTCACCGCCGCCGTCTCTCTCCCGTTCTCTCTCGTTCTCTCCCCTCTTTGGCCCCGGCTGCAGACGGAGCGACCGTGGGTGAGTTGGCGAGGACGTGGAGCTGGATTGGTGCGCGATGAGGCGAGGATCGGATCGATTCTGGCGCGATCCCGAACGGTGGATTCAAAGCCGGTGAAATTGGTTCGCGAGTGGTTTTCGGCGTGGTTTAGTCCCTTCGGGGCACGGTTTCTTCGGTGGAGGTAGGGTGACGGATCCTTGCTTCTTCACCTTCGTTTTCCCTGCCATTGCACGGCGTTCGGCTAGGAAACGAGTGTGTTTGGGCTTGTTTTGCCTAAACCGTGATTTTCGTGGTTTTTAGGGTCGGCCGGTAAACGGTGACCGTTTGCGGTTCAGTTAGTTTCTAAATGACCGCAGGGATGTTAGAATCTCATCCACGTTGATTTCGTGCGATTCGGTGTTCATTCGAGGCCGGTAGAAGCCCGGGAACCTCGGTGACCCACTTAGGGTGGATTTGTCTAAATCGCCCGGATCGAGCGTTTTTGGTGTTGCATGTGGGCATTTTGGCCCTTGAATGTTGTTATTCGGTGTTGCGGTGTGTTTCCCCTGCGTTTCGGCGTGAATGGGGCGTGGAACGGGCCGATCCGGCCATTCCTATGTTTTCCCGCCGTAACCGAAGTAGCGGTCATGCCAGCGACCGTTACTTGTCTTTAGCGGCCCTACGACTGACCGTCGTTTGGTCTGCATCGTTTTAGCGCTTTGGCTTCTAGGTGAGTGACGGCCCTAGAGTGGCGCGTCGCTTCCTTGTAACGTGCCTAGGTTAGTGCGTTACTTCGCCTTCGTCGTTTTATGTTGGGGTTGAGTCGGTTAGTCTAACGCGCTTGACCCAGTGCGTTAGATGGAAGTGGCGCGCCTTGCCCAGGCCGTTACTTGCCAGTTGACTAACGTTGACTCGTTGAGGCGGTGCCTCTAGCGGTCGTGCCCCTATGCGTTGTTTGAGTGTGACGTGCCCGCCCCTGGCCGTTACATTCTCTTTTGGTCGAGGTTGGGTTGACTGCACCGTTGGGTGTGACGGTGGGGACCCCGTGCGTCGTTTGTGAGTAACGCGCATGCCTCCGACCGTTGTTTGCTGTGGTGTTGGGTTGAGGGTGGCCATGCCGTCTGTGAGTAACGGATGGGTCCCCTGTGCGTCGTTTGGTTCTGACGGCCCTCCCCTGCCGCGCTGTTTCGTGAGTGACGCGCCTGGCTTAGCGCGTTACTTCGCTTTGGTTTGGGTTGCTGCACTGTTGAATGTGACGGTGGAGACCCCGTGCGTCGTTTGCTTGTAACGCCCCTGCTCCCGTGCGTTACTTGGCTTTTGCGTGTTTTGTAGGTTATCAGGGTGGTGTGAGTGACGGCCTGGTGTCCGTCCGTCGTTTGGGAAATAACGGCCTGGCGTAGACCGTCATTTGCTAATAGCGGTCTAGGACCTGTGCGTTACTTTCCTTGTGCCTTGGTTTTCCGCCCGATGATTCTGTGTGTCTTGGCTTGGCCTTGTGGTCTGCCCGTTGTCCCGTGGATGTCTCTTGACGTCCTATGAGGGTTAAGACTACGTTGTAAGGTAGCCAGGAGTCTTCTTGCTTGTGGTAGGGTTCCTTATCCTACCTTTGCATGTGCTTGTTTGGGTTTCGGTCAACCTGGTCTGACCCAGTGGTTGACATGTGACCTTGTTTGCGCGTGTCTTAGCGGTTCTGTCCTGCCTAAGACACTGCTTCTGGATGCTTCGAGGTATTGTTCTACCTCGGTTTGCGTGTCCAGGTGTGCTGAGGGTTCTTGATGTCTCCCTCAGGTCTCCGTGTGTCATTTTCTACGGAGCGTGGTTTCTTTGGCTTAGGATTAGACCGATTGGCGGCTTGTTCCGC
Organism: Amorphophallus konjac; assembly: GCA_022559845.1. NCBI lineage: Eukaryota > Viridiplantae > Streptophyta > Magnoliopsida > Alismatales > Araceae > Amorphophallus > Amorphophallus konjac. The sequence continues at coordinate 160,552,821 of CM040119.1, forward strand.
TGTTGTGACGATCTTACCTTTGAGTCGTTTGGCTCAGGATCGTTACGTAGGAGGTCTAGTGCTTGTCCTGAGTTGTCGGCAGTGGTGATACTGTCACTTGGTGCCTCGAAATGCGTGTTGAGGGGCGTGGTTGCCCGTTAGTACTTCGGCACTTGTGTTTTGAGCTTCTGTGTCGTGTGAAGCCTCCACTTCTGTTGACCTAAGGCCTGGAGTGCCGACCCGCTAACGGATGGCGGAGGGTGTTTCCCATTGAGCGGTTGTAGCTGGTTCCGCGGGCTCCTAGCCAACGGTAGCGTCCTACCGAGGGAGAATTCTAGCTTGAGGACCTGGCTTAGGCTATAGCCAGTGTGTGCACACGTGGTCAGGGGTTAGGACTTACGTCGACGGGCGTGACCCTGACTAGTTACTTGTTCTGTTGTTCCTGTGTGGTTCAGCTTGTGTCTACATCTCTGCTGTTGTTACAGCAGTACTGTAGGTGAGACACTTGAGGTGCAGCATGAGACGTCAGTGGACGCAGTTGGCTTTTTAAGGGGGTGCTTCCGTCACGTGATGCGTAGCTCTTCGCGGTTCCTTGCGCGTTGTGACCTTTGCGAGTTGCCCGTTCGTGGCCGTGCTCGGGGTCAGTGTTTTGTTGTCCGCACGGTGTTCTGATCGTGCGTGGGGCTTTGTGCACAACGTTCCCTGTCGTGTTTTGTCTGTTTCCCCGGTGTCGGCGTTCGCCTTCGCCTTTGTTTGGGGCTGGTTGACAGACTGGTGTACCCTTCTGTGTGAGTTTAGGGTCATCCATCTGTTGCCTTTTTGTCTGGAGTAGTTTGGGATACCGAGGTTAGTTCGGTAGCCGCTTGTTTGGTGCGGTTTCCTACCCCTCTCCTGCTTGTTCCCTACTCCTACTCCCCGTCTGTTCCTTCACAGCTTTGTAGTGTAGCTTTTCCTGCTTTGCTACACCTGCTGTTCCTGCTGCTTTGTTGTTGCTTCCGTTGTCTTCGCTTTGCGCGTTTTCCAGTGGGGATCCGCGTGACCCCTACTGAGTTTCTGTTGAGACTCACCCCTGCTGCTTTTCAGGTGGGTTTCGTCGTCCGCCTCTACTGTTCCGGGCGGAGTGCTCGCTTGCTGTTGTAGCTGCCAGCTGTACCTGCGGTCGGGCTTCTTCCGACTTCTGTGTACGTTTCTTTCTGTCGTACTGTACTGTGCTAGACTTGTTGTCTTTCCTTTGGGCTGGACTCTGTGTATAATTGTAAAACTTGAATGTTTAATAAAAGGTAATTTTATTTCTGCTACTTTAGCAATCCAATCTAATGAAATTTAATTGCTTACTGTTATATCTGCGGGCTTCAATGTATTTCCCACACAATCCTTTTTCCCTTCGGCGCTTTCCCGCGCTTGGGAGGCCTCGCGGGTCCCATGTGGTATCACGTGTATTCGGTATTTATACCGGGTGCACCGGGTATCCGGAATCCGGGTCGCCACAGGTGGTATCAGAGCAGTGTTCTGAGATGTTCAGAGTTCTTTTCTGAGCTATCAGATCATTGTCGTGTGAAATACATGGAAATCCAGATATACAGTTACCAGAGTCCTTAGGCCCAGTACAGTCTCTTGCTGGCGTAGGTGTTGCGATGGTTTATCGCGGTGCTTTTTGCGTGTGGTCTTGTACGTGCTTGGGTAGCACTGTGCGAGATGGTTTTGCTCTCGTCTAGATGAGACGATGTGCTTCGTTCGGTTTTGAAGTTGGTCTCGATCGTGTTGCGCTTGGCAGTGTTTGTCGGTTGGCATGGACCTGCAGTGCATTGTTCGAGCTGTTTTCGGCATTTTGCTCAGGTGGCTTATGACTTCTAGCGTTGGTGTGATGACCATGCACGTTCTTACGTTGCTTTGGTTGTCCCAGCTTGAGTTTGTGTAGCTCCTGATGCATCGTTGTTTCGGTTGTTTCGAATGTCGTGTTGCCTCGATTGAGAAGTTGCTCGAGCGAGCCTTGGATTTTCCCTTCCTGGTGAGCTGTTGTTGTTGAGCTTGTTGCTTCTCATCCCTCTTTGGTGAAGCTTTCCGAGGTTTGCCTTGGGATTGCTGTCTTGGTTGTGCCTTTGTCCTGTGTCTGCTTAAGTGTAGACAGCCTTGTTTTGAGTCTGATCTGCTCCTTGTTGTACGGTTGCTTAGCTTTGGACTCCGTAATGGTGTTAAGAGCTGTTGTGTACCGTAGTTGTCGTGCTGTGTCTAACGGCCGATGTGTTGTGAAGGCTCATTTATTGTGTCAGGACGTGATGGTGAGCTGAGATTGATGCTTTCCTTGTGCTTTGCGCTGAAGCTGGTGCTCTTCTCTTGCTGCACTCAGGCTCTTTGTGATCGGTTGTTCGCGTGATCGGTGCTCGTGGCGTGTGAATTGCGATCTTGTTGATTGCGATGGCGCTGGTGTGTGCTGAGATGCGATTATCGATGTTGTTCTGTTGCCTGTGCACGTTGTTGAGAGTACAGCTGGAGTGTGTGGGCCGGCTACCCATTTGTCGAGAGGTCTTGTTCCTTTCTCGAAGTGGCTTTGTCTTGGCTTCTTGTGCCTTGACTTTGGTTGTTGCCGTGCCGTTGTTCGTGGTTTTCTTGTGTTGGCATCGGCATTGTGCGAGTGTTGGGGAATTTGTCGGCATCTTTGCGGATTGAGTACCCTCTACTCTGTATTTTCTTCTTGGGTGTTGTGCTCTTGAGGCGTGTTGCTAGTCCTTGAGTTGCATTCCCCGAGATCATTGTTGTTGTTTTTCGTTGTCGTGGGTCTTCTCTTGGTGAGCAGTCTGATGCGTGACCTGTCTCTTGTGGTCGTGTGCTCAGCTGTTCTTGTGCCTTGTTGTGACCCTGCTTGCAGTTGTGTTCTGTGGTTCTGTGTGTTCTGCAGACCCGGAACTCTGCAGGTGTTGCCGTTGTGTTGTTGTTTGGGCGCTGTTTCTTTATGATTTTGTGTCTCTGCCTTGGACCATGGTCTTGTCAGTTGGCTTGCTGTGCTCTCTTTCCCTGGTGGAGTTAGCTTGCGACTTGATCAGATGTGATGTCTGAGTGAGTACTGACTTGATTGTGTTTCGGGTCCAGCAGCGTTGTTGTTGTCGTTGGTGTCCTGTGTGCCAGGTGTTCCCGGTTGCCTTTGGCACTGGAGCCGATGATGTTGCGAGCTGTCAGCTGTGGGGACTGCGTTCCTTGTGTAAGCTGCCGCTTGCCGTGTTGTCGTTGTGTTTCTCAGTTGTCTGTTGTTGTGGCTGTCGTGTCTCTATTTCTGGTGAGACGTAAACGACGTTGCCCTTGCTTCGGAGGTGTCAGATGTGTTCACTTTGGTGTCATACTCGTGCTGTAGACTTGCTGTCTTAGAAGCTGAGCATGTACCTATAATTGTGATCTGACGATGTCCCTCTGAGCTGTGTTTTCCGAGTTTTGTGCTGTTGGGTTATTCTTCCCTGCTTCTCCTTTGTTAGTCCTGAATTTCGAGGGCGAAATTCTTTGAAGGAGGGGAGGATGTAATGCCCTGGATCTCGTTGGATCTCGTAGGATCTTTAATGGATCTTTCGGATCTGTTTCGGATTGGTTTCGTTGAGTTTCGGTTCGCTTTTGTGGCTTCCGAATTGAGTTTGACGAGCCGTGTGGGTTTTTCTCACGTACTAGTTACGGAACCCTACGGTGAGTTTATTTGTCAATTCTCGAACTCGTGGATGCTACAGCGACGATGTACTCCTCGAGCCGGTCGTTTCGGCTATTTTTGCGTATTTTTCTGAATTTGTGCATTTTCAGCGCATTTTCGGAATTTTCAGAAATTAGGAAAATTTCCTAATTTCTTTTCCTTTTTCTTTTTCTTTCCTCTCTCCCCTCCTCATTTCTCACCGCCGCCGTCTCTCTCCCGTTCTCTCTCGTTCTCTCCCCTCTTTGGCCCCGGCTGCAGACGGAGCGACCGTGGGTGAGTTGGCGAGGACGTGGAGCTGGATTGGTGCGCGATGAGGCGAGGATCGGATCGATTCTGGCGCGATCCCGAACGGTGGATTCAAAGCCGGTGAAATTGGTTCGCGAGTGGTTTTCGGCGTGGTTTAGTCCCTTCGGGGCACGGTTTCTTCGGTGGAGGTAGGGTGACGGATCCTTGCTTCTTCACCTTCGTTTTCCCTGCCATTGCACGGCGTTCGGCTAGGAAACGAGTGTGTTTGGGCTTGTTTTGCCTAAACCGTGATTTTCGTGGTTTTTAGGGTCGGCCGGTAAACGGTGACCGTTTGCGGTTCAGTTAGTTTCTAAATGACCGCAGGGATGTTAGAATCTCATCCACGTTGATTTCGTGCGATTCGGTGTTCATTCGAGGCCGGTAGAAGCCCGGGAACCTCGGTGACCCACTTAGGGTGGATTTGTCTAAATCGCCCGGATCGAGCGTTTTTGGTGTTGCATGTGGGCATTTTGGCCCTTGAATGTTGTTATTCGGTGTTGCGGTGTGTTTCCCCTGCGTTTCGGCGTGAATGGGGCGTGGAACGGGCCGATCCGGCCATTCCTATGTTTTCCCGCCGTAACCGAAGTAGCGGTCATGCCAGCGACCGTTACTTGTCTTTAGCGGCCCTACGACTGACCGTCGTTTGGTCTGCATCGTTTTAGCGCTTTGGCTTCTAGGTGAGTGACGGCCCTAGAGTGGCACGTCGCTTCCTTGTAACGTGCCTAGGTTAGTGCGTTACTTCGCCTTCGTCGTTTTATGTTGGGGTTGAGTCGGTTAGTCTAACGCGCTTGACCCAGTGCGTTAGATGGAAGTGGCGCGCCTTGCCCAGGCCGTTACTTGCCAGTTGACTGACGTTGACTCGTTGAGGCGGTGCCTCTAGCGGTCGTGCCCCTATGCGTTGTTTGAGTGTGACGTGCCCGCCCCTGGCCGTTACATTCTCTTTTGGTCGAGGTTGGGTTGACTGCACCGTTGGGTGTGACGGTGGGGACCCCGTGCGTCGTTTGTGAGTAACGCGCATGCCTCCGACCGTTGTTTGCTGTGGTGTTGGGTTGAGGGTGGCCATGCCGTCTGTGAGTAACGGATGGGTCCCCTGTGCGTCGTTTGGTTCTGACGGCCCTCCCCTGCCGCGCTGTTTCGTGAGTGACGCGCCTGGCTTAGCGCGTTACTTCGCTTTGGTTTGGGTTGCTGCACTGTTGAATGTGACGGTGGAGACCCCGTGCGTCGTTTGCTTGTAACGCCCCTGCTCCCGTGCGTTACTTGGCTTTTGCGTGTTTTGTAGGTTATCAGGGTGGTGTGAGTGACGGCCTGGTGTCCGTCCGTCGTTTGGGAAATAACGGCCTGGCGTAGACCGTCATTTGCTAATAGCGGTCTAGGACCTGTGCGTTACTTTCCTTGTGCCTTGGTTTTCCGCCCGATGATTCTGTGTGTCTTGGCTTGGCCTTGTGGTCTGCCCGTTGTCCCGTGGATGTCTCTTGACGTCCTATGAGGGTTAAGACTACGTTGTAAGGTAGCCAGGAGTCTTCTTGCTTGTGGTAGGGTTCCTTATCCTACCTTTGCATGTGCTTGTTTGGGTTTCGGTCAACCTGGTCTGACCCAGTGGTTGACATGTGACCTTGTTTGCGCGTGTCTTAGCGGTTCTGTCCTGCCTAAGACACTGCTTCTGGATGCTTCGAGGTATTGTTCTACCTCGGTTTGCGTGTCCAGGTGTGCTGAGGGTTCTTGATGTCTCCCTCAGGTCTCCGTGTGTCATTTTCTACGGAGCGTGGTTTCTTTGGCTTAGGATTAGACCGATTGGCGGCTTGTTCCGCTGTTGTGACGATCTTACCTTTGAGTCGTTTGGCTCAGGATCGTTACGTAGGAGGTCTAGTGCTTGTCCTGAGTTGTCGGCAGTGGTGATACTGTCACTTGGTGCCTCGAAATGCGTGTTGAGGGGCGTGGTTGCCCGTTAGTACTTCGGCACTTGTGTTTTGAGCTTCTGTGTCGTGTGAAGCCTCCACTTCTGTTGACCTAAGGCCTGGAGTGCCGACCCGCTAACGGATGGCGGAGGGTGTTTCCCATTGAGCGGTTGTAGCTGGTTCCGCGGGCTCCTAGCCAACGGTAGCGTCCTACCGAGGGAGAATTCTAGCTTGAGGACCTGGCTTAGGCTATAGCCAGTGTGTGCACACGTGGTCAGGGGTTAGGACTTACGTCGACGGGCGTGACCCTGACTAGTTACTTGTTCTGTTGTTCCTGTGTGGTTCAGCTTGTGTCTACATCTCTGCTGTTGTTACAGCAGTACTGTAGGTGAGACACTTGAGGTGCAGCATGAGACGTCAGTGGACGCAGCTGGCTTTTTAAGGGGGTGCTTCCGTCACGTGATGCGTAGCTCTTCGCGGTTCCTTGCGCGTTGTGACCTTTGCGAGTTGCCCGTTCGTGGCCGTGCTCGGGGTCAGTGTTTTGTTGTCCGCACGGTGTTCTGATCGTGCGTGGGGCTTTGTGCACAACGTTCCCTGTCGTGTTTTGTCTGTTTCCCCGGTGTCGGCGTTCGCCTTCGCCTTTGTTTGGGGCTGGTTGACAGACTGGTGTACCCTTCTGTGTGAGTTTAGGGTCATCCATCTGTTGCCTTTTTGTCTGGAGTAGTTTGGGATACCGAGGTTAGTTCGGTAGCCGCTTGTTTGGTGCGGTTTCCTACCCCTCTCCTGCTTGTTCCCTACTCCTACTCCCCGTCTGTTCCTTCACAGCTTTGTAGTGTAGCTTTTCCTGCTTTGCTACACCTGCTGTTCCTGCTGCTTTGTTGTTGCTTCCGTTGTCTTCGCTTTGCGCGTTTTCCAGTGGGGATCCGCGTGACCCCTACTGAGTTTCTGTTGAGACTCACCCCTGCTGCTTTTCAGGTGGGTTTCGTCGTCCGCCTCTACTGTTCCGGGCGGAGTGCTCGCTTGCTGTTGTAGCTGCCAGCTGTACCTGCGGTCGGGCTTCTTCCGACTTCTGTGTACGTTTCTTTCTGTCGTACTGTACTGTGCTAGACTTGTTGTCTTTCCTTTGGGCTGGACTCTGTGTATAATTGTAAAACTTGAATGTTTAATAAAAGGTAATTTTATTTCTGCTACTTTAGCAATCCAATCTAATGAAATTTAATTGCTTACTGTTATATCTGCGGGCTTCAATGTATTTCCCACACAATCCTTTTTCCCTTCGGCGCTTTCCCGCGCTTGGGAGGCCTCGCGGGTCCCATGTGGTATCACGTGTATTCGGTATTTATACCGGGTGCACCGGGTATCCGGAATCCGGGTCGCCACACAAAGGAGAACAAAAAGTTCTAAAGGTGCAACTTCTAAATACCTCATTTTGGGTTCCTAACCTCTTGATCTTCACCGGTCCGTTGCTCAATTTCTTGGGTCGTTGATGTAAAATCAGTAATTTTGACCACCTCTAACTCCTTCTATGCTTGATCTCCTAGGATGAAATTTTGGGTGGAGTTAGATCTATATATTGTGAAAAAAAAGACTCTAAAGAACCTACCTGAATTAAAGCCGTTTTACCTTAGTCCCACGCGAGCCAAACATAGGGGTCGCGCAAGTGAAACCTATAGTCTATTTATAGGGTTTTGGAGATTAGAACGATTCTAGAGTCCCTATTAAATTTTCAATTCGATCCTCAAGCCTTCTAGACCTATCTAACTAGTTGATAGAGTCGATCCTAGGCAATTTGGATGATAAAAATCCAACTTTTTCACGCTTCGTCTCTCTCACGAAACTGACAGGAATTAGCGGTCTAGGACTGGACTGCCAACCATCCCCTAGCGGTTCCGCGATAGACCACCTTTACTATTGGGCGCCGAATTTGAATTTAATTCAAACTCTATTTTTTTATTTATCCACTTATTTATCTAAACAAGGAGTATTTATCCCTTGACTTCCGTAAATAACTATTTAGACTTCTAGAATATGGGCCAAACTTCATGGGCTTGGTCCTTAAGTTCTTTGGGCTTCATTTAAATAGGCTAGGTTAATTGGTTATCACACTTGGGCCTAAATAATAATTTATTTATCCCATAAATTCATTTATTAACCCGTTTTGGTCATTAAAATTCTTATAAATTCCTAGAAAATTCTTAAATACTTCAAAAATATTCTATAAAAATTTCGGGGCATTACACTCACTAAGTCTATGCATGTTCACATAGAGGTCGGTGCAAGTTGTGTTCTGAGCCAAGCAAGGTCTGTGCACATCATGCCTGTGTAGAACTCAGGTCGGTGCTAGTTGCACCTTGTGCATGCCAGGGTCGGTGCATGTCGCATACTGAAGTCGGTGCATATTGGTTATAGGCATGACTTAGGTCGGTGCTAATTTCACCTTGTGCATGCTAGGGTCGGTACTAGCTGCATAATAGGTCTGTGCTAGTTGCATCATGTGCATGCTAAGGTTAGTGCCAACCGAACTCGGGTCATTGCTAGTTGAACTTAGTATAAACCAAGGTCAGTGCATGTTACATGTGTGGTCAGTGCTAGCATGAAAAGTCGACTCTAAGAGTCAACAGTTTATTTTAGGTGTTCGGTTAACCCTGTATGCTTAATAACTCTATTTTTCTTTTCTAAAATTGCAGGAATTTGAGGATGCACATGATCCAATAAGTGAAGCACGTGCTCCAGGAATTTTTTGATGGGCTCAAGATCCCAAGAACCAATGATTGGGCATGTGGACAGTAATCTCTTACAGCCTAACACGTGGACCCCAAAGGAGTGCTGCTTTTCAAATTCATTGGGCGAGAAACGTGGTTTCCACGCACCCATCTTTCGGAAGCCTCTATATATAGATGCTGGTCGCATAGAAGACAAAGGAGAGAATAGAAGACCAGAGGGAGTATATAGAAGATTGAAGTGAGAGCTAAGAATATTTTTCGAAGAGGCCTGAAGGTAGCTATGCTGAGAGAAAAGAGCTGAGAGAGCAGAGAGAGTTAAAAGAGAGGAGAGCCTTCGTGGAGCTGAGGGAGATCTGTGAGAGCTGCTGAAGTGAATTTGGAGGAGAAACAAAGTATCAGAATTCTGAGAGGTTGGTCTTCGACTGCTAGATCAAATCCAGAGTCGAATTGCTCATTGAGAGCTACCGATCCTTTATATATTTACATCTTTGTTTCTTTGTTTCTGTTCTTTCCATTATAATTTTTGTAAGCTGTGAATCAACGGACGAGGGTGTGTCCCTTGGAGAGCAAGCTATGAGGCTCAGCAGTCTGGGATTGTATTCCCCAAAGTTGTGACCAGCGGTGTATAGGGATTCGATCTCTAAAGCTATGGATCAGCGGATTTAAGCTGTGTGTCAGCAGTGAAGCCACACTTAGTTAAGTGTGGGGTGGACGTAGATCTCTGGATAGAGATCGAACAACCTAAAAATACTTTATCTTGTGGTTGATTATTATTCATTCTGTTCTTCACGTAGATGAATGCTTAAGGGCCGAATTATTTTCTGGCACAGTAATTCCTGATTTCATCTTCTATCATCATCTAATTGAGTTACTTGATCTATTTGACTAAGTATATCAAAAGCTGTGACTGGAAGGTTTGGCAAAGCCAATCTGGAACGTCGCTTTTTGTGTGAGAGATCTACGATCCGTAACTCCACCCAGTACTTGGTTTATGGATTTTTAATCTCACTAAGATGATGATTAGCGAAATCATATAATTACTATAGTTCTGATCTGTTATGTTCTTGTATGATTTTAATCAGAACTATATTATTGATCTACAGATACTTAGTTGTTTACTGAATTCCTTATAAACTATTGGTAGTTGCTTTGAACTTCATTTCCGCATTATTAAGTTCTTTTAATTGGCAATTTTTTGGGGGTAGATCTATTCACCCCCCCTCTAGATCCATATCACGTGGTATCAGAGCCTAACTCTTCTGAGAGGGACTAACATCCTGAAGATATAGACATTATGGATGCTAGAGGAATGACAGCTGAAAGACATTCTATAACCAAGCCTCCGTACTTCGATGGGTTAAACTATGCATATTGGAAGAACCGTATGCAAGTCATCTTGAGGGCGAAGGATTATGAGATTTAGAGAGTTGTTAGCAAGGGTCCCTTCAATTTTCTGAGAATGAGGAATTGTGGACCCGAGAAGAGATCAGGAAGTCAACTCTGAACTGGAGCGCCATCAACGCCATCCAGTGTGCTCTTCATCCCACAGAGTTCTCTAGGATATCATCTTGTTCTACAGCTAAGGAGATGTGGGATAAACTAGAAGTTATATACGAAGGGACATCTCAGGTGAGAGAGACTAAAGCCAACATGCTAGTCTCTGAGTCTGAGGCATTTAGGATGAAACAGAATGAGTCCATTAAGAGATGTATGCTCGCCTCATGATTATCACCAACAGTCTTAGAAGTCTTGGGAAGATCTATTCTGAATATGAGTTGGTGAGAAAAATTTTGTGTTCTCTAACTCCGGTTTGGCACACCAAGGCTACAGTGATTGAGGAGTCTAGGGACTTGAAGAATACCAAGGTCGATGAGTTGATTGGTTCACTCATGACATATGAGATGAACCTGCCAAAGCAAGATGAGCTGGAGAACAGGAAGAAACCCATTGCATTGAAGGCAACATCTAGTAGCAAGGGGTCATCTAGTGAAAGTGGCTCTTCTGGATCTGAAATTGAAAATGATCAGTTTGCTATGTTGACCCGTCAGTTTAAAAAATTTCTAAGAAAAGAAGGAAGACAATTCAGAAGGAAAAATCAGAATGGCAGGAGATATTCAAGGTATAAATCTAGTTCTGCCAAAAAGAATGATACTAATGTTTGTTATCATTGCAGGTGATCTGGCCACATGAAGGCAGATTGTCCAGAGCTGCAAAAGGAAAAGCCAAAAATGAAGAATAATAAAGGAAAGGCTATGATCAGTACTTGGAGTGACGAGGATGAGGGCAGTCACAGCTGCACCGCTAAAAGTGAAGAGGAAAGAAGTCAAATCTGTTTAATGGCAAAGAGCAGTGAAAATGATGAAGATGATCAGGTAACTTCTCCCTTTGAGAATTACACTATTTTTGATTGGGAGGATGCATATGTTGAACTTCTTGATAAATTTGATGATGTTAAAAAGTAGAATAGGGATTTAAAAAGGAAAGTTAATTCTCTCATGAATGATACTACATTATCTGATAAAATTGCCTATCTTCAAACTGAAAATGATGTGTTAAAAAAATCTTGTGTTGAATCTGATGAAATAAAAATTGCTTTGATTGATGCTAGAAAAGAAAATGAAATACTGAAAAATGTTGTTGATGATCTGAAGCTTAGATTGCAGAATTTTTAAAAGGAAATGAAAATTATGAATGAAAAATATGATGCAGTGTTGGGGGTAAACATTGAGTTAAAGAAGACTATAGAGAGTCTAGAAAATCAAAATAAGGACAAACAACAAACTATTGAGAGCATGACCCAAGGGACTGAAAATCTGAATGCTCTCTTGGGAACTAAGGTGAATTTTAGAAGAGAGGGACTAGGTTTCAATCCTACTGCTAAAAAGAGTTTTGAAATAAAGACTGTTTCATTTGTAGCTGAAAAGGGAAAAGGACCTCTCATTAAAATGAACAGTGGAAATACTCCAGAAAAGTCTGCTAACTTCAAAATGCCTAGTGCCAAGGACAAGGGCAAATAGAAAATTAATGTGTCTAATAGCACACATTGTCCCACACCTCAGAGCAGATTTCAGGTTAGAGGTCAACCTTCATATACACCAAAACTCCAGGCTAGGTTCATCAAGTCTCCACAGAAAAATCAGAGAAAGACCCAATTTATACCCATGCATACTTCAATTGGGCCTAAAGTGTTCAGGAGACAAGACTCAAACAGAGGCAACTCAGGTCAACCCTACTATCCCAGAACTCCAACTTACACTCTATACCAATTCACAAATTCTCATCAATTCAGTAAGTCTGGCAGGGATAGAGCTAGTTTAAGGTTAGCCCATCATTCACACCCTAGTCAGAATTTCAGATCTTATGATGGGAAGTGGTTTGAGCAAGTCAAGCATAGAAATCCAAGAAACCACAGTTACTATGTTCAGTCTAGGAACACCACTGGCTACACCACAATGAATGCTCATTGGCCTAGGCACTGGCACAAACATGCTCAATCTGTTAATAACAATGGTGTCAGGACACAGGACAGAACAGGAAAGATTCAAGTAGTGAATGCTGAAAAGAAGAATAACAACAGCAAGAAAACAAATAAATCCACCAAACAAACAACACCCAAACAGATGTGGATTCCAAATCAATTGTTGTCATGTTTAAATAATGTTACTTCCGTTATGGAGCCCAAATGTTTTTGGATTCCAAATTCTTTTGCTTAATTGTCATTGCAGGTATGCCTGGTAGCCAAGCACAATATGTGGTACTTGGACAGTGGCTGCTCTAGGCACATGACTGGGGACAAGGCTAAATTTTGTATGTTGGTCGAAAAGAGTGCAAGACAGGTCACCTTTGGAGGTAATACCAAAGGAAAAATCATTGGGTCAGGTAAGGTAGGTAAGTGTAATACCTGCTGTATTGATGAAGTATTGCTGGTTGAAGGTCTTGCTTATAATCTGCTTAGTATTAGCCAGCTTTGTGATAAAGGTCATAGAGTAATTTTTGATTCTCATGGTTGCAACATCTATGAACCTAATTCTGATATTGTTAGGTTTTCTGGTAAGAGAGTGAATAATATCTACTTGGTAGATTTAGATGACATTGCACATTCCAATCTTTGTCTTACTGCAAATAAAGATGACTTGGCATATCTTTGGCATCGTAGACTAGGCCATGCCAGTTGCACTGTTCTTCATAAATTGAATAAACACTGCATGGTTAGAGGTCTTCCTAAAATCTCTTTTAAAAAGGAAAATAAAATATGTGATGCATGCACCCAGTCCAAGCTAATTAGGAAATCATTCAAATTCCGAACTGATAACTTGTCTTCTAGACCTTATGAGCTTATTCATATGGATCTTTTTGGTACTACAAGATCAGTCAGTTTATCAGGAAGAAGATATGGATATGTACTTGTTGATGACTTTTCTAGATACACTTGGGTGTTTTTCCTCACACACAAAAATGAGACTTTTACTGAATTTCAGGAATTCTTTCTGAAAATTAGATAGAAAAATGTTAATTCCATTGTGAATGTTTTGTCTGATCATGGTGGTGAGTTTGAAATATTTTACAGGAAAAATGGTATCACACATAGGTTCTCCTCGCCTAGGACACCCGAGCAAAATGGAGTAGTGGAGAGGAGGAACCGAACCCTTGTGGAGATGGCTCAGACCATGCTAGTAGAAGGTAACCTACCTAGGAAATTCAGGGCTGAAGCAGTTAACACTGCATGTCACATTATCAACAGAGCCATGGTAAGGCCATCTACCTAGAAAACTCCTTATGAAATTCTCAAGGGTAAGAAACCTTCACTAGCTTATTTCAAGGTTTTCAGATGTACATGTTTTGTGCATGTTAATACTAAAAGAGACCTTGATAAATTTGAACCTAAAAGTGATCCTAGAATATTTCTAGGATATTTAGAAACATCTAGAGCCTATAGGGTCTACAAGTTAAATTCAAAAATAGTAGAAGAATCTCCACATTTGGTTTTTGATGAAACTTTTACTAAATCTGATAATGGTCTGTGCAGGGAAAAGAATGATGGAGAAATTCTAAAAGATGAGGATCATGAAGATCAATCTGATGAAAATAATGAAGAGCAACTTGATGCTCAGGAGGAGGTAACAGAGAACCAAGGTAATCAAATTATCAATGTAAGATTTCATAGAGATCATCCCATAGATAATATAATTGGTAATTTGCATGACCCTCCTAGGACCAGATCACACTTTAGAGCTGAAAATGATTAAATTCTTTTGCACTGATTTCTCAAATTGAACCCAAAGATTTTGACAGTGCTCTTAAAGATGTGCATTGGATCAATGTCATGCACGGGGAGCTGAATCAGTTTGAAAGAAACAAGGTATGGGACCTGGTTCCTCCACCTGACCATGGCACTATCATAGGAACAAAGTGGGTTTTTAGGAATAAAACAGATGAGCAGGGAAATGTTGTTAGGAATAAGGCCAGACTGGTAGCTCAGGGTTATAACCAAGAATATGGTATTGATTTTGAGGAATCTTATGCCCCTGTAGCTAGGTTAGAGGCCATCAGAATTCTTTTGGCATATGCATGCTCATTAGGAATAAAATTGCGACAGATGGATGTAAAATCTACCTTTCTGAATGGAGAAATAAAAAAGGATGTGTTTGTTAGGCAGCCTCCGGTTTTGAATGCATTGACTATCCTAACTATGTCTATAAATTGAATAAGGCTCTCTATGGATTGAAACAAGCTCCCAGAGCTTGGCATGATCGGCTTAGTAAGTTTCTCACTGGAAAGGAGTTCACAAGAGGTGAGGTTGACCAAACATTGTTTACTAAGGTATGCACTTCTGACATCATCATTGTTCAAATTTATGTAGATGATATTGTCTTTGATTCAACTAACCCAACTTTATGTGAGGAATTTGCTGATTTAATGACACAAGAATTTGAGATGAGTTCAATGGGTGAGCTAAAACTATTTCTTAGACTGCGTGTAACTCAGACTAAGGAAGGCACATTCATAACTCAGTCCAAGTACGTCAAGAGCCTGTTGAAGAAATTCAAGTTGGAGAATCTAAAGGAAATCTTAGCACCCATGGGTACATTAATTAATCTTGATGATGACCCAAAAGGTAAATGTGTAGATCCCAAATTATACAGAGGTATGATCGGATCTCTTCTTTACCTTACAGCTTCTAGGCCCGATATTAAGTTTTTTGTGTGTCTGTGTGCTAGGTTTCAGGCTAGTCCTAAAGAGTCACACTTAAGTGCTGTTAAGAGGATTTTTAGGTATCTATCAGGCACCCTAGAACGAGGACTTTGGTATCCTGCTAAGTGTGAGCTAGACCTCATAGCCTACACTGATGTAGATTATGCAGGGTGCAGGGTAGATAGGAAAAGCACTAGTGGGTATTGCCATTACCTAGGTGGTTGTCTGGTGTCATGGGCTTCTAAAAAGTAACACACTGTTGCTTTATCTATAGCTGAAGCAGAGTATGTTGCAGCTGGGAACTGTGCAGCCCAGGTACTCTGGATCAAGCACCAACTGATTGATTATCAGATAAAATTGGGATGCATTCCAATTTTATGTGATAATACTAGTGCTATATCACTTACTAAAAATCTTGTTCATCACTCTAGGACTAAGCATATAGAAATCAAACACCATTTTCTTAGAGATGAAGTAAATAAAAATGAAATTGAATTGCATTTCATTGAATCTGAAAAATAGTTAGCTGATATATTTACTAAACCTATGGGCAATGACAGATTCAAATTCTGGAGAAGAGAATTAGGCTTATGTAAACTTCAGTATGATGATTAATTTCAATTTCATTCGTGATCAAGTCTTGTGATGTGGTTTGTGTACTAGTTTACTTTTGAATAATAGCCTAGCTCATGTTCTGAGAATGATGATTTGCTTGTCAGAAATCCATTTTTGAATAAATCATCTGAATAGATTAGCATCAATTCATTGAATTGAATAACAGATCTAATCTGTTTAAGAATGATTTGATGATTGTTTGTTAGTTAATCCTGAATAAAGGCTCAGACCTTGTCTTGAGAATTCTTCATTGATAACATACATAATTGAATGCTTGAATAAACATGCATATAGACAGGGGGAGTTGTTGCTTAGAATAAGGCTACCCGTCTATGCTGCATTGTTCTGTAAGGGGGAGTCCAGTAAAGTCATGTCTAGGTTTGATCATATGGTTGTTTTGTCATATTCTCTCTTATCCACAGAAACTTCAATCATATGGTGTCATTCCCACTTCTTGACATCCCTTAATCCTGTGCTTCAATGTCCATTCTCCATTCTGAATGGATGACAGTCTTGCAAACGTTCATTGTATTAAGCAGCAATTATTACATGTCTTCTACAATAAGAATCAGATTTGCTTCATGCATGAACTGATAGTTTAATTCTAATAAACTGTAGAGTTTAAAGACTATTTTCAGAAAATAGGGTGGTGGAAAATGTTTATAGCTCTCAACCTCCTTCTCATGTTGTGATAGATAAGGTCTTTAATGTATCTGAAAATGATAGACCTAGTGAAATCTAGGTTGAGAAATTTAGATAGTGTATTGTCCTTAAACAAGTGACTTTGAAAAAGTAAAAAGGGCAGCAAAACTAAATGAATTAGATAAAGAATGTCTAAATAACCTGGCAGAGCGATGACTGAAATGCGCTGAGAAACTGAATACTCCATCAACGAAATGGAGAAAAATTCATGTCATGAAGTGCTTCATGTGAACTCTATTCTAATGATTAAATCTGTGGAATTGGTTTCACTGAGTAGCTGGGGGTACTGGCGTCTAACAAATGTGTACCCTTATGCAAAAAGGTGTAATCAGGACTGCTGTTTTTAATCAGAGACAGATATGGTAATATGTGCTTAGTAACTGGGGGTACTGGCGTCTAACCCACGTGTATCCTTAATGTCAAAGGCATAGATGATACTTGACTGTTTAACAGGTTATATTTTAAAATCAAAAGTGAAAAGATTTGCTGTAACCCTTGCAACTCAAATTTCAATGAGTGTCAATTTGTTTAATCTAAATACATTTCCTAGTCACTCCCATAGATATTCATTGGATCTGACATCAGAAGGATATCTTTTTAATCAAGTCTATTATGGATATGTGACCTAGGTTCATTGCTATAAATGGTTACTGCAACCTTATATCTGATATTCAGTGAATATACTCTACCTTGTATAACAATTAAACCAGACATTTATGAAGAATGCATAATTTTGTTTCTTATGCCTGAAGACACTTCTTATAATCTACTTATTTTCTGAACCTTTTGCATAGGATGTCACTCCGTTCCCTTCTTCTTTTCTGCTATATTCCCCATTCCTTGTTTGTTGATGGCAAAGGGGGAGAGAAAAAGAGAAAAAGGTTGTGGTATTAAGGGGGAGTTATGGAAAGGGGGAGACTATTTTCAGGGGGTAGAGAAGTTCATTTTTTTGGAGAGATCATCATTTGGTATCATTTGGCTCATATCTGCATCTATGTATTCATTCCATGCATCATGAATTTAACATTGCCATCAAAATTTAGAATTGTTATTTTTGTTTGTTGCCATCATCAAAAAGGGGGAGAATGTTGAGGAAAGGTTTGTGGGAAGAATGCATGTCTTCTCTGAATAATGACTCTCCGTATTCTATGTGTTTTGATGCTGGCAATAGTTCATATTGTACTAAATTCTGATTAAATTTTGTTACTGGCAATAGTTCATTCAGTGCTTAATTTTGATATTCATAACCTTGCATTGTAGCATAAAGGTCAATGCACATTATGCCTTAGCCATACAGAGGTCAGTTCATGGTATCACCTAAGTCCGTGTACTTCACTGTAGCAAAGTCAGTGCATACTAGTTATGGCTTGCATCAACTAAGGTCGATGCTAGCTCTAGGTCAGTGCACGTTATACTTCATGCACATGCACACATAGTCGATGCTATTTCTTGTAGCACACTAGTCAAGGTCGGTGCTAGTTTTTATCTGAGGCACATCTGAGGTCGATGAACATCTACATCAGACCAGACTGAGGTCGATACACATTTGCATTGGACTGATCTAAAGTCTGCACATTTCACTGTAGTAGGTCAGTGCATATCCATCACATGTTCATAGGAAGGTCGGTGCATCTTCTACTTTATGCATATAGGTCTGTGCATATATGCTCACTAAGTATGCGCATGTTCACATAGAGGTCGGTGCAAGTTGTGTTCTGAGCCAAGCAAGGTCTGTGCACATCATGCCTGTGTAGAACTCAGGTCGGTGCTAGTTGCACCTTGTGCATGCCAGGGTCGGTGCATGTTGCATACTGAAGTCAGTGCATATTGGTTATAGGCATGACTTAGGTCGGTGCTAATTTCACCTTGTGCATGCTAGGGTCGGTACTAGCTGCATAATAGGTCTGTGCTAGTTGCATCATGTGCATGCTAAGGTCGATGCCAACTGAACTCGGGTCTGTGCTAGTTGAACTTAGTATAAACCAAGCTCAGTGCATGTTACATGTGTGGTCAGTGCTAGCATGAAAAGTCGACTCTAAGAGTTGACAGTTTATTTTAGGTGTTCGGTTTACCTTGTATGCTTAAAAACTCTATTTTTCTTTTCTAAAATCGTAGGAATTTGAGGATGCACATGATCCAATAAGTGAAGCACGTGCTCCAGGAATTTTTTGATGGGCTCAAGATCCCAGGAACTAATGATTGAGTATGTGGACAGTAATCTCTCACAGCCTGACACGTGGACCCTAAAGGAGAGCTGCTTTTCAAACTCATTGGGTGAGAAACGTGGTTTCCACGCGCCCATCTCTCGAAAGCCTCTATATATAGATGCTGGTCACATAGAAGACAAAGGAGAGAACAGAAGACCAGAGGGAGTATATAGAAGATTGAAGTGAGAGCTGAGAAGATTTTTCAAAGAGGCCTAAAGGTAGCTATGCTGAGAGAAAAGAGCTGAGAGAGCAGATATAGTTAAAAGAGAGGAGAGCCTTCGTGGAGCTGAGGGAGATCTGTGAGAGCTGCTGAAGTGAATTTGGAGGAGAAATAGAGTATCGAATTCTGAGAGGTTGGTCTTCGACTGCTAGATCAAATCCAGAGTCGAATTGCTCATTGAGAGCTACAGATCCTTTATCTGTTTTGCACCTTTGTTTCTTTGTTTCTGTTATTTCCATTATAATTTTTGTAAGCTGTGAATCAGCGGACGAGGGTGTGTCCCTTGGAGAGCAAGCTGTGAGGCTCAGCGGTCTGGGATTGTAATCCCCAAAGCTGTGGATCAGCGGTGTGTAGGGATTCGATCCCCAAAGCTGTGGATCAACGGATTTAAGCTGTGTGTCAACAATGAAGCCACACTTAGTTAAGTGTGGGGTGGACATAGATCTCTGGATAGAGATCGAACCACCTAAAAATACTTTGCCTCGTGGTTGATTGTTATTCATTCTGTTCTTCGCGTAGATGAATGCTTAAGGGCCGAATTATTTTTTGGTACAATAATTCCTGATTTCATCTTCTATCATCATCTAATCAAGTTACTTGATCCATTTGACTAAGTATATCAAAAGCTGTGACTGGAAGGTTTGGCAAAGCCAATCTGGAACGTCACTTTTTGTGTGAGAGATCTACGATCTGTAACTCCACCCAGTACTTGGTTTATGGATTTTTAATCTCGCTAAGATGATGATTAGCGAAATCATCTAATTACTATAGTTCTGATCTGCTATGTTCTTGTATGATTTTAATCAGAACTATATTGTTGATCTGCGGATACTTAGTTGTTTACTGAATTCCTTATTAACTGCTGGTAGTTGCTTCGAACTTCATTTTCGCATTATTAAGTTCTTTTAATTGGTAATTTATTTGGGGTAGATCTATTCACCCCCCCCCCTCTAGATGCATATCAGTCTGAGCACATCCACCCATTTGTTCTTCAAGGTTGAAGCATATGCATTTATATTAGTCTTGTTGACCAAATGTTTGATGAAATGTCTAAGAGAGTCTGATGATTAGCAGAGTAGCATGTGAGCTCGAATTGAAGCAGGCACTTGTTCCCAGAATGGCTGGAAGCTGGCACGTGGACCCAGGGAGATTATAATTGGGCACGTGTTCCAAGGCTCTATGATATAGAAACTTTTTCATCCCTACCATGTGGGCCAATGGGGCTTCACTAGGTCTTTTCTGCCTCATCCGTTCGGAGGTCCTGTTCTATATAAAGACCGCCTCACCCTTCGATGAAGTGAGAGGAAGGCTGTAGAAAGGCGCAAGAGCTTCTACTGAGCGAAGATCATGTACCAGAGAGAGAAGAGGCAGGTCACCAGAGAGAGCGGCAGAAGATAAGAGAGAAAAAGAGAAAAGAAGATAGCAGTAGGGAATCTAGAAGAGTCGCAGAGAAAGAGATAGAGCTCGAGTCAGAGAGAGAAGAAGAGATCATGAGATTGTGAGAAAGAAAGAGAGCTCGAGAGAATAGATTGAGAAGAGAGTGGTCGAGATTGAAGCAGTCGGTTCTAATTTGAAGATCAGTGATTATTTGTTCCAGGATCAAGTCCTGAACAGATTTGCTCCTGCGAGAGCTACATATTTACTTATGCATCTGAATTTTTTTCTTTTAGATTATTTTCTTTTTCTTTGTTCACTTTGAATTTGAATTTCTATTTCAAGTTTGGGTTTCCTCCTGTGTGCCAGGAGAAGGGAGAGGATTCTCTGTTATTTCCCTCTGGGTGTCAGAGGAAGGGAGATGGTGTCTCAAGTTGCGAGTAGCAGTGTGCTGCTTGTGGTTCCCCTCCAATTTGGAGGAAGGGAGGATTGCTCCTCCGGCTTTTTAGTACCTGGGTGTTACTCAAGTTTTCTTCTAATTTGATCAGAAGAAGAGAGGAGAGTGTTCCTCTGGGTCAAGCTGTTAGGCAGCATTTTTAGTAGACTGGGTCTGCGTCTACTTTGGTAGGGAAGCCTCACTCCGGTTTGCAGTGAGGGGTGGATGTAGATCTGGGGTCTCAGATCGAACCACCTAAAAATCCTATAAGCAGTGGTTTTAATTTCATGTGATTGTTCCCTATCTTCTGCCTCCTTCACAGGTTTTATTGATTGTTCTCTTGAGCGTCATATGCTTTGCCGAGTGAGTCAGTTTAGCGCAGTTTTCATCTGTTATGATAGCATGCTAATTGATGTTTGAAGGTTTGGGGAGAGTTCAACGATATAACTGTCTGTGTCTACTATTAGCGTTTGATATTGTGTCTGACAAAATTACGGTTTAGTGTGAGCTAGTCATTCTGCATGTGCTTCTATTTGTCAACTAGAGAGTGTTTAATTTGATTAAGTCATCTGAGATTTTAATTCCGCAATAGTTTTGAACGGGGATTCATTCACCCCCCCTCTGAATCCGTGCCTTGCACTCCAATAGGGGAGAGTGTAGCACCCTAGGAATTTTGTAGGATTTTTTAAGAATTAAATAAAATTATTAAGCATTTAAAAAGGCTTAATGGGATATTGTTGGCACCTACTTATTTCCTCTAATTAATTGAGGATTGAGCATATAAAAATACTTCCTAAATAGAGCAAAATGACACAATGCCAAAGGTGCTCTACCAGTCGAGTTGGGCTCAAAAATCGAGACGTGTCGCCAGGTCAGGCGGCATAACATAACAACCGGGGATCGCCCCCGAACACAGGGCACTACACTAGCCAGTTTCTCGGTAACTGAGCCAGATCCAAGGTTTGGGACAACATGTCGCATCAAGTGACACTCTGAAGAGATTCGGGGATCACCCCCGAATACCCTGCCTATGGTTTTACACGACCGACATCTCAACAACCGGGTTAACTCGGGACTCAGAACAGCCTACCGCATCATACGACTCTTCGCCAAGGAGCAAGGGTCACCCTGGCCACCAGACAAGTGGCATCATCATGTCAACGCCCCAGTCATCGGGCCCAACCAAGGGTCCTAACCAGCTAGCCGTGACCCAGGGCAACATCAACAATCGATCGGGCCCACCCCCGACCGCTCAGTTTGCGGATTTACCCGCGTTCAACACAGCTACCCGAGCCGACCCGGGGGAGCCCTGACTACAAGCCACGCCATGTGGCACCCAGCAATGAGGTCGGGGTCTGCCCTCGAGTCACCTCCCTCCAGCCCTCTGAAGTCAAAAGAAGACCCATCTAGGCGAACCACAAGCTTCAGGAGCTCATAGCACCCTTATACGGTCCTTTCACGCGTGTCAGGAATTTCCCCGAGCACCTGGTGGGCGCGTATGCTCCAACCACTCTACAGTAACCCGGATCCCAACTCGGGACTCCCAGCAACCCATTGCATCATGCACCACCATCGTGCGCCCTCGCCCTTGGGTCGACCTGCGTAGTCAGGTCGCGCGGAGCCCCTGGAAGAAAATTTTTGTTCATAACAAGGGCATTGCTATCTTTTGGTCCCCTGACTTGTGGCACCTTGCAGGCTGTGACCTGCCTCCCTACGGACCGGTGTTGAAGCGACTGCACCCCCAGTCAAACCCGCGGCAAATCCCCAGTCAAACACGCGATAAAACCCACAGTAAACCCCCAGTCAAACCCTCGGTCAAACCCAGGTAAACCCCCTTGTCAAACCCGCCTAAACCCCCCCATGGGTGGGGGTTTAGGCAGACCAGATTGGACCCCCAGTCTGGTCCGCCTAAACCCTCACCCATGGGGGGGTTTAGGCGGACCAGACTAGCCCCCAGGTCTGGTCCGCCTAAACCCTTGGTAAAATAAAAAAAAAGTTTTTTTTACAAAAAACCCCAGCCCCAAGCCCAGTCCGCCCAAACCTCATAGGTTTAGGCGGACCAGCCCAACCCCCCAGGCTGGTCCGCCTAAACCCATCTAGAAAACATTTAAAAAAAGTTTTTTAATGAAAAAAACCCCTCCGTGAGGGGTTTAGGCAGACTAGACCAGCCCCTTGGGCTAGTCCGCCTAAACCCTCCCTCCCCCACTTTGTAAACAAAAAAAAATATTTTTTAAGGGTTTACTTGGACCAACCCAGCCCCTCAACTTGGTCTGCCGAAGCCCTTCCACCCTTCATCTTCCCCTATAAAATCCCCCTAGGGGCAAGGAAGAAAGGATAGAGGCAAGAACCCACGACCTAATTGTTGCACCCTCGGACTTCCGTAGGCATCCAGCAAGGGTCGAGGACGCAAGGAACTAAGTGCGCGCGTGGTTGGCTTGTTGATCGGCTTGTACAAGCTGAGGGTATGTCACACATAATCCCCTCACGCGGTGTCTAGCCATAGCACACAGGTCCACTCCCGTCGCTCCTAAGGCATTATGACAACGGCAAACACACCCGTATTTCGGGTCCACCCGCGTATGACAACCCACGGTGGCTAGGCATATGACATGATGCCGCACCTACTTCTGTCATGGAACCGCGTGCCTACTGCTCACCCCGAGCTGGCCGCCGACCGCTCAGACTGATGACTTGAGTTAGCCGGACCACTGGCCCGAGAGTAATATTACTGGGGTCGGCCTCGACTTCCCAGCATGATGACACTCGCCCTCCGGGACTCGTACCCAACCGCTCATTTTTCGGCCACGACCGGCCTCTCTCAGGCGCCCATTACAGTCCGCCCCTGCCATCCGGTCTAGCCCTTCCTCGGTGACTCGGGCCTACCCCTAGCTCCCCGAGGAAAGCCTCTATAAAACATGCGGATATCTGCCTTGTTATGCATTGACCCGGGGATCGACCCACGCGTCAGAATTGTCCCGCGGCTTGTGCCCATTGTACTTTGTCCCCCTCGGCCCATTTGTAAAGCCCATGTGGTTCTCATACAGCATGGAACCAGTTGAATACATGTGCCCCTACTCGGGTCTCAGCTTCTTTCTACACACGCCTAGTTCCTTCAGTCACAACGGTGCCCTCGACACCCGACTACCAGCTACTCCAGTCACATTGGGGCCCGCGGCACCCGATCACTCAACAACTCCAGTCACAACGGTGACCTCGGCACCCGACTGCCAGCTACTCCAGTCACATCGAGGCCCGCGACACCTGATCGCTCAATAACTCCAGTCACAATGGTGCCCCTAGCACCTGACTGCCAGCTACTCTAGTCACATCGGGGCCCGTGACACCCAATCACTCAACAACTCCAGTCACAACGGTGCCCCCGGCACCCGACTTCCAGCTACTCCAGTCACTTCGGGGCCCGCGACACCCGATCACTCAACAACTCTAGTCACAACGGTGCCCCTGGCACCCAACTGCCAGCTACTCCAGTCACATCGGGGCCCGCGGCACCCGATCGCTCAACAACTCCAGTCACAACGGTGCCCCCGGCACCCGACTGCCAGCTACTCTAGTCACATCGGGGCCCGCAGCACCCAACCACTCAACTTCCCCATCACAACGGTGCCCACGGCACCCCTACAGCCCCGACCTCGACACTGTCTCATGTCGGGAATACATTGTGACGCACCCCCCGGGCGCCATCCTGCTGAGTCACAAGTCCTTTAACGGACGCCACGTACAAATGTGAAAATACCCGCATAATAATGCAATGACTCGGGGACAGTCATAAATGACAGAATTGTCTCGTGGCTGGCAAGCATCTGTAATCGGGCTCTCACGCCCCCATAAAATGCCTTTCATGGCATATAGTCATGTAGTCCAGTCAGGGGACGGATCCCATTTCTCTCCGGAACCAGTCTCTCTGCCCCCAGTTATCCCTATCATGTTGATGTTGCCCTGTCACTGTTGCACGGACTAAACCCTCCCGACGTTGCGGCTCCCAAGGTCCCTAACTCTCTCTTCGGTAGTAGAAATAAAGGTGTTCAGATTCAATTCAATGTAAAATAAACATCGGTTGCTTACGGCCGGTGAAGAAAGACATCCAGTACATGAATCCCCATAATCACTTGCGCACTTGTACCAGTAGAACCTCTTCCTCTCCATGTGGCACATGACATTCCGTGCTCACGTGCTGTGCCTTGGCGGCACATCCCCAGTCAAACACTTGGTTTCGCCAGTAATCGTCGAGAAATCGATTGGTACGCCCGCATTCCACCCAGCCATCCCTGCCCCAGTCTCTCATAACGATTAATCATACGACATCTCTTCCAGTGTGTTCCTATTGTTCTCTCTGCCTTCTTTTCAATACCCCCGAAATCCCTGCGTGCCAAGTCGACCCATCTCGGCCTTCCGTAAAAGGCGAGTGTGCGTCCCCGCCGAGAGGGAAAGACAGAAGGGAATTTCCCTACGCACGTAAAATAGGCTATTTAATGAATTATGGGTTAAGTAAATTGATTTGAAGGCCAATTATTAACCTGATACATAAGCCCAATTAAAATAGGCCCATAGGCCCAATTCTAAGGCTTTAGGCCCAAGCCCAATCCTAGAAACGTAATTAGGATTATTTCCCCAATTTAACTAGATAATTAAGGGATAATTATAGGAGGTAGTTGACTAAAATTTAAATTCTGATGGCCTGGCAAGACGCGGTCATTCGCGAGACCGCGACTTGATAAAGGAGGTCCCCAGGAGTCCGCGTTCCAGTTCCGTAACCGGGTGTTAGAGAAGCGTGGAAAACTTAGATTTTTGTCATCCCAATCGCCATTGATCGATGTGACCTGGCATGGGAACTTATCTAGGACTCTCAGGGGATCAGATTGATGCCCTATAGGACTCCTATTTCGATCTAATCCCTCAACCCTAAGCCAAACTCTATAAATAGAGCCCAGATTCGACCTGCGTGAACCCTTGTTTTGGATCGCGTGGTTCGACGGTAAGGTTTCAGAATTTTATGCTAGTCCTTTAGAAGTTTGTGTTCCTCTTAGTATCTTCTAACCTTCTACAAATTTTCGTGCTAGGAGGTCAAGAGGTTAAGGAGATAGAACGTCCGGAAGTAGTTGTTTCTCTGCAGAACGCATAGGAACAGGCGTATTCTTCCGACAAAGATCTGAAGTTTAGGGACCCTATCAGAGGTAATTTCAGGTTCAGCCTTTAGAGTTAATTATTGTAACACCCTGGATTTTTGGATCTAGTTTCGTGGGTCGCGGATCGTGTCTGAGTGGATTTCAAACTTTTTATAATGGTTTTTCGGACCATTTACCGGTGTGTTTTTGGATTGTTCTGGGTTTGTGGCAGTGCGTGGAGCAGTCCTGCGTTTTCTTGAAATTTTTCTGGGTCGAATTTCATTATTTTGGGTTTCTCCGGAGCTCTTGTGATTTTCTAAGAGGAATAAAAAGGAGAAAGATAAATATAATACAATAAATAAAATATTATAACCCTAAACCCCTTTTTCCCCTCCGTTCCCTCATCTCCCCCTCATGTGTCTCTCTTCTTCCTCACCCTCTCCCGTCTCCCTCTCACTCTCCCTTCTCACTCCGACGGCTGACGAAGATGGCGAGGGGGCACGACGGTGGGGGCGTACGGCGAGGATGAACCTAGAGGCGTGGCATGCTGGATCGGAGGCGATGGCGGCGGAGTTCGTGAGAAGCCGGCAGCGGGTTGATCGTCGGATCAAGATTTGGGTGAGGTTAAAGCTCGTTTCATGTAAGGGGACGGTTCCCTGCTTCTCCCGCATGTTTTCCCCTTCGATTCCATGCCCGGTGAGGCCGAGAGTGGGAGTCTCTCTTGTTTTGGGGGTTTAAGCATGCCGGGGATTGAGCGACGGATTTGGTCATTTGAGGCCTTGATTTATGTTTTGGATGTGGCTTTCCGGTGGTAGAATGGTCCGAGGATGGTTCCCCGTGTTTTCCCCTTCGTTCTGCAACGAATGGGGCTTTTGGTATAGACTTCGGATGTTTTTCCGTGAAATTGCAAGAGACGGCCATAATGGTGGCCGTCGCGTCCAGCACTAGACGGCCAGGGGTCTGGTCGCGTCTAGCACTGGACGACCATGGGTGCAAACGGCCATGGGTTTGGCCGTCTTGCATGTTTTCTGTCGATTCGAAGCCCACTGTCTGGGCGGCCAAAGGGGTGGCCGTCCAGGCCCAGTCAGCCCAGGGTGGGCTGCCAGAGGTCTGGCCGCCCAGCCCTCTAGGCTGCCATCCCGATGTCCGCCCAGTCCCATGTGTGTCTGGGCTTCCAGGGAAATGACCACCCAGGCCTTGGGGTGCCCAGGGGTGGGCGGCCAGCACCTTGGCCTTCCAACCCCCTTCAACCCAGGGGTGTGGTACCTCGTGTTTTGGGTCTTCCAGGTTGTCCGTTCGAGGGGTGGCCTAGTGGAATGCGTGTCTATGTGGTTCTGTGTGCTCTACTGGTTCTGTATTAGTAGTGTGGGCCATCCCTGTCTGCTGGTGGAGTGTGGACAGTCTTCCTTGTGTCGGGCTGCTCGTATCGACTGTCCCCGCGAGAGTCCAGTGACTACGGAGGGTGTCCCCGCGTGAGGGCGGTGATTGTGGCTAGGTATCTTCGTAGGAGTCGTAGACCGTGGTTCTTGTGTTTCCGTCCTATGCTTTGGTTAGTCTTCTATGGACCGACAGTCATGGTTTAGCTGTCTGGTTAGTGGTTCTTGGTTCTCGTGCTAGTGAGCCGCCTCGGGGTGGTTTAGTATGGACCGGTGGTACTTCGGTGGTTTCCGTGATTGCGACGTGTTCTTCCCTTGGTGACTCTACCCACTAGGCTTAGCTGACTTGGGCACGTCAGTGTGCGGACCCACCGGGGAGTGGTGGAGGCTTGTCCCGTGTAGTGGTTTTTAAGCTGGTTACTTGAGGGCCCCTTGCCTGTGCAGCCTGAGTCCAACTGGGGGGGAGATCGGCTAGAGGACCGACCTAGAGCAGATGGTCTATGTGTGTACACGTGGTCGGGGATAGTGGATGCGTGCTGACGAGCACGACCCCGGCTAGTCCTTGTTCTATGGTAATGTGTTCCATGTCTCAGTTTCCGCCTGAGGGCGAGTAGGGAGACACTTGAGGCTGCAGTGTAAGTCGTCGGAGGACGCTTCCGGTCTTGTTGTTAGTGGGGTAGTGCTTCTGTCACCTAAGAGGTTTCAGTGCGGGTTTCTCTTCAGTGTAGTTACTGTTCTGGTGGCTCGGTCTATTCCACTTTGCGTGATCTTCCGGTAGTCGGGCTAGTGTTGCCCTATGTGTGTGTGGGGCGTGGTTCTTCCGCTGGTTCTAGTTCAGGATCGAGAGATTCTCCCGAGGGTGTTGGTTCAGAGTGTGTGGCCGCATGGCCATGTCTGTGGTTCCGTCGGCTAGGACAGACTGTTCGACCGTGGGATCAGGGTTGTGTAGAGGGCATGTGTGTGTTTCTCCTGGTTGACCGTCATCTGGTTCCGGTCATCGTCGTCATGTCATTCCGGCATTCTTACCCTGTTGCAACTGTTGTTGCTATCCTTACTACTTTCCCTTATTGTTGTTACTTCTATCGATGCACTTCTGTTACCGCCTTCATTATGGTGGGGACCCACGGGACCCCTACTGAGCCAATGAGATGCGACTCACCCATGCTTTTCAGGTGCAATGTTCTCCTCGGAGTGGAACGTTTCAGTCGGAGGTTCGTTAGTTGCCAGCTCGCCAGGTTGCCGGGGTGTGCCCCGGGGCAGTGTATGTCTCTTTTCCCTGACTGTACTTATGGACTGGACTCTATAGTTGTTTAATTGTTATAAAATGTAATTTTATTTCTGTCAGAATTGTAGATTTACTTTCTTGTCATTATTTACAATTTCAATGCTTGACCACAACATCCCTTTAACCCTTCCGAGCCTTCCAGCTCGTGGGTGGTGGGCCAGGATTCGAATGGTATTGGGTTATTCCCAGTATCCGGATCTTGGGTCGTTACAATTATTCCTCTTTTATGTCTTCTAATTTTCCTCAAAATCTCATGCAGGAGAATAAATAGCTAAGGAGTTAGAAGGACTGAAAGTTGCTAGTTCCACGCAGAA
Source organism: Amorphophallus konjac (assembly GCA_022559845.1). Lineage (NCBI taxonomy): Eukaryota > Viridiplantae > Streptophyta > Magnoliopsida > Alismatales > Araceae > Amorphophallus > Amorphophallus konjac. The sequence continues at coordinate 160,581,214 of CM040119.1, forward strand.
CGCGTAGGATCGGGAGCTTACTTCCAGTGAGAAATTCTCTGTCTAGGGATCAAACCAAAGGTAGGTTATCTCATGTTGGCTTAAACATCAAGCTAGGAACAAAAGCCCTCTGATATCTCGTGATTTCATGCATTGTACATAGAGTATTTGATGTTTTTCTATGACTGTGCAAACATGGTTCACACTGCATATTATCCCCGCATCCTTAATTAAAAGATGAGAAATTAAATGTGTTTCATACTTCTTTTAGGTTATAAATTCATCTTAAGCATGTTAACATATTGACCTCTCTATTTTATAGAGGTTCCATGTATTAATTTCCCTAGAATAGGCCTTGCACGTTATTATTAGCTTCTGTCTGTTAAAGACAGAAGGTGATTCCACAGAGACCACTGTCTTCAAAAGGTGGTCCCCGACAGACCACTATTGTCAAGAGGCAGCCCTTAACAGACCGCATTCTGGTTTCTGCAACCAGGCCAAAATCTATTATATAAATGATGTTTTGATGATGTCACACTATAAGTCATTGGCCAATTAATTTAGAAACTCATGAAACATCCTTGATTGGCCAGGTATGAATTGAAGAAGCTGGAAAATGCACAAACAAGTCTAAGGCTGCATCGACACAGTCACTTAGTTGCGTCGACGCAATCAAGCGGAGCTCAAAAAATAAAGAAAAAGGCGACGGCTCACAAGGCTGAAAAATAACGCTTAAGGGTGACAAATAGATACCCAAAGGCGTAAAATGGCTTACAAGGTTGAAAAATGAATTACGGAGCTGAAATGACCAAAATCATCAAGGTAGAATACCACCAAACCCAAAACCACTAAGAATCGGGCTGACAGTCATCAGGCTGGGCATAAGAATCCAACCAAACTGCAAGGTCAATGCACCAGTTGACACCCGTAATGAAGCTATTCCTGCCGTGGCCAAGCAGCAAGGTCGACACAGTGACCAATCAGGTCAACGCACCAATGGTGATCAGAATCAGACAGGTCAACGCACCAGAGGTATGCGTCGACGCATCCCATTCTGCTACACCAAAAAGAGAAATTGGCTCAATGACAAAAGAAGATCCAACAACCATCCAAGCTTGGGTACATTCCATAACCGATTCAACACTCTTGAAAACCCAAGAATAAGACCTCAGTTCGATTCTCATTCCATTAACTTCATGAAATATGTCTGTAATACTTGTAACCGTCTTGGACACACCGGCAACCAATGCTGGTCCCGTCAAAAATTAAAGATCTTTAAGCAAATCTAGATTCCAAAGAATTTATTGCATGCCTTGAATTATGATTGTGGACCCAAATTTGGTTGGGTTCCAAAAACTTCTGCTTAGTGTCTTCTATGCAGGATTGCCTAGCAGGCCATCACAACCGATGGTGTTTGGACAGTGGCTGCTCGAGACATATGACAGGAGACAAGAAGAAATTCAGCCATCTAATCAAGAAGGAAGGAGGCCAAGTAAGGTTTAGAGGCAAGGATAAGGGAAGAGTCATTGGCACATGCACCGTGGGTCATAGAGTAAATAATGTCTACATGGTAGACCTTGACTCCTCACTTTCAGAAGATATGTGCTTATCTGCCAACCCAATTAGTGATGTAGGGCTGTGGCATAGAAGACTGGGGCATGTTAGCTACGATACGCTGCACAAGCTGTTCAAGCATGGAATGGTAAGAGGTCTGCCCAAACTGCCTTATAAAAAGAACACCCAGGTTTATGAAGCTTGCTCCCTAGGTAAGCAAACTCGAAAATCTTTCAAATCTAGAAGTAAGCCCTTGTCATCCATGCCTTTTGAATTGTTTGGTCCAACAAGAACATCCAGCCTTAATGGGAAAAGGTTTGGGTTTGTGATAGTTGATGACTTCTCTCGATTCACATAGACCTTCTTTCTTGCCAATAAGAATGATGCATTTCTTGAGTTTCAAAAATTCTTCAGAAAAGTAAAGGAAAGAGGTAAATTCAGAATCTCCACCATCCTGTCTGACAATGGAGGAGAATTCAAAATTTCATCTTTTTTCTGAACTATGTAATCAAGAAGGCCTAACACATAGATTTTCTTCTCCCAGGACCCCAGAGTAAAACGGCATTGTGGAGAGAAGAAATCGAACAATTGTGAAAATTGCCTGGACCATGTTGATTGAGAGCAAACTCCTAAGAAGATTCTGGGCTGAAGCAGCAAACACGGCATGCTACATAATTAATAGGGCCATGGTAAGGTCAAAGAGTAAGAAACTCCTCTATGAAATGCTGAAAGGTAAGAAACCCAATTTGGCCTACTTTAAAGCTTCGGATCAAAGTGCTATATGCATAATAAGGATAAATCTGATTTAGATAAATTTGAGGCCAAGAGTGATATTGGAAATTTTCTAGGGTATTCTGAAACTTCTCGAGCATATAGGGTGTTTAATGTGAAAAATCAAACAGTGGAAGAAACTCCACATATTGTGTTTACTGAAACAAGTGATGAACCTAACAAGAACATTGCTGACAGGGAAAAGGAGGAGGATAATGGAAGATTTCTAGAATTCAAAGAAGAAGAAGGAGAAGGCAGCCAACAACAGCCCATACAGCAAGAAGCAAGTCAATCGACCAAAATCCCTGCACATCCCCTCTTGCCCGGTGAGCCTTCCACAAACATTCGAACCTTAAAAGATCATCAGAATAGGAATTGACTTCGAAGAATCATATGCCCCTGTAGCAAGACTAGAAGACATCAGAATTTTGTTAGCCTTCGTATGCTCCCTAGGTATAAAGATACAACAAATGGATGTCAAAAGTGCCTTTTTGAAAGGCTTAATAAAAGAAGAGATTTTTGTAGAATAGCCACCTGGCTTTGAACATGATGCTTTTCCTAACCATGTGTATAAATTAAACAAAGCATTGTATAGACTGAAGCAGGCCCCACGAGCCTGGTATGACAGGTTGAGTGAGCATCTAACCAGTAAAGGTTACATCAGAGGTAAAATTGACCAAACTCTATTTTCAAAAGTCTTGAATGGGCACATCATCATAGTGCAGATATATGTGGATGATATAGTGTTTGGTTCAACCGATTCAAACATGTGTAAGCAATTTGTTGATCTAATGACAAAAGAATTTGAAATGAGCCTCATGGGTGAACTCCAATTCTTTCTTGGATTGTAGGTCACTCAAACAAAGGAAGGGTTTTTCATAAACCAGTCCAAGTATACTTTGGAGATTCTGAAGAAATTCGAGATGAAGGATGCCAAGCACATCTCCACGCCCATGGGAACAAATGCATCCCTAGATGCTGATGAGAATGGTAACTTTGTAGATCCTAAGACATACCGAGGTATGATCGGATTCCTTTTATATCTTACTGCTTCTAGGCCTGATATTCAGTTTAGTGTTTGCATGGGTGATCGATTTCAAGCCAATCCTAAGGAATCCCATCTAATTGCTGTAAAAAGAATTCTGAGATATGTTGCTAGCACGCATGACTTAGGCCTGTGGTACCTGACATCATGTTCTTTTGATTTAATCTCATATACTAATGCTGATTATGTTGGATGCAAACTTGATAGAAAAAGTACTAGTGGCTACTGCCAATACTTGGGTGGATGCTTAGTTTCATGGGCTTCCAAGAAACAACACTATGTTGCACTTTCCACTGCAGAAGCTGAGTACTTTGCTGCAGGTGTAGACACGTCAAATTTGACATCATTTTGAACATATTTCCAGTCGCGTTGTGATGCCCCAATTTGACCCTCAAATCAACTTATTTGAGTGATTTTCCTCATTTTCCTTGAATCTTTAACTTTTCCAAGCTTTCCCACATATTTTCCTATTTTTTAGTATTTTTTTAGATTTTTTTCATATTTTATCTATTTTTCCAGGCCTTAAATCAATTGGTGGTTGGGACCAAGTCGCCAGTTAATGGGCGCCTCCGACTAGGGCGCCCATTCTTCTAAATGGCGCCCAGGACCTGGGCGCCCATTCTAATTGGCGCCCAGGTCAGGGGCGCCCATTCTTGCTGGGCCAGTTTTTGGCAGTTTTCGAAATTTTTTGAATTAGTGACACTCCGGAAAGTCGCCAATTGTTAAAAAGCTACCGTTCGGAAGGTCACAAATTCTTTTCTTCATATTTTTATCCGAATTCAAATTATTTTTGATTACATGACTGTTCGGAAGGTCGCCCATTCATAAATGGGCGCATGTGTGGAAAGTCGCCAATTTCCTTGCCATGTTTTGAGCTTTTAACTCCGTCCAAAATTCATGTTAATTCCAAATTGATGACCATCTCAGGACGTCAATTCTTTTCAAATTTTGGAAAGTCCTAATCCATCTTAAAATGTCTCATGATTGGCGATGCTTCGGGCGGGCGCTCTTTTAATTAGCGACCATTATGGTGGTCGCCCTTTCTTCCAGAATTCCAAACCGAGCAGAACCTCTTTCTTTCTCCATTTTGAGCCTCTTTTTCACTTGGGAAAGGATCCTAAGGCTTCCTAAGGATGAGGGGACACATGTCCATGATATATCTCTTTCCAAATCCAACTTAAACATATTTTCTTAATTTTCCTTGGATTAAACTCCAAATTTTAGCCCTATAAATAGGACCCTTCTCTCCCTAGTGTTTAAGGCTGCTCAATTAATTTAAGGGGAAGTGTTGCTGGTTTGAAGGCACAAGGAGGAAGTCTTCCCTATGCTAAAGCTACATCCTTTGGAGGCTTCTTCCCTATTGAAGATCTAAAGGCATGGAGAAAACCAATAAGCCTATCTCTTCCTCTTATTCTCTTCTTTTGTGCATTTAGTTCATGTTCATGCATCATACTTTTCTTTTGTTATTCTTTCCATCATCTCAACCACGTTGAGACCTCCTTTGTGCAACACTTGCACAGTCCTATTTTCAAATCATCATTTTTACCCACCCTTTGCATAGGGGTTTAAGGGCCAACACCCAACAAGGTGTGTTCACTTATATGCTTTCCACGTTTATATTCATAAGAATTTGATGCTACACACTTGGTTTCTAATCTAGCCTTTCTTTGTTGGTGTTTGTTGATTTTTGCAAGGGTAATCTTCACAAGAAGAACTCTCTTCATCGGCCGGCCAATTGGAAGAGAAGGTGCACTCACAATCTCCCCCGTCTCTTAAGGTATTTATATCGCGATCCCTCCTTGTTCTTTATAGTTGTTTATATCCATTTGAGGCCCGCGTGTCTCTGGTGATCACCCTCCAGATTAGCATCCTACGATATGCTTTCTTTCTTTTATTTTTAGTGGACTTTTCATAGATCTACAAATTGGTGATCACGGTGGGACCACCATTATTTTTCTTTGATTACCCTCTCTTATTTGCACCCACGGTGCACCTCCCTTTGTGCTCCATGTAGCACTCTTGTTTCTTTTATCCCTTGTGCACTGTATGCACACCCCCCACTTGTGATTGTTACTTTGTTAGATTTTGGAAATTTTATTTTTTTTTCTATCTAAAAAAAAATGAGCATGTTGTGCTTTGTTTCATAATCCTTGATTGTCATGATCCATATTTTGTGATTGTGAATGTTTTTCCTTTTCTTTCCCATTCGTTTTCCTCACTGTTTAGGCTTTCTAGCCGGTGTTCAAAGTTCTTGGACATGAAGGATTTGGCGCCCATACAATGGGCACCCATTGAAGAATTAGAGGCACCTGTGAGGGCGCCAATTCCCTGCCCATTCTGGAAAAAAAAAATTGTAATTGGCGCCCATTCCCCAATTAATGGTACGGTGCAGGGCGCCAATTCCCTACCCCTTCTGGAAAAAAAAAAGAATTGGCACCCATACATAGGGCGCCCATTCAGGAATTGGTGGCACTGATCCGGGCCCCAATTTCCTGTGTTTTTCACAGAACCTGCTTCTTTTGTGACTTGTTCTGCATTCTTCTCTTATACATCCTGTTCATACATTCATATTTCTACTCTTTTGCATTAGTTTTGCATTCATAGTGCATTTGGTTTGGGAGACCTCTTCTCCCCACACTTTCTAGGAGATACTACACCCTCTTGGTGAAGGAAGGACCCTCCATTGAGTATTCCGTCTCTTTGAATCGGAAATTTCTAAATCAAACCTCCATAAGTCCCCGCACCTATGGATTCTCTCACGGACGCCGGACAGGTTGTACCTTGAAGTTCCCCGGGTTTAGTTAGCCTACATGTGGTGAGAGAGTATACCTAGTTGGCATTGAAAAAAACCATATTGAAACTAGGTTCCTACCTTGTGTGAATCATATCAAATTTTGTCAAAATCATCTAATTCATACCAAAGTCCAACTTAAAAAAAATCAAGCGTAAACATCAACTTGTTTGATATTTTTGCAAAAATTGCCTTGATTGAATATTTCTTGTTTGACATAATGTTTCGATTTGATAATCAAACCATGTTTAACCATAATCACATTCATGAGGATGAACAACCTAGCACCTCTTATATTCCGTAATTTCATGGTTCTCCCCATAATCTTTCTAAGGGACCACGTCCTCATTCTCATGGTTTTGCCCGACCCATAGGCAATTTCCAATCTCATGGTCCCTTACATCCATTCCAATCTCATGAGGATACAGCTTTGATCACCTTTGAGAATCTTGATTGCTTCTAGCTTCCTTGGAGGTTGTTTCCTTCAGATCTATACTTGAATCACCTTCGAATGGATGAAGAACTTCTACACAGAGTACTGTTCACGGCTACAGTACCCCTTCTTCCAAGCACCTCCTCTAGCCTCTCTTGATCTCACTTTGATTCCTCTTGATCAACTAGGGTTTTCTAACCCTCTTGCATTGGTTTTATAGACTTTGAATGGTCCATAGACATCCCCCAGACCAGATCCACAAATCATGGGAGATTAGGTGAGTTTTGATTAAACAAATCCATGGAAAGGGGCTGGCCTCGAGGTGGAAAACGAAGTCAACAAATGTTGGCTTGGGGCTAGCGATCGACCTGCAGAAGTTGGCGATCGACCTGCAGAAGCTGGCGGTCGACCGCTACTGAGAAACCCTGTAGACAAATGGTCTCTGGAATTTCCGGTCGACTGCTACTGGGCTGGCGGTCGACCGCCATTGAGACTCATGCAGACTGGGAGCTGTTGGCTGGGGCGGTCGACCGCTAGCTGGGCAGTCCCAGGTTTTCCCAGGTCGGTCCGTTTACCTCTTTAGCTCCGTCGCTTGAGTCCTTTAGCAGCCCGTTCTCATCTGTGGCTGCCCCCTTGACCCCCGCGACCTGACCGGGCAGGTCGATCCGCGTGCGAGGGCGTAATTATTGAGCTTTCACTTTTACCATCTCCACTCCATTCCTTGGCATATCTGTCATGAAAGAACATCGAGTAGTTTAGTCATATAAGAGTGGTAAGACATCAATGACTTATAGTGTTTAGCCATTATCAAAACCAAGAATATCAAATAACTCAAATGACCACAGGATGATGTCGAATGACCCAAGTGACAACAAGATTACTCAAATGACCATAGGGGCACAACATTCTCCCCCTTTTTAATGATGGCAACACTGTGAGTCATTATGTGGCAGTAATATCCAAGATGGTAAAATTTATGACATATGCGACAAGTGCAGCTCATGACCCATGATAGTGAAACATGTGAATGCGGATATAAATGCATGGATGATCAAAGCATGTGTATGTGAATGCTATGCACAAACCCTCATCACATATGAAAACTCAAAGCTCACAAGGTTCTCTCCCCCGTGGACTCTCTCCCGTCCACAATTCACTCTCCCCCTTTGACAACTCACAAAGGCGCACAAAGGATGGATAAAAGTATTAGCTCATAAAGGACTCACAACAAGATATTTTCTCCCCCTTTGACAGCAGCAAAAAGTAGGGATAAGGTAGAGAAGGTGACTGATGTCTGTGAGGCCAGAGCTGAAAGGAGTTGAGAGCAAGCCATTATATGCAAACCTGAACCAGACCATGAACAACATATATGGTTCAAAGCTAATGAAATTCGAGGACATCAACAGAGTTTGAAAAGCATCTACATCCATGTTTTAATAGAAATGAACCAAAAGCGCATATCATGGCAGTGGTTAACCTTCCCTTGTCGGATATATCCATATTCAATAACTACAAAGGAAATAGAACAAACTAGTATTGAGGTTAAACAAGCATGAGTAAGCATGGAATTTTATGATTTCAGCACAGTTTTACATGATCTTTTGTAGTTTTATGCACATGACTCATATTTTACGAGCACTCGAGTCGAGTACATGCCTCCTATCCGTAAGAATACACGTTGTTTAGACGCCAGTATTCTTAGGTATTTGGTAAGACTGACTGTTATGCTTCAGAGTGAACAGAGATAGCAAAGTCACGTCATGACATATCCGATCTCATTTCTTTGATGAGAAGATATATTTCTCAGTAATTATGCCAGTGCTCTGCCTAGAGTCCAAAAAATAATTAAGACAGAGATAACAGGGGCACATCATGACATATCATTTATCACTTGATTTGATGACATGACATGTTTCTCCGTGCAACAATATCATTGCTCTTTCAAATTGATTTTTAGGAATTCTAGCTCATCAAGATGTTTAAAAACAATACTAAGCCTGAGTGTATCACCAAGATGAATTTTGAATTTTCAGATTTCAGGAGAGTCATTCAATGCACAACATGCAACCTCTAGTTAAGATCTATTAAAACCACAGAACATAGATGATTTTGAAAGATATATCATAACTTCAAGAAATCATTAAATCTGAACTATTTTCATTGGATGGACAAGCATCAGTTCATATAATAGAAAGCTCTTACTCCGTAGTTCTGTCGGGCTCATGATCTCAAATCAGACTGTAAGCCAGTGAAGTGCAGATTGCAAGAGGTTAAGAGAATCAACAAAACTCCCCCTAAGGATATGCAATAGATGCACGAAGGAGTTATGTTTGCAAGCAAGTTGAATGACAAATGAGGTTGACCTAGTCACTCATGAAGGTGGCAGAAATGAAATGTATGACCCAACCCATGGTTGTACACTTATTAAATGCAACAGCATGAAGATGAAACAAATGCATGAATGCTGCAAAGAGACAACTCCCCCTTACTATGTGGCCTATATGCGACAGTGACGCATGATATTTGGCGGAGGTGAAACCTCACGCATATTGAATGCTTCTAGACAAGCATAACTTACCTTTCCATACATCAACATTTAATATACCATGGCCATGCAAGAATGATGCTACACAAACCATGCAATGCATTGTGAACATGAATTCAATTCTTTATTATGCATCATGACTACATGCAATGCCACACCATATGCAAAATGACATATCTACATATAAACAATGCATGAAACACCAATATGCAAAAACACACACTAAATTGAACAAAATCATCATTTCAATTTTTATTGGCCTGAGGTCGGCAAAAACCAAGCTCCCTTCTGAGTGTTCAAAACCTGTCATTACACAAGGGCTTGGCGAAAATATCAGCAATTTGATTTAGAGTATCAACAAAATGCAGTTCAAAATATTTCTTAACGACCTCATCTCTAATGAAGTGATGCCTAATCTCAATATGCTTAGTCCTACTCTAGGACTAGCTTGAAATCTAGCACAGAGGAAAACACTAAAGTGGATATCTGGTCGGGATACAATCAAATAAAGCAAGAAGCCGATCATATCTCTATAGATTTTTGCATCCACTAATTTACCATTTTCATCCGAATCCAGTGATGTTGTATTGCTCATAGGAGTTGCAATTATTTTACTACTTGTCATGTTGAATCTTTTCAGCAGCTCCTTGATGTATTTAACTTGACTTATGAAGCACCCATCTTCTCCTTGGTTGACCTATAAACCGAGAAAAAATTAGAGTTCTACCATTAGGCTCATCTCGAATTCGCTAGTCATGAGGTTAGTAAATTCTCACACATTTCAGATTTAGTAGAACCAAACATAATATCATCAATATAAATTTGAACAATTAAGATGTTCTTACCGTACTTCTTGGTGAAAAGTGTTTGATCTACCTTACCTCGTGTGTACCCTTTCTCAATGAGGAACAAACTTAGTCTCTCATACCAAGCTCTTAGTTCTTGCTTCAAGCCATAAAGTGCCATGTCTATCTTGTATACAAAATCTGCATGGTTAGAGTTCTCAAGGCCAAGGGGCTACTCCACACAGACTTCTTCCTTGATCAAACCATTCAAGAAAGCACTTTTTACATCCATTTGATACAACTTCATTCTAAGGGAGCATGCAGCTTGGTTTTAGATGTTGACTCCCACTGAAAGCATGCATGGGTTGGCAATGAACTATGCAGCCTAAGACTTGTGTGAATGCACAATGCAATGAAGATGTTACATGATGATTGCACATTTTTTTTGTTTTCCTAAACATGATTTGCATTAGAGTATATGAGATCACAAGATGATGCAAACACAAATCATTCGCAATTGATTTTGAACTGAATGCCACATGATGATGCCAATTGCTAGACTCCCCTTTGAACAATGCTAACATGAATAACGAGTTGAAAATGCAGCCATGATATGCATCATCAAAACCAAAATCCAAGAATTTCATATGGCTGATATCAGGTACCAAACAACTCATCATCACATCAACTTCATCAGCATAACAAGTTTCTCATGAATTAAACAGCTGAAATAATTGATCTCTAGTACACGGCGGAGGTTTTGATCTTAGATCCTTCTTACGGATAGTAAGAGTTCTGGGCAAGCATGACTTGCCTTTCAACTCTAGACCATTTGAAATACCAGAGGTCAAGTAGGGTGTGAGCAATTAATCTAGCACATGTGTTCATCTTCACACCATGGGGGATAAATCACCATTCAAACAAGCAATTCAGTTTGCAGAATTGTATTGAACAAAATGGGCAAACTTATGATGCACTATCTACATGTCAAGACTAAACATGCAAAATAAAAAAATATTATTTACATACATGTGCCTTGAGCTTTTATTTACCTGACCATTCATTTCTCAGCTCCAAGGCATCCTACACCCAAAATTCTCATTTGAAATTTTTAGGTACCCAAGATTGCTTGGGTCCTTGTGGGTTAGCAACATGTTTAGCATCTTGGCTCCTCTTTTTAAGGGCAATCACATCATCCTCCCTCATTGTGTGGCAATCATATATCTCATGCCCATTTTTCCCACAATAGAAACAACGCACAAAAGATTGATTATTCTTTTTATGTTCATGTGCGTATCCATGTGGACTATGCTTTTGTGGGTGAGCGTGATTTTTACCTTTCATGGTATGAGGGTGGTGTCTTTCTTTCAGATGCCAGCATTCTTGGTCAGTGTGACCAGTCTTACCACAATGAAAGCAACAAAGAGAAGCATTTTTGTTGAAGACCATGGGGAGTGTAGACCTGTTTGGATGGGAATGTCGACACTTCTGATTCTCCATGTGATTCTGTGCAGAGTTCTGCTGAGCAGGCCCTCTGCCAGTGTTGACCTGTTTCTTTCCTTGCTCTTTCACTTGTTGTCCTGTTCTAAGCTCATCATTTCTCAGGATGAAACAATCATGCACAGTGTGACCATGTCTACCATAATAATAACAATGGACATTCGTTTTGTGGAAAGCATGGTATTTAGCATTAGACATGTTGTGGTGCATGTTTGGATGAGCATGCTGAATTTTGCTTTTCTTTTGAGCAGTATGCTCTTTTTGGTGACCACAGGAGGTGGTGACTTCCGGTGAGCCTGAATCTTGAATTTGGGCAAACAAAGACAGGAAATCATTCAGACCTTGAATTTCATTTTCAAGTGAGAAAATATGCTATTTAGATTCATCAAGACCCTCTTCGCATGCTGCCAATTGCTCATTGAGCATGGCATTTATTGCTTTAAGATTTTGATTTTGTTGTTCTAAAGCATGCAATGTTTCAAAGTGATCATCAATGACAGATTTGCCTTTTTCATGTGCAGCCAATTTTTCATGCAATTCTTCTTCATCTTGTTCAAGTTCAATTTTCTTTTCCAACAACTCTCTATTCTCTTCTTTCAGAAAATCAATCAGATTTTGTTTCCATTCAAGATCATCATGGATACCAACATTTATGTTTCTCAAGAATGAACATTTTTCACATGCAAAATTAGCAGAGCATGATACAGAATTTTTATTTTCTTCAATCAACCTCTCATCATAGATTAGCTCATCGGCCATAGTTTGATCATTAGAGATTTACTTAGGTTGGTTTTGAAGTTTTATTACAATTTCTTCCAACCTAGTGATTTTATCATGAAGATTTTCATTTTCATCCCTTAGACATGCAATGCTTTGTTTATGCGTATCTAGATCAAAAGAAAGAATGTCGTTGAGCTCTTCAAAAATAGAACACTTTTTACAAACCAAGCTTTCAGTTTGGTTATTTTTCTTGAGATCCTTTTTCAAATTTTTGTTTTCTGATTTTACCTTTTTGTATTGTGTAATCAACTCATCATAGGCTTCCATAAGCTCTTCAAAAGTGAATTCCTCGGAGTCAGAGTTTACCTGTGATGAGGATGTATTGCTGAACTGTTCTGCACGGTCGGCCATGAAGCATTCTTGTTCTTGTTCCTTCCCTTCATGGATTTTCGCCAACTTGTCCAGTACTTGCTTGGCTGTGCTGCAGGAGGACATAAGATGAGTTAGTCTGAGATCAACTGCAACTGTAATTAAGTTATATGCAGTACGATTATCATTGTGTTTGGTGTTATGTTCGGCTGACCAATCAATTGAATTTGATGGCAGCTCATGAGGACCATCGTATATAAGAGTCCATAATTATGGATCTATGGAGCTAACATAGATGAACATTCTCCCTACCCATGTAGAAAAATATGAACCATCATAAATGGGCGGAGAAACCATCGAAGCATGTGTAGCATATGAAGCCATCTAAATAAAATACACCGGGATCTTTCCCTGCAGATCGTGGGATCTGGGAAAGGCAGAGCTAGGCTCTGATACCACTTGTTGAGTAGTGGATGGCGGATCTAGAGGGGAGGGGTGAATAGATCTGCCCCTCTTTTTGAAATGCAACCCTCTTTAAAGCTAGATAAAAGGAATTGCAGCAGAATATAACTAGCTTAGCATAGCACACAATAATTTGCTTAGCAAGACGAATAAGTAATATAGATATTGAACCTAAGCATGCATCTATCACGAAGCAATCGCACAAGCAAACCACAACACAAAGGATTTTAAGGTGGTTCGGACTGAATCCCTAGTCCTACGTCCACCCCTCACCAAATCCGGTGAGGCTTCACTAGTGCAACGCACTGAACCGCAGATCGGAAACACCTCCGATTACCTTCCTACTAACCACCGGTAGGGACATCAACACCGCAGATCGGACAGCTTCCGATTGCCTTCCTACTAACCACCGGTAGGGATGATCTTTAGTTTCAATTGTTTGAATGAAATGAAAAAAGAACAAATATGAAAATACTCAAACAAGATATAGAATATGCTCAAAGAGAAAAGATCTTGTCTGAGATTGCTGGAGCTTGAATCTGATTCTTCAATGGTATCTTCTTCCTTGTGAAATGATCTTCCTTGGATCACCTTGAGTTGATGAAGAAGATAATGGTTGCAGCTTTATCTTCACTTGGCTTGGGGTTGATTTCCTCTTGAAGTAGCTTGAATCACTTGAGGATTTGATGAAGAAATTCTTCCCAGAGTACTGTTCACAGCTACAGTAGTCGAACTCCTCTCCCTTGAACACACCCTTGCAGCCTCCTTTGATCTTCCCTCTTAGCCTTGCTTGCTTCTACTCTTCCTTGGAGGTTGATGGATTGAGATATGAGCTTGAATCACCTTGAGTTGATGGAGAGAGTGTTGGATGTAGCTTTGATCTTTCTTTTGATCCTCTTGAGTTGATGAAGAAGTTTAAGGATGAAGCTTTGATCACCTTTGAGAATCTTGATTGCTTCTAGCTTCCTTGGAGGTTGTTTGCTTCAGATCTATACTTGAATCACCTTGGAATGGATAAAGAACTTCTGCACAGAGTACTGTTCATGGCTACAGTACCCCTTCTTCCAAGCACCTCCTCTAGCCTCTCTTGATCTCTCTTTGATTCCTCTTGATCAAGTAGGATTTTCTAACCCTCTTGCATTGGTTTTATAGACTTTGAATGGTCCATAGACATCTCCTAGACCAGATCCACAAATCATGGGAGATTAAGTGAATTTTGATTAAACAAATCCATGGAAAGGGGCTGGCCTCGAGGTGGAAAATGAAGTCAACAAATGTTGGCTCGGGGCTGGCGATCGACCTGCAGAAGCTGGTGGTCGACCGCTATTGAGAAACCCTGTAGACAGATGGTCCCTGGAATTTCCGGTCGATCGCTACTGGGCTGGCGGTCGACCGCCACTGAGACTCGTGCAGACTGGGAGCTGCTGGCTGGGGCGGTCGACCGCCCCTGTGCTAGCAGTCGACCGCCAGCTGGGCAGACCCCGGGTTTTCCCGGGTCGGTCCGTTTACCTCTTTAGCTCCCTCGCTTGAGTCCTTTAGCAGCCCGTTATCATCTGTGGCATCAACCTTGACTGTCTTGAAGTTTTATTACTGAGTCTTCAATCAAAATTTTGTTCCGGGGGCTCCGCCCCCGGAAAACCCCGCAAGGGGCGATGCCCCTTTGACCCCCTCGACCTGACCGGGCAGGTCGATCCGCGTGCGAGGGCGCAATCATTGAGCTTTCACTTTTGCCATCTCCACTCCATTCCTTGGCATATCTATCATGAAAGAACATCAAGTAGTTTAGTCATATAAGAGTGGTAAGATATCAATGACTTATAGTGTTTAGCCATTATCAAAACCAAGAATATCAAATAACTCAAATGACCACAGGATGACGTCGAATGACCCAAGTGACAACAAGATTACTCAAATAACCACAGGGGCACAACACGGGCATCGCACCCCTCCATATCTTACCCCTCGGGACCCTCCGGATTCTCTTCTCTTCCTTGGGCATTGTGCCCCTTCCCCTCTTTTCTCTCCACTAGAACCTCCGGATCTCATCTCTTTCTTCCGATTTATCTTCTTACTCCTCCAGGACGTCGTGTCCTTTGTTCTTTTCTTCCTCTTAAATCATCTTTTTCCACACCTCTTCCTAGGGCATCGCATCCCTCGATATTTTCTCCCTCCGAAACCCCCAGATTCTTCCTCCCATCATGATTCTCCTCCTTTGCTTCCGGACCCTCCGGATCCTCCTCTTTCTATTTATCAATTCCTTCTTCTGATTCCTCCCAATCACGGGTCCAACCCGACTTCTTCCGCATCCACTGCTTTGGACATCTGCCCATTTTCTCAGTGTTTCCAAGGCTTTAGTCCTCATTCCTCATCTTGATTTTCCTATCCTTCTGTAGACCATTCAATGTGATCAGGGTCTCCGCACCTTAGTGAGGGAGTTCTAGCCCTCACCTCCTTTCCTTTTCTCCTTATTCGCCTACGTCTGGTCTAAACACCGCTCCTTCTTGTTAACCCACTTCTAATCCTTGCCGCTATCCTTTCTCTATCTGCTAAAGAGGGCGACAAATCCCAAAAGCACTTTCGGCAGCTACTTCTACAACCAATGTTGCAAGGTAACTTATTTGCGTAAGTATGCATTCTTATGCGTTTTCATCACCTTATTCACGCACAGTTTTTCAAAATGATGTGCTTCTTAACTTGATCAAGAGTGGTATTCTAGGCCTTTATGCTAGGTCTTTCTTTTTTAAAAAAAAAGGAGTCTCTAGGCTTGCTATGCAGCACTTCGGTTATAAGAACCCAGCACTGGGAGTTCGGCATTCTTTCCCCGCTCATTAAGGGCAACCCTTAGCTGGGCACTGCATACACTTCACGGCGTCCTTAGCCGTCTCCTTTGGTAGAACACCGTTGCTACTTGGGCCATGCTTGAGGGCACAAAGCCTTTTTCGCTTCTCTTCTCGGCTGAAATATGAGTATAGAGGTATTTTGGGCAAAACAACTAACCTAAGCACACCCCGACAAGAGGAAGTCGCAAATAGGGGCAGTCTATTATGACACTATTCTCAAAATATCAAGTTTCAAATTGTAATATATTTCAAGTCCAAAGGATAAAAGAAAAACAAAATGATGATCAAATGAGAAAATATGTGAAATGCAAAAAAAATCAAAATTTTTGGCATGGCAAGAGGGCAGTAAAGTTTCCCTGCGGGACGTTATGAGCCTGGTCGTATGCGTGTCTATAAGAGAATTTAAGGTTCGATGATATGACACAAATCCCCGGCACAACAGGCCGAATCTCTAGGGGTCATGCTATGGACGGAGGTCAAAACCCAATGTCTTCTTAACTTATATCAAGCTTTTCCCAAATTACTCTTCTCTTCTCCCTCCAAGACTGAGTGTTTCTCGGGTATGACTTTGGTAGGGGCACCGTTATCCAAGGGCAGCCAGTTATAGGGCGTCATCCTCAATGCACGCCCGGTTTTGGGCGGTTCTTAGCGAAAGGGGAAGGAACAAGGACCCATAGCCAATGGTTTAAACATCCTTTGATGCTGCATCAGCAAAGTCTAAACCTGATTCTAAAACAAAAATTGAATATTTTCAAAATTCAAAAAAATTGAATATTTCCAAAAAAAATCCAACAAAAATTCAAATATTCCAAAATCCACATAAAAATTTGAATATTTTTCAAAACCCATAAAGATTTGCATATTTCCAAAATCCAAAAAAATTGCATTGCATTGCATTTTTTCTGATGGTGTTGTCTTACAGGGGCCACTTTTTGCAAGGACTAAGAACACGGGATTGTAGGATGTAAATGTAATCTACCCCGCCCCGAACTAAACAATATAAGCATGCATATTAAACATGAAATTGTATGAAACGAAAAAGGGCGACAAGGAATAGAGAACTAACCGTGATCGCCACCAAGGACTTGCAGCACCAAAATGATGATGAAAGGATGAAGATGGCACCGTGTACCTTGGAAAATATGGAGGAAGATGCGGCCGAATGGGAAGCTGCTACAACGTGTGATCACGCTTGAAATGGGATGCGGGGAGCCGATGTGGGTGCACCTCCTCACCTCCTAGCCGGCTAGAAAGCAAGGGCCTCACGTTCTATCAATAGTCCCCTGCGAAACAAAGCCACAAACATAAGAGAAAACTCATTAGAAACATGTGTAGCATATGTCCCGAAATGATGAAGTAGCATGAAAGAAAGGGGGAGAACGCACCGGGGGAGGGTTTTTTAACCCCTATAAATGGGTGCAAAAGAGAGGTGGGTGTATTGTGCATGCATAGGGTTTGAAATCACGAAAAATGATTGAGAGAATAAGGAGAAAAGTGATGTGCAAAATGGAAAAAAATGCATGAACGTGCAGGAATAATGCAACTTGTGATGATTTTGAAAATGTAGGAGATGAGAACTAAGGATTGGAGCAATGAAACCGAGCCCAAAGAGATGAAAATCAAAGCTAATACTTCTCTCTTCGCAGTGGGGTCGAAGATGTGAGTCGACGATCCGGCATGGCTTCGCCTCGAGTCCAAGAAGAGCACCCCGTCGCGCAGGCGAACTGGGCAAGTTTATATAGAAAAGTGGTGAAAACCCCCAACTTTCTGCCACGATTCCAGAAGAAAGAGTCCACCAAATCTCGAGATCTCTGGATCATTCTCGAGATAATAGTCAAGATAAGGCGTAGGAACAAACGGGACTCTTTTTGGTTGAAGATTGTGGAAGTTATGGCTCTTGGAAGAAGCCTCTGGAACCTGATCTGTAGGGTTTTTGTTACACGAAAAGTAGAAAAACCTGATATTGTAGCCAAGATTTCAGGAGATATGGTCAATTAAAAATCGAGCTCCATATACCAAATTCAAGATAACACAAAGGGGAAGACACAGTGTAATATCCCGGACCTTTCGGATCCTTCTTCGCGGGTCCCGGATCTGGTTTTCGGAGTGTTCGGCTCCGCTGAGTCTAAAATTTCGCTTTGAACATTTTTCGTGCTCGAATCGGCGCGATCCGGGGTCGTTGCGGAGGCCCGGAGGCGTTCCGTGGCTTTTCCGCGCGTGTTTTCCGATTTCCGGTGTGTGTTTCGGCTTTTCCTTCGGAAGCTCGCTGCGGGTGAACTGGGCCGTTCACTTGGGCACAAGTGGTACCATTGCGATCGGTGCGTTCCGAGGATCGCGGGGGTGTAATTTGCTATTTTTTGGTATTTTTTGGATTTTCCGAATTTTCTATAAATACCCCCCTATTTTCTCTCTCTTACCCCACCTTCTCTTTCTTCTTCTTCTCCTTCCTCCTTCCTCCCCACCGTGACCATCTCCCCTCTCCCCCTCTCTCTCCCATTCGGACGCGGTGAGCCCTTCTCCGGCTGCAGGCGGCAGGGCGACGGCGCGGACGTGTGGGCGGCGGTGTGGCGAGCTCGTGGGCGTGCGACAAGCGTGGGAAACGCGAGGAGGATGGGTTTCCAAAGGCGTTCTTCGTGGTTTGTGGACGATCTGGCGGAGCATTCGCTCCATTGAGGTAGGGTGACGTTCCTTAGTCACTTGCCGTTCGTTTCCGTGATTTGTGGGCCGCGGGGAGGCCGAGAGAGGCTTGTTTGAGCGGGTTTGGGGTTTTCCATGATTTGGGGAGAGCTGGCCCGATGTATGGTTTTAGCCCGCTATTTCATGTTTTGATGGCTTAGAAGCATGCTAGGGGTCATTCCCCTTGATTTCCCCCTCTCCGGTGGAGGCATGGGGGCGTGGTTGGAGTTTTTGGGCGTTTCCACCATTTTTCGGGCGCGGACTGAGAACGCGCTATGCTCCAGTAGCGCGTTCTTGATGGCCGCGCTGCCCCGATGGGGCACGTTCATCGGAGAAGATGAACAGTAGGGCAATTCCGGTCGCGCTATGGGGTCCTAGCGCGATCTGCCTTGTCGCGCTAGGGGTTCCTAGCGTGATCTGCCTTGTCGCGCTAGGGGTCCCTAGCACGACCTATCTTCTCGCGCTAGGAGGCCCTAGCGCGTTCTTCCTTGTCGTGCTAGGGGTCCCGAGCGCGATCTGTCATGTCGTCTGGTGTTCCTCTTGGGCCGTGTGTGTCCTGGACACCTCGTGGAGTTTCGTGACCATGTCTTTGGGCGTCCGGAGGTTTCGTTTACCTCGATTAGCGTGCCCGTGGGCTTCGTGGGTCCGGGTGACCCCAGGCGTTTCGGGTTTCCATGTTCTCGCTCGATCGAGTCACCGTGTATCGGTGTGTGTGCGGTGGAGTTCCCCCGCATGTCGTGAGTCTTCCTGGAAGATGATCCCCGAGTGGGTCATGTGTTTGGCCGTGGGCGGTGCGTCCGTTTCTTTTCCGACCGTGGTCACCGTGCGATGGTGCTGGTACGTGGGACGGCCCCCGTACTTCGTCAGGTTCGGACGTTGTTTTCCATTGTCTTGAGAGTCTACTCCTTCAGTGACCCTCCACTAGTCGTAGCCCACCAGTACGAGGTGCTGGTCTCACCTGGGAGTGGTGTACGGGCACTCACCTTGAGACGGTTTGTGGACCGGTTACCGTAGGCCCCTCGTCGGTAGCCAGAGTCTGGCTACGGGGGAAAACCGGTCAGAGGGCCAGACCTAGGACGCGTGGTCTGTGTGTGCACACGTGGTTGGGGGCGGTTGGACCCACGTCGACGGGCGTGACCCTAGCTAGTCACTTGTTTGTGGTTACTTGTGCGGTGTTTGCGCCTTTGGTAGGAGCTACCACGTCAGACGGTTTAGCGGCGCGGTGTAAGACGTCAGGGCACACTACTGGTTGTGCTTCTAGTGGGTGGTACTCCTGTCGAGTACGGAGTGTCAGACTGTCAGTCGGGCATTTTCGACCTTCGGGTGTTGCCGGGTTGACCGTTGAGTTCGGTCTTCTCACCGTGACACGTTTGCCGGTTCATGTGCCGCAGGGCTTTGTTCGGTTGAGGACAGGGCTTCCCTTTCCGAGGTACTCTTTTACCGCTAGCGTAGTGGTTCCCCATCTTCGAGGTAGGGTTCGAGTGATCCCTACTGAGTCTTGTTCCGAGACTCATTCCCTGCGTGTTTTTCACCGTGTTTCAGGTGAGGCGCCACCTTCGGGGAGCGCGTCGGGAGTGCAGCGTGGTGCGGGTGCCCAGAGGTAGTGCCAGAGGTCAGAGCTGGGGTATGCCCCGTGTAGCTGTACTTTTCCTTCTTGTCTCTGTACTATTTGTGGACTACTACTGTTGTTGTTATTTTTCTATTGTGGACCATGTAAAATGTTAATTTATTTCATGCTTAATATTATAACTGTTTAATTTCTACAATTACTTGTGATACTTGTGTAATTTCCACACCATCCTTCTAACCCTTCCGAGTCTTCGGACTCGTGGGTGGCGGTGCGAGTCTCGGGTTATCGGACATTCCCGGTAATCGGATTCTCGGGTCGTTACAGCTGGTATCAGAGCGCGGTTGTGGGATTATACGAAAATCATGAGTAATTGTAGTGGTCCACTAGTCCACAGCGATGATGTACAGGTGACGCTGGCATTGGGCACCGCCTGTTTGTTTTGACCTTGCCATTTTTCGTGTTCTCTATCTTTTGCTTCAGGAGCGAGCATGGCGCCGAGGAGGAGCTCTCGCTCTCAGCAGGGGCAGTCGGCTAGAGGTCAGAAGATCCAGCAGGGGGTCCAGAGGGACCAGGAGGAGCATAGCAGAGCGCCACCGGGAGCTACCGAGGCCGCGGCTGCTGCGAGGGTTCCGGGGGCCGAGGATTTCTTTCGTGTCATGTACCAGCTTATGTCTCAGCAGTTCAGCGGAGAGGCTGGTGAGGGCTCGTCAGCTAGGGGTGGGCCAGGCCGAGCAGTGAGGGACTTTCTGTAGTTCCATCCACCTTACTTCAGCGGCCAGGCAGACCCTGATGCAGCTCATGATGGACTTGATGCAGAGGGTGTTTCATCCGTATTTGGACCAGTTCATGGTCATCTTCGTGGACGACATCCTTGTTTATTCGCGGTCTGCTGAGGAGCACGCGTACCATTTGGGTGTGGTGCTGCAGACGTTGCGAGATCACCAGTTGTATGCGAAGCTCAGCAAGTGCGAGTTTTGGCTCAGTGAGGTGCACTTTCTGGGGCACGTGATTTCTGGTGATGGCATTTCCGTGGACCCCGCCAAGGTCGAGGCAGTAATGCAGTGGCCGAGGCCGAGGTCGGTGACGGAGATCCAGAGTTTCTTGGGGCTTGCGGGTTATTATCGCCGGTTTATCTAGGATTTTTCTCGCATTGCGACCCCGATGACTAGACTCACGCAGAAGGATGTGCCTTTCGTCTGGTCTGAGGAGTGTGAGTAGAGCTTCAGGGAACTGAAGAGATTGCTCACCTCGGCTCCGGTGTTGGTTTTACCTTCTGGATCGGGAGGTTTCGTGGTGTGTACAGGTGCTTCCGGCGTTGGATTGGGAGCTGTGTTGATGCAGCATGGTAGAGTGGTGGCTTATGCATCTTGGCAGCTAAAGCCCTACGAGGAGAACTACCCTACCCATGACCTTGAGTTGGCGGCGGTGATCTTCGCGCTGAAGATCTGGAGGTATTATCTGTACGGCGAGAAGTTCGAGGTGTTCACTGACCATCATAGTTTGAGGTATGTGTTCTCTCAGAGAGACCTGAACCTCAGACAAAGGCGTTGGATGGAGTTCATGAAGGATTATGACTTCACCCTGTCTTATCAGCCAAGCAGGATGAATGTCATCGCCGATGTCTTGAGTCGGAAGGTTACGGTCAGTGCCTTGATGTTGAGGAAGTGGAGGCTCTGGGAATAAGTGCCCGAAGTATCTTTCAGGCTCAAGATTCCCCAGGAGCCAGGGTTGGCAGTGCTCGCAAGTCTGACTATCACTCCTGCTATCCGTCGTCAGGTGATAGAGGCTCAGTATGCGGACCCTGAGTTGCTTCGGATTCTGGCGATGGCTGATGTGGAGCTCGGCGAGGATGGTGCTGCGAGGTTTCGCGGCAGGATGTATGTTCCAGCGGAGGAGCAGGTTAGTCATGCAGTGTTGCGCGAGGCTCATGGGAGCATGTACACCGTACACCCGGGTGCGACGAAGATGTATCGAAACTTGCGGAGGCAGTTTTGGTGGCCTGGCATGAAGAGAGATGTTGCTGAATTTGTGGCCAGGTGCCTGATCTGTCAGCAGGTGAAGGCGGAGCATCAGCGACCAGGAGGTACTCTCCAGCCCTTGGATGTTCCTGCGTGGAAGTGGGACCACGTGACCACGGATTTTGTGGTGGGGTTGCCGAGGACCCCGAGTGGGCAGGGCAGTATTTGGTTGATGGTGGATCGGCTGACAAAGGTGACGCAGTTGTTACCGGTCAAAGTCAGCTGGAGCGTGTCCAAGTTGGCTCGTCTTTATGTGGAGCAGATCGTGCCGTTGCATGGAGTCCCCATTTCGATCGTGTCGGATCGGGATCCGCGCTTCACTTCTGGATTCTGGAGGAGTTTCCAACGAGCTCTTGACACGGAGTTGGCATTTAGTTCGGCGTATCATCCTTAGTCAGATGGTCAGTCTGAGAGGACCATTCAGACTTTGGAGGACATGCTGAGATCCTGCTGCCTGGAGTGGCAGGGGAGTTGGATTCATCACCTACCGTTGGTGGAGTTTGCCTATAACAACAGCTTTCATTCGATCATCGACATGGCTCCATATGAGGCGTTGTACGGGCGTCCATGTAGGACTCCGCTTGATTGGTTTGAGGTGGGTGAGCGTGTTTTGACGGGACCGGATTTGGTGCAGCAATGCGTGGATGTTGTGCACCTGGTTTGTCAGAACATGTTGGCGGCCCAGAGTCGACAGAAGAGCTATGCTGACCGTAGGAGGCAGCCCCTCGAGTTCGCCGTGGGGGATCGTGTGTTCTTGAGAGTTTCTCCGATGAAGGAGGTGATGCGTTTTGGACGGCGTGGGAAGCTGAGTCCCCGCTATATTGGTCCTTTCGTGATTATTGAGCGCATCGGTGAGGTTGCTTACCGGTTGCAGTTACCCCCTAAGTTGGCATCGGTGCATGACGTGTTCCACGTCTCGATGTTGCGGAGGTATAAGCCCGACGTCTCTCACGTGCTCGAGGATTCTGTTTGGCCTGAGGTGACTCCAGATCACTCTCTCCCAGAGTTTCCGATCCGCGTGGAGGATAGGAGAGAGCAGCGCCTGCGGAACATGGTCATCCCCTTGGTAAAGGTGGTGTGGCAGCGGCACTCTGGTGGTGAGGCCTCTTGGGAACGTGAGGACGAGATGCGTCAGCAGTTCCCTTACCTGTTTGAGTGAGTCTTCCTCTTCTTTCCCCTTGGGTTGTTCTCAATTTCGAGGATGAAATTCCTTAAGGGGGGAGGGTTGTAATATCCCGGACCTTTCAGATCCTTCTTCGGGGGTCCCGGATCTGGTTTTCGAAGTGTTCAGCTCCGCTGAGTCTGAAATTTCGCTTCGAACATTTTTCGTGCTCGGATCGGCGCGATCCGGGGTCGTTGCGGAGGCCCGGAGGCGTTCCGCGGCTTTTCCGCGCGTGTTTTCCGATTTTCGGTGTGTGTTTCGGCTTTTCCTTCGGAAGCTCGCTGCGGGTGAACCGGGCCGTTCACCTGGGCACGAGTGGTACTGTTGCGTTCCGAGGATCGCGGGGGTGTAATTTGCTATTTTTTGATATTTTCCAGATTTTCCAGATTTTCTATAAATACCCCCCTATTTTCTCTCTCTTCCCCCACCTTCTCTTTCTTCTTCTTCTCCTTCCTCCTTCCTCCCCACCGTGACCATCGCCCCTCTCCCCCTCTCTCTCCCATTCGGACGCGGTGAGCCCTTCTCCGGCTACAGACGGCGACAGGGGGACGGCGCGGACGCGTGGGCAGCGGTGTGGCGAGCTCGTGGGCGTGCGGCAAGCGTGGGAAACGCTAGGAGGTGGGGTTTCTAAGGTCGTTCTTCGTAGTTTGTGGATGATCCGATGGAGCATTCGCTCCATTGAGGTAGGGTGACATTCCTTAGCCTCTTGCCGTTCGTTTTCGTGATTTGTGGGCCGCGGGGAGGCCGAGAGAGGCTTGTTTGAGCGGGTTTGGGGTTTTCCATGATTTAGGGAGAGCTCGCCCGATCTATGGTTTTAGCCCGCTATTTCATGTTTTGATGGCTTAGAAGCATGCTAGGGGTCCTTAGAGGTCATTCCCCTCGATTTCCCCCTCTCCGGTGGAGGCATGGGGGCGTGGTTGGAGTTTTTGGGTGTTTCCACCGTTTTTCGGACGCGGATTGAGAACGCGCTATGCTCCAGCAGCATGTTCTTGATGGTCGCGCTGCCCCGATGGGGCGCGTTCATCGGAGAAGATGAACAGTAGGGCAGTTCCGGTCGCGCTATGGGGTCCTAGCGCGATCTGCCTTGTCGCGCTAGGGGTCCCTAGCGCGACCTGTCTTGTCACGCTAGGAGGCCCTAGCGCGTTCTTCCTTGTCGCGCTAGGGGTCCCTAGCGCGATCTGTCCTGTCGTCTGGGGTTCCTCTTGGGCTGTGTGTGTCCTGGACACCTCGTGGAGTTCCGTGACTGTGTCTTTGAGCGTCCGGAGGTTTCATTTACCTCGATTAGCGTGCCCGTGGGCTTGGTGGGTCCGGGTGACCCCAGGTTTTTCAGGTTTTCGTGTTCTCGCTCGATCGAGTCACCGTGTATCGGTGTGTGTGCGGTGGAGTTCCCCCGCATGTCGTGAGTCTTCCTGGAAGATGATCCCCAAGTGGGTCATGTGTTTGGCTGTGGGCGGTGCGTCCGTTTCTTTTCCGACCGTGGTCACCGTGCGATGGTGCTGGTACGTGGGACGGCCCCCGTACTTCGTTGAGACGGTTTGTGGATCGGTTACCGTAGGCCCCTCGTCGGTAGCCAGAGTCCGGCTACGGGGGAAAATCGGTCAGAGGGCCAGACCTAAGATGCGTGGTCTGTGTGTGCACACGTGGTTGGGGGCGGTTGGACCCACGTCGACGGGCGTGACCCCAGCTAGTCACTTGTTTGTGGTTACTTGTGCGATGTTTGCGCCTTTGGTAGGAGCTACCACGTTAGGCAGTTCACCAGCGGCGCGGTGTAAGACGTCAGGGGACGCTACCGATTGTGCTTCTAGTGGGTGGTACTCCTGTCGAGTACGGAGTGTCAGACTGTCAGTCGAGCGTTTTCGACCTTCGGGTGTTGCCGGGTTGACCGTTGAGTTCGGTCTTCTCACCGTGACACGTTTGCCGGTTCACGTGCCGTAGGGCTTCGTTCGGTTGAGGACAGGGCTTCCCTTTCCGAGGTACTCTTTTACCGCTAGCGTAGTGGTTCCCCGTCTTCGAGGTAGGGTTCGAGTGATCCCTACTGAGTCTTGTTCCGGGACTCATTCCCTGCGTGTTTTTCACCATGTTTCAGGTGAGGCGCCACCTTCGGGGAGCGCGTCGGGAGTGCAGCGTGGTGCGGGTGCCCAGAGGTAGTGCCAGAGGTCAGAGCCGGGGTATGCCCCGTGTAGCTGTATTTTTCCTTCTTGTCTCTGTACTAGTTGTGGACTACTACTGTTGTTGTTATTTTTCTATTGTGGACCATGTAAAATGTTAATTTATTTCCTGCTTAATATTATAACTGTTTAATTTCTGTAATTACTTGTGATACTTGTGTAGTTTCCACACCATCCTTCTAACCCTTCCGAGTCTTCGGACTCGTGGGTGGCGGTGCGAGTCTCGGGTTATCGGGCCTTCCCGGTAATCAGATTCTCGGGTCGTTACACACAGCAACAAACGGGGCTCAATTTAGTAGAGTATTCTAGAAGATATAGCCCTAACAAGGAGGCCCCGTTGCATAGGTTTCGGCCTTAGAATCCGGCGGTGAAGAAGATGGAGTTCAGGACTTTTTGGACTCTCTGGGGTATAAACGGTCCCACAATAGACCGTCCTAGGAATGGGGCGGTCTAGGGGTAGACCGCCCAATGAACTAGGGGGCGATCGGGAGACTTTTTACACAAAAAATGATAAACGGTCATCTACAGACCATTTTTCGAGTGAGACGGTCTTAAGAAGACCGTTTTATGACATTTTAAAAATAATAAAAATAAAATAAAAAATTCAAAAAAGTTACTATTCATGGGCGGTCAACTGTTGACCATTTTACTGTTGGGCGGTCACCTTGTGACCGTTTAACTCAAGGAACGGTCAACTGTTGACCGTTTTGCTGCCAGACTCGTGCGACTTTAAAAATTGAAGTATATCTTCAAAACGGTGCGGAATTAGTGAAAGTGGTAGAAGAAGAAATTGTAGATAACTTAAAAATGAACAACTTTTATGAAGAAAGTAAGATGAGAAAATGAACAGAAAAGGGAGAAAATAGGACTAGAACGGAGAGAGAAAATATCGGGACATAGGTGAACAGTGTAGTCTGCCGAAAAAATATAAATAACTTGAAATCGGTGCAGAACTGGACAATGACGTAGAAGAATAAATTGTAGGGATTTGAAAGATGAACAACTTTGGTTAAGGACACATTTTGAATAGGGGAATAGAAGGGGGTGAAAAAAGACCATTTTCAAGACTGCGCAGTGAAAGGAGGCTGAATGCTTGAGGGAAGCTGACCTAAATGGGCCGTAAGTTGACTTGGAAGGCCGACAGGTGATAAGGTAAACTCCAGAGCTCTATGAAATCATGATATCTAAGGCTCAAAGGGAATGGAACAATGAAATGGGCTCGAAATTCATCCAAGGAAGGCTCCAAAATAATGGGTAATTCGGGGCATCAAAATGATGAATAAGAGAAATGACTCAACTTGTGGGCTAAAAACGGGTGTCAACAGATGCCCCTCCTTGATATCTGCTTTGCAAGGGAACGAGCGAAAGTGACAGGGAGGTGAAATTGAATTGAGATGGAGCGAAAGTGACATGAAATGGAGATGAAGCGGAGATGAAGCGGAGAGGACTGAAAAGTGGGCATCAAGGCAAAAGACACCCGTTTTAACCAACAAGCGACAGGAATTCTCCGAAATCGCCAAACTACCCACCCGGAATGGCTGACAAGAACGAGACATGTCTGGAGAACTAAACTAACAGGAAAAAAAGAAACACGACCAGCCTCATCAGGGACACAATCCACAGACGATGAGGGGGTCGGAAAGGAGCACAACGTAAAAAGCAAGAGAAATATAACTGAGATAAAATTCAGACAGGAATCAGTTGACCAACCCGACCAAGCAGCAAGATCAGAGAAATCGTTCAAATTCAGAGTGGAATGAGAATCTCTTATCCAAGTGAATTGAAGTGCAATTAACCATTGCTGAGGAACAACCTTGAACGGATCATGAGGCGTGAATGCTCAAAATATGACACGATGCATGCTGGGCTAAAATAAAGAAATCATCAAAATGAATGCAAAGAAAGATAAAATAGAAAATACTCAAGAATAGTATTACTAGACCAGAACAATCAGGGTCAAGACACTATCCGCAACCACGGCGTGCGAGATAGAACCATCGTTCCCTAATTTTTCAACCTAACGGCCTATCCGATGATTAAACACGTGCACCTAGATCATCATCATTTTTGTTAGAGGGGAACGTCGGATCTTGGAACACATGAATGACCAGTCGGTTCTCGAGATAATATAATAATATAGATAACACATAGTAATGCAACAATGAGTAGGGATAGAGAGCCATACCTGACTTACCTGCGCAGGAAAAATGGTAATTTTTAATTTTTATTTTCTAATTTTTATGGATTTTCATGTATAAGACAAATATGATAAACAAGCAAGTATAAACATAATGTAGATAACATAACGATTAACTAAACGATAAACAACACGACATAACATAACGATCAAATGAAATGGGAGACAATGCAACATAACATAACAAAGGCAAACGGGCACATATGCAATGGCATTAACAGACAACATGCATGCATGAACATGGTGTGACAAGACAACAACGCGGTGGGACAACACACGGTTAGGACAAGAACATGACGGATGACCACACGGTTGGGATAAGAACATGGGACATAAAGGGGTGACTAACAACATGTGCAAGACAACTAACAACACTTGGTGAGGGACAAAACAACATGTGTGGGACAACACGGTGGGACATAAACACGTGACAAGGACACGGCAGGACAAAAGACATAAACAAATATGCCCTCCAATCAAAGCCCAAGATCAGATGAAGCGGAACCGCCAGGTTCATAATCGTGAGGTAAAGCCCTCTCATAAAGATATGATCATTACAAACAAAAGCTGAGAAGGACATGAGCTTCAGAACAGATCGAGAGAGTGGATCGAAGAAGGAAAGAACAGATCAAGGATGTGGACAGGAGGCAGAGCATAAAGATATAGCAAAGAATGCCTGAGTACTTGCAACCTGCACACTTAGCAAACGGATTACGTATCTGTCCTTAAAACAAATGCAAATGCATGAAAAAGACACATTTTTTAGATTTTTTGTAATTTTTTTTAGATTTTCAATACTATTTCATTTTCTAGATTTTTTGAAGTATTTGATTTTTTAGGTTTTTGAAATATTTGATTTTTTTTTAAAATTTTGAAGTATTTGATTTTTTTGGATTTTTGGTAATATTTGATTTTTTGGATTTTTTGAAGTATTTGATATTTTTTTTAGACTTTTGGTAATATTTAAATTTTTTTTTGATTTTGACATAGCAATCCGCAGCACCTAAAGACGAGCTCAAACTACTGGCTAGGGATCGTCGTTCCTACCCCTTTTATTAAAGGCTTCCCTTAAGTAGGGCGTGCATGTGAGGGTGGCTTACCACAACCAACCGCTTCTAAAGAACGGTGCCCCTACTAAAGCCATACCCGGGATACAACCCAGCCTAAGAGGGAGAAGCAGAAGAAAAATTGGAGACAAGCTTCGTGCAGGATGGGAGGTATCAAAGCTCGAATTCCTTCCAGGGCACTACCCCTCAAAGAGATAGCCTGTTGCACCGGGGCTTTGTGTCTTTAATTTTTAGACCCATATTTATCAGGCACGCTTGCGACCGGGCTCATGACGTCCCGCGGGGAACTGTACTGCCACTCTTGCCATGCCTTTGATTCATAATTTTGCATTGATTCATTTTCTCATTTTGGTAGCCCTTATTGGCCAGATATAGCGTGAAAGCTCACTTTTGAGGGTCAAGACTGCCCCTATTTGAGACCTCTCTCGTATTAGGGAGTGTTATGTTAGATGGACGCAGTCTATCTCCACGAATTGTGGATCTAGAGGGGGGTGAATAGATCTATTGCCTAATTTAAAACCAGTATAAGGCTCTAATGCGGAATATAGGCAAACAGATGTTGAACGACTGAAGCAGCACAAATATATCAGAACAACGCAGATCACAGTGAATGCGAACCTAAGCAATCATCTACTATGATATGAACGGTTGAACTGAAATCACAAAATGCACAAATCAATCACACAGTAGACACCAGATTTTTAGGTGGTTCGGTCAGGTGACCTACGTCCACCCCACACTCAACCGAGTATGGCTTACTGCTGCGCAGTACATCTTGCGTCCGCTGGGCAATACAGCTTAGCCTACAACTGCTGATACACAACTTCGCTGGGCTTTACAGCTTGCCGACTAGAGGAACAAATCCTCTGCAACCGCTGGGCGATACAGCTTAGCCGTCTGAGACCTGGTCTCGCCTACTGAGGATTACAGCTTCACCTATCCAGTGGAAACCTCCACTGCAATTGCTGGCTCACAGCTTGAAGAAACAGATTCGGAAACAAAAGACAGAAGCAAACGAAAATGAGAAAACCCGGAAGGGAAGTAGCTCTCAATGAGCAAACATCTCAGCTCTGGTATCTGAACCAAGAGTCTGAGTTACAACCTCTCAATGAACCTCTCTCAACTCATCTCTCTCAATCGAACTCTCTCAACTTATCTCTCCTTTCTCTCTTTCTTCTCTTCTCTGCTTTTCTTCTCTGTGGATCTCGGTGGCTCTCTGCTGCTTCAGACTTTCATTCTCACTGTATAGACTTTACCACTCGATCGATCAGCCTCCTTCTGAAGAAGAAAGCTCATATATATACCAGCAGCAGATTGGATAAGGGCGCGTGGCTTCCACATTTCCTGCCCAGAGAATTCGCCAGATCCGAGGAATTTTGACCACCTGGCAGCATCCTGACTGGGCTGCTTCCACGTGTCATTATCTGGGCACCTCGTCCTTCCTTGGATCATGAGCCAATCCTTCATCTTTGCACTTTAGTCCCTGTCAGTCATTCGAAAGGAATTATCAGTTTAAGGGTTAACTGATGTACAGACTATACATAGACAGAGTTGAAGCAATGTATAGACTTCATGAAGCAGGACAATTGCGTTGTACAGACTATGTGAAGACAAAGCTGAAGCAATGTATAGACTTCATGAAGTAGAGCTGAAGCAGTATAGACTCAATGAATGCGAAGTAATGCAATGTTCAGAATCTACGTATGCAGGGCCATGGCGTTGTACAGACTTAGTGAATGCAGTGCTGTGGCATTGTACAGACTTCAGGTATGCAATGCTAAGAACATAGCAGATGGTTGTATAGACATGCCATATGAATATGCAGACTCATCATGCAATGTTGTCTAGACTTTGTATATGCAGAGCTTAAGCCCTGTACAGACATCAAATATGCAGAAGTAAACGTGCATCAATGTGTAGACTTAGCAAGACAAAGTGTGAACAAAGCAACACAATGTGTAGACTTCGTGTAGTGCATGAATGCAGTGTATAGAGTTGATTGCAATGAGTGTTCAAGTGATGTACAGACTCAACGTTATGCAAGCAGACAATGTATAGAGTTGATGAAGAGTGTGAACATGGCGTTGTATAGACTTGAAGAAATGCATGCTACAGTGGCGATGTATAGACTTGGCCAAAGCAGCGATGTATGGACTTGCACAGTTCTAGCTAAAGGATGTACAGACTTTGAGATGAGTGAACAGGCCGATGTGCAGACTTGCCAATGTATAGACTTTAACCGATGCAGACTTAGTCCAATGTACAGACTTTCCTGGCCGATGCATAGACTTTAAGGTATGCACAAAGACGATGCATGAGACGATGCGATGTACAGACTTGCCTTAAGCAAGGGCTGTATAGACTTTGATTTATGCACATAGACGCTGAATGAGACGCTGAAGTCTGTATAGACTTTAAGTGAAGAATGAAGAATGTACAGACTTAGCCAATGTAAAGTGCACAATGTACAGACTTAGTCTGATGCGTTGTATAGACTTGCATGAGACACTAAACTGCAACGAATGTACAGACTTGCTGGCGTGGAATGTGCAGACTCCATGCAATGCAAGGCAAACGAATGTATAGACTTTGCATCCATAATGTGTAGACTTTGAAAGCCAACAAGCGAACTCAATGTATAGACTTGCTGAATGTGTGAGCTGCAATGTATAGACTTGACTGCCTCCATGCATGTATAGACATTATCGTGCAGACAAGACCTCACATGCATTAGTGTATAGACTGTATGCCTGATGGATGCACTGATGCAGTATATGCACAGAGGAAGCAATGCACCGATGCAATGCATGCACATAGCAGGTATTGAACTGAAGCAATGGATGTATAGACTTGTGTTGACGCTGCATGACAACTGCCAATGTATAGACTTCACAAGTGCAAGCAATGCAGCAATGTATGGACTAGCTGTGCCTGCGACGACTGTGATGTACATACTTGCTAGCCTGCGAGCCATGCAGTGCATGGACTTAATGTGTCTGCTGCACAAGAAGAATGCATGGATGAATAGACTGAATAGACTTCTGACTCATACTGATTGCTATCATCAAAACTATGGATCATCAAAACTACAGGGGCACAACAGGGAGCGCCTAGGTTAGTCATCTTATCCATCAATCTCTTGCCCCTGCACTTGGCCGAGCAGAGAAGAGAAAAGGCCTTCGCGCATACCCAAAGTATGGCCAAAGCTGCAACTGTGTGCCTTAGAGAGATAGGCTATGGCTCGCCGTGTAGTGTGTGAAAAATTCATACTCAAAGGTCACCCACAACAATCAGGGAAAGAAACTAGACTCCCAGCACGGAGCTATTACCAGCCTAAGGATGCTGTAGAAGCGACTCATTTGACTACGCAAACTAACTAAAGCCTAAGGCCACTCAACCATGTTTTAAGGAACCAACATTATAAGCGCGTGCAGAAATAACATAGTAATAGCAATGATAACATGTTCCGGCACAAAATCAAAGATACCTTTGCAAATCCATGGCATGGATACCGGCCTCCTGAAGCGATTTCGATCATCAAGCTTTGAGGAGCACGAACTTTGTTTTCCTTGCTTGTCAGGATAAAGGATGAAAGGAGAGCAAAGGATTGGATTCCTCGACATAGAGGAGTGGCAGACATCATACTGGACGAAGGAGGGATAAAAAAAAGAAGAGAGATGAGGGCTAGAACTCCCTCGTTAAGGTACTGAGGCCCTGATAACAAGGAACCAAGTACAGAATAACCAGGGATTAACTGAGATCAAGGCGGGCTAAAGCCTCGAAAACAACAAGAAAAAGGGTGAGAACCACGAAAGGGTGAGGAAGAATGAGTAGAAAGATGAGAAGAAAAATCATCCGACACAGTCGGAGAAAAGGAATTAGAATCACCCGACAGGGTCGGGGAAGGAAATGTGGAGCTAGCCGACATAGTCGGGGAAAGAGAATGAGAAGTAGAACCCGAAAATCCCGGGGGAAAGGAAGGGGATGCCCCTAGATCGGGAGGAGAGGAGAAAATCAGGGATCTGGGATTAAAGGAAGAAAAGCACACAACCCAAGGGTGGGAGCTGAGCAATAGAAAGGATGAACAAAAGGAAGAGGAAGAGGAAGAGGAAGAAGTGGGTCCCTGAGTGCACAATTGGCGGCTCTTGAACCTGCGCCGCCGCCTCTTCTTAGCAGAAATTGGCTTGTAATGGACCTGCCTAGTGCGGGCTCAAATTCTTGGGCACCCTACCTTGCAATATCTTCTTAAATAACGGGCCCATCTAGCAAACGACCTGGCCCGATTATGAACATGAAGCTTCATGGGGGCGGTTGCCCCCATGCATCCCATGCTGACAGTAGTAGATGGACATTTTTGAACAACCAACTCCTCGGAATGATGAATATTAGAAAACCATGGAGTCTTGTCACTCGACACTAAAACATGTAGATTCGGAAACTCCCCTCGGTAATTAGTAGTGAAGCATAACCCCCTCGATAGAAGGGAAGGATGAAACTCATGGAGAGTAATGCGCGGCGTTGACATGGCCGGCTTATCGATAGACCGAGGGAGGTTGCATAAAATATGTAGAATGTCCTTTGAACATCTTGAAAATATGGCTAATTGTCCCTTGAATATGAAATCCATTAAATCCTTAGTAGCCGTATGGGTTAGCACGATCTGAGTAGAGAACCCTTCTTGGCCAGTGAACCGAATACCAATGAAGTGAGAAGTAATACCAGCATAAAGAGTGAACCCTCCGGCAAGCAAAGAGATTGCCACCGACCTCGCTTTAGCAGAAACTGGCACTAACGCAAGGGAACTCTTCTTGGCAACCATCATGGGAAGTGCAGGCTGATCCTCACCAAAATAGCCAGGGATCGGGACTCGGACTGGCATCCGACAAATGAAGTCTTGAACCTTGAAATGCACAACCGATACTGGACTGCCCTGATTCGGCTCATCATCTCCCTGGAGACCAAACCCGAGGGGCACCAGAGGTAGTGCACACCCGCTCCATGGGGTGAAAGGAGATGAGGAAGTGGGGGTAATAGGCTTAGATGGTGTGGGTAAAGGCAATGCGAGCGGCGGAGAGCTAGCGGCAATGACAGGCTCGAGTGGAGGTAAAAGACAAGGTAGAAGAGGCAAAATGGAGGTAAAAGGTAAAGGTAAAGGCAAAGGCGTGGCTTGCTCAGACTTGGGTGAAGATAATGGTAGAGATGGAGGCGAGGATGGAGATGGAGGAGGTGATGGAAGCACTAGTGGCGGAGATGCTGGTGATGGTGATGGCAATGGAGATGATGAGGATGGTGATGAGGATGATGGGGGTAGTGGACATGGAGGTGGAGGAGAGGGTGGAAGTGGAGGAAGCGGCCAGTTACGGCGCTCTTCAACGTATCGACACGACGCGTCGAGCGGCCTTGGGAATAGAAGCGGGAGTGGAAGAACTGGTGGAAACGGGAGCACTAGCCTGAGCAGAGGCTTGGGTTTGTGGTGGTGATGGGGTAGGAGATGGTGAAGGTAATGGGGTAGGTAAGGGGATAGATGATGGAGCGGGTGCAATACTGGATAATAAACCACAGGGGTGTCCCTGGTCTTGTAGTGGAGACGGCTGCCTAGGCGGCGACTGCTACTGTTGCTGCTTACTGTGGAGACCTAAAATAACTTCATGCATGATGACCCAATCGATCCTCTTATTATCTTCTAGGCCATAAATAATTTCTCGGAATTCAGGACAATCCTCAACCAAATGCCCCAGCTGGCGATTAAACTTACAATACTGAAGAATATTCCTGACCGCAGTTTGACAAGGCACAACCGGAGGGAGCTGCAATGCGTGAGTGGCTATCAAAGCCCTGAAAATATCTGAAAAACACTCTGGCAATGGAAGATAATGAGGAGCCTACTTCGGGCAAGGTGGATGTCGAGGGGTAGGGGAAGGTAATGGAGATGGAAGTGGAGAAGGAAGAGGAGGTTGCAGAGGTAATGGTGCGTGGTTAGTGGTGGAGGGATCTGGTGATGGTATATGTAGCGCGGAAATGGAGGTGGGAGGTATGTGGATGGCATCTACCTGCCCGGGGTGCGATGTTCCCTTGATCGGAGGGGAAGACATAGGCGGAGACACATATGTGAAGGTGGAGGGCTGACTGTGGATGGCGGCATGTCGACTCATGGAGGGCTGACACGTGGAGGTATATGGGTATGTTGGAGCGGAAGGCTGACTGGTGGAAAGATATGTGGAGGGACATGGGTATATGGGAGATGATGGATGGGAGGCATATGTGGGCGCGGGAGGTGAAAGAGACACGGGGTCAAGGGAACTTAGGAGTTGCTGGCAGATGAAGCGGGCTCGGCTATAAAGCTGTTGCCAGGATGTGACATCATTGAGGTCTAAGATGCACCTAAATTCAGGCGTTGCATTAGCAATAACCATCTTGATCTGCTCACCCTCCGGAATATGCCCCAAGACTTGAGCATCCAAATGACGCCAACGGTCAGCAAATGCTGAGAATTCCTCATCGGGCCTCATCTTCTCCTGGGCCAAATCCACCATGGAGTACCTGGGCCCCACCTGGTCTTGATATTGCTGAATAAATCTTTGTTGCACAACTTGAAAATTCACAACTTGCTCTTGCGGCAATGTGAAGAACTAACCCCAAGCCGAGCCCTCTAGAGACAGACCAAATAAATAAGCCATCAAGCATTGATCGTGCTGGAATTGGGCTGACTCACATAAAAACTCCTTCAAGTGCCCATAGGGGTCACCGACTCCACCATAGCGGCGATAAGTAGGAATTTGTGAACGCGGTGGAAGCTGAAGACCTTGGAATGCGAATGGGACACTCAATGAAGTTTGGGGATCAATTCGGTGCTAAAGTTCATCAAGCTGGCGCTGAGTTTGAGCAATCATCTCCTCAATGGGGAGGGACTGAGAAGGATGCAGCCAGCTTGAGCAAGAGAGTGTAAATTTGGGCCAGGGGTGTGGTATTGGGCCGGATAAAGGGATCTGGATTGATAAGAAAGGAAGTCCATTCCAGGAATAGAAGGATATGTGGGCCTAGAAAAATCATGAACACGGAAATAAGGACCTATTGGGCCAGTAGCAACATGG
Organism: Amorphophallus konjac; assembly: GCA_022559845.1. Classification (NCBI taxonomy): domain Eukaryota; kingdom Viridiplantae; phylum Streptophyta; class Magnoliopsida; order Alismatales; family Araceae; genus Amorphophallus; species Amorphophallus konjac. The sequence goes on from CM040119.1 coordinate 160,616,957, forward strand.
GTAGCAGGAGCGGGCCCATTAAGAGAGGTAGGCCCATTAGGAGAATAAGAATGCCCGCTAAAGAAAGGGGGTCCATTAAGAGTAGAAGATGGAGGCCCGTTAGAAGGATGAGGCCCATTGAAGGGATAAGGCCCGCTAGGAGAATGAGACCCATTAAAGGAATAAGGCCCATTAAATGAATGAGGCCCATTATGAGAATGAGGCCCATTAAGGTGATCAACAGTTGGACATGGATCGGGTCCGTTTGGCAAGCAAGAGATGATAGGTGGGCCATGAGATTTGCTTGCGGGTCGGAAGGGCCACGAGAAGATGGGCCCGCGTGGGAAGAGGAATCCACGCGAGAGTAGGAAGACAGGAAAGAAGAAGAGTAATATACAGGAGAAAAATGGTGCTCCATGAAGGCAAATGGAGACTTTATACAGGAAAATCAAGAAAATACAATGAGGGAAGTAAAGGGCTCAAGGATCAAAGAGGGGGACTAACTCAATAATGCAAAGGAGAAAAAAAAAGAAAAAGAGACTTAGGACAATGAGACTAGACAAATGGACACATAGAATGGATAAGCCTAAATGGGCCTAACAACAAAACCTATATGGATGATGAGGGATGCAACACAGAATAACACAAATGGGCTTGGACAAGCCCAAACAACACAAGCAACATGAAGGATTTCACCAAGTCAAACAAGTTAATATGATGGAAAATATTTTATTGTCAAAGTTTTGGTGGGCCTTTAAATATCTTTAAATTAAGATTAATTCCCTCAAGATAGGTATCCTATAGGGAATAATGCCCAAACTTTGGGTTGACTAGGGTTAACTCCTTCACAACGTATGCAAATGTAAGCCTAAGGGGTGGAAGGGTACAACCGGCCCGGCATCCGTGTGGGAATCCATAGCTCACGGGGACTTATGGAGGTCCCGGATAAGATCACCTAGTCAAGCCTAAGGAATATGGGATCGAGAGGATCACTTACCAAGGGAGAATGCAACTATAATATGGCAATATGCATGACCCTATGTGCACCGGAGTGCATGCGATTTCTAACCTAAGTCTAACAAATCAAAGCAATCATGAAATCATGCTACCATCACAAAATGTATGAAAAATACAAGACAATATGAATAATAATAATGCAAAGTCTAAAATAGGGACAATTAGGCACTAAAAGATAAGAAAAATCGTTAAAGCACAATGTGCCTTTGTGTTTGCCCCCGGACCTACAAGTGAGTTTTATGCATAAAATGCAAAAATGAAGGCAATGTTTAAGTCACTACACCAAGATCAAGAGACAGAAAAACCATATTCAGAAACTGAAAATTAATGACCAATGGGTGGATGATCAGGATATCTTGGCTAATGGTGTTGTGGAATATTTTAAAGGGCAGCTATCTTCTGAGCACCATTCTATTGATGAGAGTTTGTTTGATGTTATTCCTTCTTTGATCAATGCAGATCAAAACCATTCACTGTGCTCCATTCCCTCTGTCGAGGAAATCAAGGACACTATACTCTCTCTGTCTGGCAATAGCTCCCCAGGGCCGGATGGATTTACAGGGATTTTCTTCTCTCAGTGTTGGGATATTATTGGAGATGATGTATCTCATGCTATTCAGAGCTTCTTTCAGGGATGGGACCTGCCAAAAGGAGTAACCTCAACTATCATAAGCCTCATTCTGAAGGTTAAAATGCAGACTTTAGACCTATTAGTCTTTGTAACTTCACCTGTAAAATTGTTTCAAAGATCATATGTGACAGACTAAAAACAATTCTTCCCTTGATCATCTCCAAGGAGCAGAGTGGTTTTGTCAGTGGAAGGCACATCACTGACAATTTTTTGCTGGCCAAGGAGCTATTAATGGAGCTAGACAGACCAGTTAGAGGTCATAATATGATTATTCAGCTTGATATGGCCAAAGCATATGATCGAATGGAGTGGGATTTTATAATCATGGTTCTGAAAAAGTTTGGTTTCTGTAAAAGGTTTATTTCTTTGATTGCACAAGTATTGGTAAACTGCTGGTTTTCATTATCCTTCAATGGACAAATTCGTGGATACTTTAAATCTACAAGAGACGTCAGGTAAGGAGATCCTCTTGCCTCAGCCCTTTTCATCATTGCAGAGGAGGCATTAAGTAGGGGTCTTAACCAATTATTTTCTGCTGGTCGATGTAAGCACTACCACCTCCCTAGAGGGATGCAACCCATTTCACATATGCTTTATGCAGATGACTCCTTAATCTTTATGAGTTGTGGTGTCCCCTCAATCAAGCAGCTAATTCTCTTTTTGGGGATATATGAAGCATCCTCAGGTCAACGGATAAATGCTCACAAAAGTAGTTTCTTTGTTGCTAAGAAAATGTCACACAGAACCATAGCTCGCATCAGTCAGCTTACTGGATACCTGCATAAAAGTGGAAGCATCACCTACCTTGGTATCCCTCTCTTTAAGGGCAGGGTCAAGATCCCTCATTTCAGGTACCTAATTGATAAAGTTAATAACAAACTTGCAGGCTGGCAAAGCAAGTATCTATCACAGGCTGGTAGAATGGTGCTTATCAAATCAGTTTTATCTGCTATTCCTATATATACTGCTACTGCTGCTTCTATCCCATACACTGTCATTAAGCATATTGGGAGCATATGTTCCAATTTCTTTTGGCAGGGATTAGAAACTATGCATAGAAAGCATTGGGTATCATGGGAGAAAATCTGCAGTCCGATATCTGAAGGTGGTCTGGGAATTAGAGGCCTTCTTGATATACAATTATGCTTCTATGTCAAACTGATTTGGAATTCCATACACAGCAAGTCCCCTTGGGCTAGTTTCACTAGGAGCAAATATCTACATAACCAGCATATTCTCAACTACAAAATTCCCTTCCCTGCAGGGATTAAGAAGCATGACTTTGAAAAGGCCCGGACCATTCTATTAACTGGCTCAAGAATGATGGTGTGTGATGGGGCTAAAACTAATTTCCTCAAAGACAGCTGGTATAAGGAAAGGCCCTTAGCTGATCTTTTGTCTATACAGAACCATTCAGAACTTGTTGACTGTTCTGTTAAAGAAGCATTGGCAAACTCTCATCGCCCTGTTTGGGAAAGTATAGAAGGCCAACAAATGAGGGAACAAATTCAGAGATTTGTTACTTTTGCTGGAGATGATATTCATATCTGGTCTCATTCCAATACAGGCACATTCAGTCTTAAATCTGCCTACAATTTTCTGAAAGGGCAATCAGTCAGGCCTCATTTGAATTTCAAGAAGCTATGGCACAATAAGTTCTCTCCTCGGGCTTCTTCATTTTGCTGGAAACTATTAAACCATGATGTACCAGTTGACAGTCGAATTCAACAGAGTGGAATCAGTTTGGTTTCCAAGTGTGACTGCTGCTACAATTCTTATGAAATAGAGGATGAAGACCATTTATTCATAAAGAGTGAAATTGCTAGTTGTCTTTGGAGAAGATTTGCCCCAATTTTTAGCAACACTTGTATGAATGATACAAGCATAATTAGCAGGTTGGAAAGAACCATAAATAGGAGTGTGATAAATAAACCCAAGAATTTCATTCGGCTGATGCTTATGTTACTGATTGTTTGGAATATTTGGAAGAGTAGGTGATGTGCCAGGTATGAAGGAAATCATGCTTGTCCAATGAGAATGGCTGATTTTATTTCTGCTGAGATTGCCTGCTCGGTTAGAAAGGTAAAATTCAAGCAAGGCTCCAGCTGGGAATTTGTAAGATTGTTGCAAAGTTTTGGTATAACAATCTCTTGCGCCCATACTATTTGTATCATGGTCCGATGGACTGCTCCTGTAGCAGGGTTTTCCCTGAATGTTGATGGTGCATGTAAAGGGAACCCTGGCCAATCCGGGGGAGGAGGTTGCATTAGAGATCAAAATGGTCAGCTTATTCTGGGGTTTGCATACCACTATGGCTTTGGGACAAATATGGTTGCTGAATGCAGAGCATTGCTAGATGGTCTTCGCCTGGCTCACCTCCACAACATCCCTCTAGAAGTGATTCAAACTGACTCTCTTACTTTGACTGGCCTGCTGAATTCCAAGAAAGACCCACCTTGGACTCTGCTCCCTTGGTGGCAACAACTGCTGTAGCTGCATCACACACTTCAATATTCTGTCATTCATGTATATAGAGAGGCTAACCAGCTCGCTGACGCTTTATCCAACCATGGAGTCTATGTGGGGAGCAATGTAGAGTTTCATTCTATCCGTGAGCTACCTACTTTTGCAAGGGGTTATGCTATAGCCGATGCTAGAGGCTTACCCAACTTCAGGGTGAAACATGTATAGGCATTGTTTCTAGATTTCCTCACTTTACTTGTAGATAAGAGGCTTGCTACTATATTCTTAAATAGGATATGCCATAGTAGATGCCAAAGGCATCCCTAACTTTCGTAGAAGGCTTGTATAGGCTTCTTTCTTGGACTTTATCATTGTACATCAAAAGGCTACGCCTTCAAGCATGTAATTCTTTTGAAAAATCAATAATATAAAGCATCATGTGGTTATTTGGTGGAGTGGGAACATTCCCTTCCTTTGGAATGGGGGTGCACTCTCCCTTATGCCACTTGATGACTTTGTTGAGAAAAAAAAAGGCAATGTTTAAGTAGGCAAATGAAGTCCAATGCATGCAAATAATATATGGATGTGAAGATAATAAAAAAGACTACCCAATGGAACTAAAAAATAAGAGGAACAGACCCTGGAAGGTAATTTAAATCAACAAGCAAAATGCCCCTACGAATCTGTCCCAAATCAGCCTAAGACTAGATGCACAAAATGCAAAAATGGAGGCACTTTTTAAATATGCAAATGATGTCCAAATGATGTAAATGACCTATGGATGGAAAGACCATACAAAGGACAACACAATGCAACAAGAATCAGCTCAATCCGACATCGGGAGACAAAGTTATGCCCAAATGAATAAGGCCCCTGTGAATAGAAATCCTGCCAGGCCAGAAGGGTTAAAAGGTCCACGGATGACCATTTATACCCTTTGAGCGGTCTACAGGATGACCGCCCAAATAATGGACAGTCCAGATTGGACCGTTTATAACCCCAGAGGGTTTGGGCGGTCTTGGAGAGGCTGTTTAACACGTTAAGCGACCCTACGATAGACCGTGCAACCCTGACAGACCCGAAAATGGACAGAATGATAGAAAACGTGGAGAAGACTATCCAAACATGCATAAACACCCACCCAACATGCAAGAGACTAAAAATACAACGTGATGGGCACTAGGTGTCCCACCGTGATCGCCAAAAAACTATAGGATGTAAATGTAATCTAGCCTGCCCCGAACTAAACAATATAAGCATGCAGATTAAACATGAAATTGCATGAAACGAAAAGGGGCGACAAGGAATAGAGAACTAACCGTGATCGCCACCAAGGACTTACAACACCAAAATGATGAAGAAAGGATGAAGATGGCGCCGTGTACCTTGGAAAATATGGAGCAAGACGCGGCCTAACGGGAAGCCGCTACAACGTGTGATCGCGCTTGAAATGGGACGCGGGGAGCCGATGTGGGTGCACCTCCTCACCTCCTAGTCGGCTAGAAAGCAAGGGCCTCACATTCTATCAATAGTCTTCTGCGAAACAAAGCCACAAACATAAGAGAAAACTCATTAGAAACATGTGTAGCATATGTCCTGAAATGATGAAGTAGCATGAAAGAAAGGGGGAGAACGCACCGGGGGAGGGTTTTTTAACCCCTATAAATGGGTGCAAAAGAGAGGTGGGTGTATTGTGCATGCATAGGGTTTGAAATCACGAAAAGTGATTGAGAGAATAAGGAGAAAAGTGATGTGCAAAATGGAGAAAAATGCATGAACGTGCAGGAATAATGCAACTTGTGATGATTTTGAAAAGGTAGGAGATGAGAACTAAGGATTGGAGCAATGAAACTGAGCCCAAAGAGATGAAAATCAAAGCTAATACTTCCCTCTTCGCAGTGGGGTCGAAGATGTGAGTCGACGATCCGGCATGGCTTCGCCTCGAGTCCAAGAAGAGCACCCCGTCGCGCAGGCGAACTGGGCAAGTTTATATAGAAAAGTGGTGAAAACCCCCAACTTTCTGCCACGATTCCAGAAGAAAGAGTCCACCAAATCTCGAGATCTCTGGATCATTCTCGAGATAATAGTCAAGATAAGGCGTAGGAACAGACGGGACTCTTTTTGGTTGAAGATTGTGGAAGTTATGGCTCTTGGAAGAAGCCTCTGGAACCTAATCTATAGGGTTTTTGTTACACGAAAAGTAGAAAAACCTGATATTGTAGCCAAGATTCCAGGAGATATGATCAATTAAAAATCGAGCTCCATATACCAAATTCAAGATAACACAAAGGGGAAGACACAACAATAAACGGGGCTCAATTTAGTAGAGTATTCTAGAAGATAGAGCCCTAACAAGGAGGCCCCGTTGCACAGGTTTCGGCCTTAGAATCCGGCAGCGAAGAAGATGGAGTTCAGGACTTTTTGGACTCTCTGGGGTATAAACGGTCGCACGATAGATCGTCCTAGGAATGGGGCGGTCTAGGGGTAGACCGCCCAATGAACCAGGGGGTGATCGGGAGACTTTTTACACAAAAAAGGATAAACGGTCATCTACAGACCGTTTTTTGAGTGAGGCGGTCTTAAGAGGACCATTTTATGACATTTTAAAAATAATAAAAATAAAATAAAAAATTCAAAAAAGTTACTGTTCATGGGCGGTCAACTGTTGACCGTTTTACTGTTGGGCGGTCACCTTGTGACCATTTAACTCAAGGAACGGTCAACTGTTGACCATTTTGCTACCAGACTCATGCGACTTTAAAAATTGAAGCATATCTTGAAAATGGTGCAGATTTAGTGAACGTGGTAGAAGAAGAAATTGTAGATAACTTAAAAATGAACAATTTTCATGAAGAAAGTAAGATGAGAAAATGATCAGAAGAGAGAGAAAATGGGACTAGAACAGAGAGAGAAAATATCGGGACATACGTGAACAGTGCAGTCTGCCGAAAATATATAAATAACTTGAAATCGGTGCAGAACTGGACAATGACGTTGAATAAGAAATTGTAGGGATTTGAAAGATGAACAACTTCGGTGAAGGACACATTTTAAATAGGGGAATAGAAGGGGGTGAAAAAGGACCATTTTCAAGACTGTGTAGCGAAAGGGGGCTGAATGCTTGAGGGAAGCCGACCTAAATGGGCCGTAAGTTGACTTGGAAGGCCGAGATGTGATAAGGTAAACTCCAGGGCTCTATTAATTCATGATCTCCAAGGCTCAAATGGAATGGTACAATAAAATGGGCTCAAAATTCATCCAAGGAAGGCTCCAAAATAATGGGTAATTCGGGGCATCAAAATGATGAATAAGAGAAATGACTCAACTTGTGGGCTAAAAATAGGTGTCAACAGGGATGAGTCCTCTTTTCACTTAAATCATTGTTGATGCTTCCCTATGATCACTATCTTCACGATATGCCACTCTAGGCACTTTCGATTATCATCTCTCCATCTTTCTAAAAACAATTAATGCCAATCTGATTATCTCTGCCGCTCTGGGCACTCTTGATTATCATCTCTCATTTCTTTCCATGTTGTTCATACCAGTCTGATTAACCCTATCGCTCTGGACATCATTCATATCCAAATCTTTCTATCACTCCTACCTTTTTGGGCATTACTTCTTTCAGCTCCTCAGCTTCTGGAGATGCCAAGATTGTCATCCTCATGACAAACGACAAACAATGATGCTTTGCATCGGTGCAATCTCTGCTATGATATTCAATGCAAGCTGAAGAGGGGCGATCTCGCACTACTCCTGAGCGGGGAAGAGGATAACCACGTAACCTTGAAGTATGAACTGTAAGAGGGGAAACAGGTCAGGGGTGCCCAGGGATGGATCCCCGGGGAAAACCCTCTGATGTTTAAGTCAGCAAGTGTAGTAGAGCACAAGTGCAAAGGGAGGAGTTAGGAGGAAGATGGGAGCGCGAGATCCCTCTCCACCGAAAGGTGAAGTGGTTCCTGCTCAGGGTTTTTTTGGCTTACCTCCGCACAATAGGGCTCTTCAGGCTTAAATAATGGTTCATTGAGTGCATGATCCCTGTAAGCTGAGGAGATTTGGGGGGGGGGGGGGTTACATCCTCCTTGCGGGCTCTTTATAGCATACGGACTCTTGGTTTCCCTTATCCCCTTGAACTCCCAGCTTTTAAGGGACGCGTAACGGCCACACATATAAGCTTCCATCAGTTGGCCCGAGCATATGATGCTCACCCAGGAGGTGCCTCCCGAGCGATAAGTGCACGGTTTGGGCAAGGAATATGGGGCTCCGGAGGAGCTCTCCCGATCAACTGATGCTCGGACTTCCCAACCTGAAGGCCGCCTAGGAAGCGCTTGTTCCGAGTGAGTTATTGGGCTTATATTGAGTGGGCCCAGGGGCTACCATTTCAAGGAGCTGGGCCTTGTTGGGTCGGGTCGGACCATGTTTGGCCTCTCCGTACGGGCGGCTAGATTTCCCCTCTCCACTTGTCCCCCTCCTACTCTCTAGCCAAGATTAGGCTCGGTCGAGTAGCATTTTGGGCTGGACTTTTCGTGGCTCTAGTTGGGTGGAGATCTCCCTCTGGCAGGGGCTATATGATGCGGCTTGCCCTGAAAATATGCCCGTCATGATGAATAAAAGAAGGCCCCTCCTTGGGAGATTGGATCGCCGCGCCGCCTCCGACTAGGGGTTATAGGTATTGCGCATTGTTTGCGTCTCTTTATCTCTGGGGGTTTAAGGTTTTTCCTTCCTTTGCATTTATATAGGATGGCTCAGGCGCCGTGTGAGTAGTTCAGAGGAACGGAGAATCGCAGCGGCCTTTGCGGAGCAAGAAGATTTTTCCGCGGTGGTGATCTGTTAGCTTCTTTCCCCTCCGGAGTCCTTTGGCCTAGAGCTTTCCCCTTCTTCTTCCAGTTCCTCCATCTGTTTAATGGCAGACCAAAGTCTTGAGGCCGAGGGGCGGCAGAAAGAACAGACCCCAAGGGTTTTCTTGGTACAGTCGGAGCCTCTCCGCAGCGAGATAGGGGAGGCTGAGGTGAAACGACTGGAGAACCAGTATGGGCTACCTTGGCGATTCCAGTTTTTCGGACCTGAGCCTCGTAAGTCTTGCCTGGCCACTCGTTCTGGCCTCTTCTGTTCCTTCCTCTTGGCCTGGAAGTGTGGCTTTCGCCTGCCCCTCCATTCCTTTGTCGTCGAGTTGCTTCGGTTCTACCGGCTGGCTCCCGTCCAGCTGGTCTCCAATTCTTATACCTTTATCTTCTGTTGGGTCCCGTAGTGCAGGAACACGGATCTAGAGGGGGGGTGAATAGATCCTTCTACTAAAAACTAGATTCACTTAAAAACTCAACTAGCACACAGCGGAATATACAAGATTGAGTAATTTAATCTAAACATGTTTAAACTAGATTCACTCAATCTCACCGAGCTCACACGATTGCACAAATAGATAGGATAGAGAACACACAATCACAATAATCAAACCACAAGACACGGGGATTTTTAAGGTGGTTCGGGACCACGACGGGCTCCCTACGTCCACCCCTCATCAAACCGGTGAGGCTTCACTACACGCTACAAAATGTAGCAACACGGGGACGAACCCCAACACACACACGTTGCTTTCACAGCAAACCACACACACGAGGCCTTGCCTCAACCTGCTGCCACAGCAGCACACACACACACACACACTGGGGAACACACCCCGAACAAATTCCTCACACGGAGTCACAACTCCATCCACACACACACGTAGGACAATGCCTACTCAACCATATGGGAGAAAACTCCCAACAATAATACACACGCAGATATACTCCGCACAATCAGCACACATATAACAACACACACAGTCGGAGACCCCCTTCTCCGAACACCCACACAAGGTATTATCTCAAATGTATATGAATCAAAACATATATATGCTATGACCTCCCAACGAATTCTATAGATGAAAACTAGAAGTATGCATCAAGTATAAGGCTCCCCCTTCTTCAGCACAAATTGATTCTCATTGCTTGTTGACGGATGATTATGATTTAGACATCATCTTCTTTGTCTCCTCGAGATGCACATCTTTACCTTCTTCTAATTTCATCTTCACCTGAAAGAACAGATAGAAATGATAAGCTCCAAATCAAGCATGTTTACATCAGAAAATTGATTAGCCTCATGAACCCCTCTACTCTCATCCTTGTGGTACCACTCCTCCTTCTTCTTCTGCAAGAGAAAGGAAGGCATTAGTTCATCTTTGTTGCTTAGGATGAAAGCGCAGTACTAATAAGATAGCAATCAATAGATGAACAAATGAACATGTATATATATATATTGCACCTCATAGATAATCATTCAAGACCTTGAGCAATCTCAAACAAAAACACAGAAGTGAAAGATCAAGACAACTCCCTCAGATTTTTGATGAAAAGCTTCTGCAGGATGAGGAACCGTTCTTGAAGAAAGATGATTGATTCTTGCATGGATAATGCTTGTATCTTGATTCTCCACGTTTCTTCCAGTAGAGGATCGATTAGGGACTTGAATCCACGTTATTCCCTTCACATATAAGCTCAAAACAAGGTGGAAGAGAGCTTGGGAGCTTCAACTCCGAACCTGCATACACAAGGGTTAGCAAAACATCCAAAAATCGGATCTCACCTCTCTCCTTAGGGTTTGTGACCCAAAGAGAAGTATATAAGTGTTTTGGATGGTCAAGAGATAGCCCTTGGACAAGACTCACAAGTTATGGAGTGATTAGAAGAAGTTGGACTCGGATTGGAAGACTTTTGGGGGCAAGAAAACGGCGGTCAAAAACGGCGGCTGGAGGTCGAAACTGAAGGGGTCGACCCTTGGGGTCGACCCTCGGGCATACAGAATCCAAACAGAACGGATTTTGTGTTCTATTTTACATGGGTCGACCCCAGGGGTCGACCCTCGGGTTTCCAGAATTCAAGGGGTCGACCCCAGGGGTCGACCCTTGGGTTTCCAGAACCCAAACAGAACAACACTTTGGTTCTGGTTTACAGGGGTCGACCCCAGGGGTGGACCCTCCCATGAGGGGTCGACCCTTTCAGGCAGCTTCACAAAAATGGTTATGTTTTGATTCTGTTTGAACAGAACCTGAGAGGGTCGACCCCATGGGTCGACCCATTCTTGTTTGGGCCTGAAAAACCACTAAAAACACCATCAAATAAATGGGAAACAATTGATTAAATATTACCATAATCCCATGAAGATCCACCATGATTTTTCATCCTGAAAAATATGATAAAGCAAGATGTTAGATCAAGATCAATATATATGGGTCATGCATTAACATATGAAGTTCGTTTTGAGGCCGAGACCCAAATGACATGAAGTATGAACATGAAAGCACTTGAGAACCCAATTTTCCAACTCAAGATTATAAGAATATCACCATAGATTCCAATATAAATTCTTACCATTGCATGATGAACAACTTGGGAATCAAGGCACGCAAACCATTATTGAGTCATATTCCATTTGTTCAATCTCCAAACTCATCAACCCACACATCACAAAGTAATCTCACCAAGTATAGAGACAATGTATATATAATGTTTGTGCTAACCTCAAAGCACGTATGAGCCTTATAGAATCACAATACACCCACATGATGATATCCCTATAGAAACAATTTATGATCATTTCCTCAACCATTTCAACCTCCGTACACATGATGACATGAACAACCATTCTGCACATGGCCAAGCAACAAAGGCATTTTGTAATCATCAAAATCACATGCACAACATCTTCTCCTTCATTTTCCTTTGTGGCCAGTGTGGGGTGAGGACCTCGTTGGACCTCTTCCATTGTTTTTTTGAGCTGAAGGATAATCTTCATGCGGGGAAGGGCTTCTTCTTCATCCAGGTGAAGCGGAACAGGAGTTGCGTGTCCCTTTCCGGGAAGGACTCATCTCATAAGGGGTGGAAGACCCAATATTTCTGGGTGGGCGCATCGGCGGTCGGTGTGGTCTGGAATTTTTCAACTGCGCCTGACTTTCACCTGAACATTCCTCCGAAGCAAACAGAGGTCTCCCCGGAGGTGGTGAGAGATGCTGCCATCCTTCTGCAGAGTCGCCGGCCGACTGTTGAGCTGGTGATGTCGTCCAACATCAAGGAGTACCTTTCTCGAGCACTGCTACCGACAAGTAAGGATCTCAGGGACTTGTTCTCTTTCTTGTCGAGTAAGTGCCTTTCTTCTTTTAATTTGCTCTTCTTCGTTCAGACCAGAGGCGAGCGATTGAGGATGAGGCACCGCCAGCCGAGTTGGGGATCGTCGACGAGGATGATACGTCGGCTCTGAGCGATCTCCAAGCTTTGGAGGCCTCCTCCCGTGCCCGAGATAAGGGCAAGCGGGTCACCCGGGATGACGCTTCCGAATGCCGGGGGGTCAAGCGCAAGGATCCCATGGCGAAGTTGCTGAGGTCTTCGATCCAGGCTCAGTCTGCCGATAGAAAACGGGCGAGGAAAGCGGAGGTCACCCACCCGACCAAAGAGGTTTCCCTGCCAGCTCTCCCCTCTACAGAGCAAGAAGGGGCCGACAATGAAGGGGTTGCGGCCGATGTCGGGACGCCGAGCGAAGCAGAGGGGGTGCCAGACCAAGGAGCCCGATCCGAGCCGATCGAGGCTGGAGGGTCGCAGGCTGAAGCGACTCGATCATAGCCGACAGAGGCCGGGGAGGTATGCGGCGGGGCCGCTCATCCCGAGCCAACTAGTGGGGCCCCTGAGGCGGGATCACTCTGGGGAGGTGCCCCGATCCCGATCGCTCCGGAGAGGACTTCCCTTTCCCCGACCAGTGCCTTCAGCGTCCAGGCCTCTCTGTATCGGAGGTGCCACTCTATAGCTTCAGGAGTCGTACGCGAGAAACTCCAGAGGGGTCCCCCCTCCACGCTTTTCGAGCAACTTATGGAATGTGGCCTGGTCTTGGCCTAGCTTGGAGCTGAGGCAGTGGGCACGTATGCTCGGGTGGAGTCAGAGTGGGAGACTCTTTCATGGGCCCGTGGTGCGCTTGCTCGAAAGGTCGAGCGTTTGACCCTTGATCTTGAGGAGCTTCACCGGGAGGTCGCCCCGCTCCGGGCACAGGTGCAGTCGAGCCAGGTGGAGGCTCGGTCGTTGACGGAGCAGCTGGCCCAGGCCCGTCGTATTGTCGATCGGAAGAATGAGCTCCTGGATGCGGAACGCATGATTCAGGTCAAGCGCGATGATCAATGGAAGGCCGAGCGAGAGGGGCTCGAAGGCCGAGTCCGGGGGGCCGAGGATGCACGGACCGAAGCGGAGAGAAGGATGTCCGAGTCAGAACAGAGGATATCCGAGCTCGAGAGGAAGGCGGAGCTGGCGGGGCTAGAAGCTCTCAAGCAACATAGATGCTCAGAGGCTTACCACGTTGCTCTTCTTCGGGCAACCTTCCCTTACTATGAGTCAGGCTTCCATCGGGGCCTTCGAAAGGGCTTCGATCAGGCCATCATAGAGGCGGAGTCCCAAGCGTCCGGGCTCATTTTTCCTTCCGAGCAACACTATGACTTGGATTGGGGTTCGATCGACTCTTCCCATTATACGTCGAGCGAAGAGGAGGGTCGGTCGGCCTCAACCTCGCCCGAGCGATCGCCGACTCCAGCAGCCTCGGGAGGGCACGCGACCGAGAGAGTTCCCACACAGGTGGGGTCAGTGCCTAGGTCGGCCTTCGCTGACAATACTGGGGGCAGATCGTCTGATGTTGAGGGGGCCTTGTCTACCGAGCTTGGAGATGGGCCCGAGGCCTGATGTATAAGCTCTTTCTTTCCTTTTTTTTTTCCTTTCATGTAGCTGTGTAAGACTTTTTGGGAAAATATAGCGGTGACAATATTAAGTATTGATTTGACTGTTCCTTACCGCTTTTGGCGTGATTTGACTATCATATCCGTAGTCGTTTGGGGAAGGCGCCGATTTTCTCTGCGGATATCGCGCGTGCCAATCTGTCAAATAACTGATATGGCACTAGCACCTTGCCGCTTTTCCATACCGCCGTAAATGACTTGCCGCTTCGCGCGTCCCGCTGGGGGGATGTTAGGAAATGAGGTAATTGGTTTAGGGAAGGCTCCTTTAGCGTGTTTTTAAGGGGAGAGTCATTTAAGGCGATCAGCTCCCCCTTTGGCCTATAAAAGGTCCGAGGGGCGTCTCCTCCTTCTTCCATCGCTTAAGGCCATCCCAGACGGTTTCTCCTTCTTCCTTTTCCGCGAAGCGTTGTGCTGTTGATCTCAGCGGAGCATGGAGAGCACTTCATAAAATGATGATGTAGATGGCAGTAGGAGGGGAGGTCCTGCTATTCTAGTTTGGAAGAGGGTTCGACAGTCGGGGGTCAGTTTGGGAGAGGGTTCGACATGCGAGAGCATGTCGCCTTCCTGTCCTTGTCCCGTCGACACCATCCTAATCGGGAGGGGGAGCTCTTTAAGCTCCCTCCTTTCTATTTAGCCTCCCCCTCCCTCCTCTTTCACTCTTTGGAGGGTGCTTGCACTATCTACCTTCCAAAGAGTTGGCAGAGGGGAGGCCTTCACTTGTATTCCATCCTCTTCTTTTTCTTTTTTTTTTGTTGTCCTTCCAATCCCTCTGGCACTTTTCCTCCGAGCTACTCAAACCAACGGGGTTGGCTATCCTTTATCCGAGCCAGTTTCTGCACTAGGCAGAGTCAGTGGCTAGACGCAGGAGTGCTTACCGAGTAGGCCGAGCGATCTGCTCGCGTCATAGTACCAGTGGGTGTAATTTTTTATTTTTTGGCATGTAAAGCATCGGCTGTATTTGCATGAGAATCATTAATGGAAGGAAAAGTTTTGCCATTTGTTGCTTACATGCTGTTGAAAAAGCTCAAACATATAACTTTCCCAACGTTGTTGCGTTCCACGTCCGAGGGATAGGTGTTCCTTCCATGGTAGACAATTGATATGCTCCTTTCCCGAGTGTCTCGACCACTCAGTAGGGACCTTACCAGTTAGGGGCTACCTTCCGCGCCACTTCCAGTGGTCGAGAGGCTTCGGCCTTTCTCACGACGAAGTCCCCTGGCTAGAACTGTCTGTTTCAGACTCTGGAGTTATAGTATCGAGTGACGCGCCGTTGATATTCCATTGCTCAGATACTTGCAATCTCTCGGATCTCGTCAACTAAGTCAAGATTTCCAGCAGTTTCTGCTCTTTCACCTCGGGTTTGAAGTGGATGACTCGGAGAGAGGGATTACCGACCTCCAATGGAATCACGGCTTCCGTGCCATACACCAACTGGAAGGGTGTTTCACCGGTAGGCGTTCTCGGAGTAGTTCGGTGTGGCCATAGTACGCTCGGTAATTCCTTAAGCCAGCTTCCCTTGGCCTTGCCGAGCCTGGTTTTGATGCCTTTTAAAATAGTTTTGTTCGCATTTTTGACCAGTCCATTAGCCTGAGGGAGGGCTATCGAAGTGAAGTGATTCTGAATGTTTAGGTCGGCGCATCAGTCTCTGAAGTAATGAGAATCAAACTGCCGACCATTATTGCTCACGATCACTAGGAGGACACTGTAATGACAAATGATCGACTTCCAAATGAAAATTCATACGACTGATTCGGTGATCCTGGTGGTGGCCTCGGCCTCGATCCACTTGGTGAAGTAGTCAATGGCGACAATGACGAACTTCTTCTGAGCCTGAGCCATAGGAAATGGCCCCAACATGTCGATCCCCCACCGAGCGAAGGGGTATGGCTCGGCAAGGATGACGAGCTCTGCTGCAGGTTGGTGGATCAAATGGTCGAAGCACTGACATTGGTCACACTTCTGTACGTAGGCCATGCAGTCACGCTGGAGAGTGGGCCACCAGTAACCTTGCCGTAGCAAGATCCTAGCGAGAGATCTTCCTCCTTGGTGTGCGCCGTAGATGCCTTCGTGTACTTCCTGAACCGCTCGGTCGGCTTCGTCGGTGCTGATGCACTTGAGGAGGGGACCGGAGAAAGATCTGCGGTACAAGTCATCATCCAGCATGACGAAACGCCGAGCTTGGTACTTGAGTTTCCGAGCCTCCTGAGGGTCGGGGGGCTCTTGAGAATCCCAAAGCCAGGATATGTAGGGTGTCCGCCAGTCACTCGGGGGTGCCGGGTCAACGGTCATAAGCTCAGATTCGATGCTCGGTCGCTCGAGCTCTTCGAGGAAGACCGATCGTGTACCTTCGGGGTCGAGGGAGGAGGCAGTTGACACCCATTTTCTGACCAATAAGTTGGGTCATCTCCTTGTTTATCCATATGATGCTCCGAGTTGTTCACTCTTCATCGAGTTTTCTTGATCAGTTTGAAGCCTATTTCTTGGGTCTTCTCCTTGGTTGAGTGTGGTTCCTTGCAACTTTTCATTGGATGAAGCTTAGCAAGCTCTTATCAATTTTGATCCTCATTGTTAATAACGGTCCTCACTGGGGGCGTTACTTCCATATAACGCATGATCCCTGGGCCGTTACTTATTTGAAGAGTCCTAAAGTTTGAGGCCTTTGTTCTAAAGCTTATCCTCTTGCTTATCCGTTGAATCTAACGGTCTGTCGTGCAGCCGTTATTTATTCCAACGCGTCTAGCCTTGGCCGTTACTTTCCTTCGAGAGTCCAACTTGTTTGATCTTCTTCCCGTTGATCTTATCTCTTTTGAGATAAGGCTGAATGTAACGGACGTTCCCTAGCGCGTTATTTTCATGTAGCGGTCTGTCGACCAGCCGTTACATCCAACAGAGAGTCCTGCCAGTTCATGCCTTTTCTCTGCTACTCCGTGGTCGAGATAAGAGTTTGAATTGTTGATTTCTCTTCCAAATCTGATCCTCAGAACCTTCTGTTTGTTTCTATGGACTCTTGGTGATATTATCTTCAAGGATTCGCTAAGAGTTATCCTTTTATCTTGCTGGATTATCCTCTGCTCGACCGGAGAGTTTGAGGGTCTATAAATAGCACCCTTAACTTCATGGCCCGAGGGAGGAAGATCTGGAGTTCGTGTCGAAGTGCTGCCGCATTCTGGAGTCACATCTGACCAAGGAGAATTGTCTTTCACGTTCATCTGCTTCACGGTGAAGGGAGTATTCGTTCCATTGGTTTTCAAAGTTCATCATTACATATTGTGTTCTTCCTCATCTCCTTTTCATCAAAAGTATTGTCCCTCTTCTTTTTTCCACGTTCTCCCTGGTTTTTCATCATCTAAACATCATCCTATCTTTTTAAAACGCCCAGAGGGGTTAAAAAACCAAAACTTCCCCGGTACTTTCCTTTCCTTTTGCATGTTATTGAATTTATTGAAGAATTGATGCTATATTGTTTAAAGTGCTAATTTGGGTCTATTTTCTTGTGTTTTCACGTTCTTTGGCAGGTTTACAGGTTCACCATACGAGGCCCAAGTCTTCTGGCCGGCTGGAAGAGTTGGAGTTAAAAGAATTCACAAGTTATTACTGCAGGTTATTTGACGGTCTTGTGCAGGCGCGTCAGATTCATATAGCGGTTCATCGAGCGACCGTCACTTCCTAGTGACGCGTGGACTTTCGGCCGTTACATTCCGTTGATCTGCAAATTTCCCTGATTTTCTCTCTCCCGTGGGCGGGTGCTTCATCCACCTATTTCCAAGGTATTTTCAAGTCTTTGGCTTGTTTCTACTTTAGTGGCGATCACGTTCTTTCTTGGTATTGGGCATTAGCTTTCTCTTTCTCTCTCATATCTCTTATTCTCTTTCCTTGCTCCACCCTTGCGGTGTGTTTTTATTTGCTTTTGCTCCATGCCCCGGCGTGTGTTTTTCTTTATTTCCTTAGTTTAATTTGATGATTGAGATAGCATGCCCATGCTAGAGCTTGTTCTGGTTGCCTAGGTTCATGGTTCACATGTCCTTGGGTTGATTGAGATCTTTGATTTTTGCTTATCATCTTTATCACACATCAAAACAAAAAGAAGAAGAGAAGCAAAACAAATCAACAGATAATTTTTTGGCGATCACGGTGAGACAACTTGTGCCAATCGTATCTTGATCTCTGTTTAAACCTGCCATTATTCCCTTGTTTGATTGTCCTCGAATCTCCCTCTTACTTCATCTTATTTCTAGTTTTCTGGGTGTTCTGACGGCCCTCTGTCCCTACGTTACTCCACTCTGACGTAGGGGTATTGGACCGTTATACGCCTGATCCTGTGTGCGGGCTTTTCACGGATTTCCCTTTTATTTCTGGTTGTTTTTGGCTCTCTGGCTCATCCGACGGTCCTGGTGCTCTGCGTTATATTACTTCTGGTGGTCTGGTCCTCGACCGTTATTATCTTCTGACGCAGGGTCTATAGACCGTTATACTCCAGATAGGTACGCATCCCGAGGTGCATTACTTTCCGCAATTTCTGCTGTGATTTCCTTGCTTGGGTGATATCTGACTTCCTCCCTGATTGTTCTACATATTTACATCATTGCGTGCATAATTGTTTGCTAGATTCTAGGCTAGATTTTGCATGCACTCCGGTGCACATAGGTTTATTCATACTTTCATACATTAGATTACATTTTCTCACCTTGGTGTGCGGACCTCTCGTCTCCATATTCCTTGGGGCCGACTAGGAAATCACACCAGGGACCTCCATAAGTCCCCGCGAGCCGTGGATTCCCACACGGACGCCGGGCCGGTTGTACCTTTTCCACCCCGTGTCTAGGGTTGCATAAGTGAAGGAGTGGTCACACTTAGAGTCAAACCAAGCTTTACGTCCATCTCCCGCCAGGAACCTATTGTTGAGAGCTCATATTAATCCATCCACTAAAGTTCCAAAGGAGAAATCATAAGAATCTTGAAGCATCATATTAAACAACTTGGTTGACTTTGAGTGTCTTCATCTCTTGCTACTTACATCTTTGTGACAAATCGTCTAAGTTTGGTTGCTCATTGTGTCTTTATGTTGTGTTGTTTGCATCTTGTTAAGGTTGTTCGTTGCATGTGGAGTTGTTTTTGTCAGTTGGAAGCACCTCCTAGGGTCAACTCATTTTCCAAGTGCTACTCAAATCCGCTCTTCGAATCCACCATGGCTTCTTTCAATCCTCCCCGTTCCCAGGAGGATTCTCTTCCTCAAGGGCTTCTTGAAAACCCTGCTAGGGTTACCACGTTCTCTTCTGGAGAGGGGACGGCCCCTCTTCCGTCCTCTACCTCCATGGAAGGTGGTCAAGCTACCCCTTCCTTCTCTACTCCTTCTGCGGGCTCCATTCTCCAGATGATGGCCCAATTGGATCCGGCCCAACTCCAAACTGTCTATCAGGCCATGCAAGGATCCAATATCTCCCCTCCCACGATTATGCAAGGTCAATCCAATCCTCTCATCCAGCTCACTCCAATTAATCTCACTCCGGTCCAACCCCGGACCATCACATTCACCAGCATGGAGACGGGCCAATCTTCTACTTTGGCCCAGCAATCTTTTGACAAAGGGAAGTCTCCTATGTTAGTGCAGCGAGAGTGATATAGAAGGGGGGGATGAATAGATCACTCCCAGTTTTCAAAGCTTAGTCGAGAAAATAAATCTAACGCTTATGCCCCTTCTAAACTAGCACACAAAGAATTGCAAATGCAGGTACCAATCAAGATCGAATAAGAAAATGATGATAAGAGCTGAACACACAACTAGTCGAAGAGACAAGCAGATAGAGAGCGCTGATAAAGATCGCAAACCACAGAGAAGACAACCGGTTTTTAGGTGGTTCGACTGCAGTCCGCAATCTACATCCACCCCTCACTCCAACTAGAGTGAGGATTCCACTAGCCACTGCTAGAGCACAGCAGACTCAGTCTGCGAACAACTTGCTGCCAAATAGCTTGAAAACCCAAGGGAGACAAATCCCTCAACCAAGCTTTGCTACCCACAAAGCTTGTAACCTGTTCTAGCACCCAGCATGAACAGAACCGGAGAGTGCCTCTCCCTTCCTCCACACACCAGAGGGAACCTGCTAATGACAACCCGTCACTAGCAACACCAGAGATCAGCGATCTCTCTTCCTCTGCAACCCAGAGGGAAACCGGAGATAGACTCCCTTCCTCCACACACCGGAGGGGAACAGATCAGAAATAGACGAAGAACACATAAAGAAAATCAGAAAAGGAACTAAAGACTGATCGAGAAAACATTCGATACTGAGAGTTAATACAAATGTAGCTTCCTGGGAAGCAATTTCAGAAGCCCGATACGGCAAACTCTCTTTCTCTCTTCACTGCTATCTCTCTTTTTCTTTCTCTCTTTTTCTTTCTCTTTACTGGTGGATCGAGCTCTCTGCAATACTGCCTTTTCTTTCTTGGCTCTGATCACCTTCATCGGTGGACGAAGGTTTCTATTTATAGCGGCAGCAGGTGGATAGGGCACAAAACGCGTGTGCCTCCCACGCTCGATCCAGAACCTTCCTGCCACGTGACCTTATTGGATTGGTTCCTTTTGTCTTGGATCACGTGCACCACCTTTATTAGGGAATAATCTTCCTCGTACCTGTAAGAAGATAACAACCATTAACACGCAGTATGGCCACTAAAACTAAAGCTGCATGAGGTATATGATAACAGCACGACGTGACCAGTACACGAGATAGGAAAAGAACGACCCGTGGTACACTGTAACAGAACAGACACAACGAGGAGAACGACACGAAGTGAAACAAGAACGACACGAAGTACATACGATGACTACAGCACGAAGTAAAAACATCATGATATAATAACCAGTAATGAGAACGGCACGAGAACAACATGGAGACAAAACAGTAACTGACACGAGTTGAAAACAACACGAGGTAAAAAGAAGAACGACACGAAGTGGTTGCAACATCAAGCAAGATATAAAAGATGACACGAGATGCAACTAGAGGACAGAGAGAAGCGACTCGAGGTTCACACAGAAACGACACGAGGTGGCACAGAAAGCAACACGAGGTGCTGCAAAGTTCTGCACGCAGTGGAACAAAAAATGACACGAAGACACAGAATCAGTAACCGACACGAAGTGTGGTTACTAAACAGGAACGACACGAGGTCTACAGGGAAACGACTCGAAGTTCATCAGAACTATTAGAGCTGCTTCAGAAACACGGCATGAAGACATGATACGGACTTGACACGGAGTGTGGTCAAGGCGAGAAGGACACGAAGTCTAAAGAGTAAAACAACACGAAGAGAAACTTAAGAAGACTCAAAGACGCAAGAAAAACGACTTGAAGACAAGAACGACAAGTATAGAACAACACGAAGTATACCTCACACAAGTTTTCCTGTCAAGCATGGAAATCAACACGAAGTGTTGTAAGTTCAGACGACACGAAATCATTTCGTGTTGGTGAGGGAAAGCAACACGAAGTGTGGCTTAAGTGACACGAAAACAATTCCCAAAATTACCTGAAGTGGCTCGAGGATTTACGTTAACACAGAGAAATATTTTTATTCACAAGAAATTCATAGTGTTGAAACCATCAAGACATTAAGACTCAGGCAACACTAAAATTCATTTGGTCAAATAGTTCAATTGAATAGGACATTCCCTTACTGTTTAATCCATTCACTTACATGATGAAACAGAAGATTATCTTGAGATAAAGAAATGACTTATAGTGTGAGACATCATCAAAATCATAGGGACACAACAATCTCCCTCTTTTTGATGATGGCAACACTATGAATCAGGCAATATCAAGCTTTATCAAGATTTAACATGAAATCAATACCAGCTGCAACAACAGATTAACTTCAAGGCATGCTCATGCAAATGAATTAGAATGCTCATGCAAATGAATTAGAATGCTCATGCAGATGAATGATGAATTAGACAAACCCTACAACTCACTCTCATTAACTCACTCTCATTTCCCCCACAACTCATAATCAGGAACTTTCCCTAGGCGACTAGCCACAGCCAACTGATTAAATCATTGATATAGCAAAACCTCTCTCCCCCTTTGACATCAGCAAAAAGAAATGCAGAAGACATAACAATGCTGGAGACATGAAGAAGAAGTGCAGTAAGGATCTTAGTGCAGAAAGTCACGAATAGGTCTTAAGAAAATAAGTGAGGTTCTAACATCAAGAGAAGATTCTTTAAGCTTCAGTACACAATGGAGAAATAGAATTATGAAGAGTATATCAGCATACATAGTGTATGATGTAGAGCAGGAGTTGACAAGTATGGCCAAATGGAGCTGATCATTCAACTATTCCACAAGACAGCAAGAATCTAAATCAGAGAGGTGGTCTCAAGGTATTGAGGATAAGCAATCCATTAGTTGCATAACAACAAGGAATGTTAGTTGGAGATGATTTCCAAGAAGATCAATGAGTAAGTTGGTAGATCACTTCTTTTGACATTAGGGAGACACCTTGATCAGAGGCCTGAATCCCCAGTTACTCAGAGTGAGTTCCTCATTACTTCCCCCCCTTTTTTTTAAGGAACAGAGTTAGTAACTGTGGCTTTTGACATGAGCAGACACCTTGATTAGAGGCCAGAGTCCCCAGTTACTCACCAGCAAGCCACCTTTGCTCTGTCATGACTTTTCATTTATTTTAAGTATCTGACACCTCATGACTTGGGAGAAATATTCATTTCATTGATGAAGCTCCCAGTTTCTCAGTGATCAAAAACAGAACATGTTTGTTCAGTTAAGCCCTTGAGTTAAAGAGATAGAATGATTGAAGACAATACCAAAAGAGAAGGACTTTTCTTGTATTGAGTCTTGAAGTCTAGATTTCAAGTTGATTGGGTCAGATATCAAGACATACGTGTTTTTGGCCTGAACCATAATCAATGACAATGTGGGAAGATATACTTCATGTAATTAGTCCAGGTCTCTGTGTGAGTGCCAAAGAAAAGATTCTAATTGGATTTTAGAGACACTGACTTATTGACTTAAGAGATAAGTGACACTCTACTGTCTGAGAGAACTACACTAGATTAGTCATGAAAAACCAGCAGAGATACACATCTAGACACTCCTTTTGAATTTGTCAAAGAACTTCTCTTCTCACATTACGACTTAGCTCCCCCTAAGACATAGCATA
Organism: Amorphophallus konjac; assembly: GCA_022559845.1. Classification (NCBI taxonomy): domain Eukaryota; kingdom Viridiplantae; phylum Streptophyta; class Magnoliopsida; order Alismatales; family Araceae; genus Amorphophallus; species Amorphophallus konjac. The sequence goes on from CM040119.1 coordinate 160,640,041, forward strand.
CCTCAATAAAACATCTCAGCAAAATCTCAAGGCTTCCCTCAAAATAAAGCATTCCTGAAAGCTAACCAGTGAGCATTCCGAACTCCCCCTTAAACCAGCAAGCAAGAAGGCTAACCAACAGATAGACAAACCTCCCCCTCACAATAGGAACAGGCTTCATAATTAAGACACTTTGTATAAGCCTAACTCTCTTCTTAATGTAGTGAACTTTTCATTATCCAGAGGTTTTGTGAAAATATCAGCAATCTGATTATCTGTTCCTACATGAATTAGTTCAAAATTATTCTTAGACACCTCATCTCTTATAAAATGATGTCTTATCTCTATATGTTTTGTTCGAGAATGCAAAATAGGATTTTTAGCAAGATTGATGGCACTTGTATTATCACAGTAAATAGGTGTGCACCCCAGGTCTACTTGGTAGTCCTGAAGTTGGTGTTTAATCCATATTACTTGTGTTCCACAACTCCCTGCAGCCACATATTCAGCTTCTGCAGTGGAGAGGGCCACAGAATGTTGTTTCTTGGAGCCCCAAGATACTAAACACCCACCCAAGAATTCACAATGGCCACTTGTGCTTTTCCTGTCTAGTTTACAGCCTGCATAGTCAGCATCTGTGTATGCTACTAGATTCAATGGGCGAGAAGCAGGAAACCATAAACCAAGGGAGTGACTAGCTGACAAATATCTGAAGATTCTTTTAACTGCAGCTAAGTGTAGTTCAGTGGGTCTAGACTGATATCTTGCACACATTCCTACACTGAATTGTATATCAGGTCTAGAGGCTGTTAAGTAAAGAAGTGATCCAATCATACCTCTATAAAGTTTGGCATTTACTTCTTTACCTGTCTCATCTGCATCCAATGAAGTATTGCCCCAGGTCTACTTGGTAGTCCTGAAGTTGGTGTTTAATCCATATTACTTGTGTTCCACAACTCCCTGCAGCCACATATTCAGCTTCTGCAGTGGAGAGGGCCACAGAATGTTGTTTCTTGGAGCCCCAAGATACTAAACACCCACCCAAGAATTCACAATGGCCACTTGTGCTTTTCCTGTCTAGTTTACAGCCTGCATAGTCAGCATCTGTGTATGCTACTAGATTCAATGGGCGAGAAGCAGGAAACCATAAACCAAGGGAGTGACTAGCTGACAAATATCTGAAGATTCTTTTAATTGCAGCTAAGTGTAGTTCAGTGGGTCTAGACTGATATCTTGCACACATTCCTACACTGAATTGTATATCAGGTCTAGAGGCTGTTAAGTAAAGAAGTGATCCAATCATACCTCTATAAAGTTTGGCATTTACTTCTTTACCTGTCTCATCTGCATCCAATGAAGTATTGGTGCCCATGGGTGTAGTAATGTGCTTTAAGTTTTCCATGCCAAACCTTTTGAACAATTCCATTGTGTATTTGGTTTGGTTGATGAAGCACCCATCTTCTAGCTGCTGTACCTGCAATCCAAGAAAATATTTTAGTTCACCAACCAAGCTCATCTCAAATTCAGCAGACATCATGGTAGAAAATTCATCACATAGTTCATGGCTAGTTGATCCAAATACAATGTCATCTACATATACCTGAACTATGATGAGATCTTTACTCATGCCCTTGGTGAATAAAGTCTGATCAACTTTACCTCTTTTGTAGCCCTTGCTGATCAAAAATTCAGATAATCTTTCATACCAAGCTCTTGGAGTCTGCTTTAGACCATACAAGGCTTTGTTTAACCTGAAAACTTGGTTAGGTTGAGGAGAAAATTGAACGTTGTTCAACAAAGACTTCTTCTTTAATAACTCCATTTAAAAAGGCACTTTTAACATCCATTTGTTGGAGTTTAATGTTCTTTGAGCATGCAAAGGCAAGCAACAATCTTATGGCTTCCATCCTAGCAACTGGTGCATAAGATTCATCAAAGTCTACACCGAATTCCTGATAGTAGCCTTTGGCTACTAGTCTGGCCTTGTTCCTTGAGATGATTCCATCTTCATTTATCTTATTTTTGAACACCCGCTTGGTTCCTATGACATTAATACCATCTGGTCTTGGGACAAGCTCCCAGACATTATTCCTTTCAAACTGACCTAATTCCTCACTCATAGCATTTACCCAACCTTGATCAGCTAAGGCCTCCTCTACTGTTTTGGGTTCAATTTGTGAGACTAAAGCAATTAGGTCGTCATTATTCACATTTCTAAAATGAGATCTAGTCCTTAGAGGTTCTTCAGGATTGCCTATCACATTATCTAACGGATGGTCTTTAAGGAATCTAATATTTGTTGAAGACTCACCTGTTTCTCTTTGACCTTCCTGATTTTGGGAATTTGTTTCTCCATTCTGCTGAGTCTTCTCTTCTTCTTGTTGGTTTTCCAGAAAATCTCCACCATGATTGGAGTCCCTGTCAAGATTTTCAATATTAGAAACATCTTTCTTTTCACTAAAAAGAATGTGTGGAGATTCTTCCACTTTCTGATCTGATACATTAAATACCCTATATGCCCTTGACACTTCTGAGTAACCCAAGAATATTCCAGGTGAACTCTTGGCTTCAAACTTGTCTAAATCTTTCTTATCATTGTTATGAATAAAACATTTTGCTCCAAAAATTCTGAAATGAAACAAGTTTGGTTTCTTACCTTTTAGAAGCTCATAGGGTGTTTTCTTGTGTATGGGTCTTACCATGGCCCTGTTGATTATGTAGGTTGCTGTATTGGCCGCTTCTACCCAAAACCTTCTAGGTAACTTACTTTCAATCAACATGGTTCGGGCCATCTCCACCATTGTTCTATTTCTTCTCTCCACGATCCCATTCTGTTCAGATGTCCTGGGAGAGGAAAACCTGTGAGTTAGTCCTTCTTTGTCACAAAGTTCAGTAAACATGGAATTTTCAAACTCACCTCCATGATCAGATTGAATATAACTAACCTTGAACTTTCCTTCTTGTTTGACCTTATTGAAAAATAGATTAAACTTTCGAAATGCATCACTCTTATTTGCTAAGAAAAATATCCATGAATATCTGGAGAAGTCATCTATGATGACATAGCCAAACCTGTTACCATTAAGACTCTGAGTTCTGGTTGGACCGAAGAGATCCATATGAAGAAGTTCCATTGGTCTAGAAGACAATGGCTCAGATCTTAATTTGAAAGAGTTTCTAGTCTGTTTGCCTAGAGCATAGGCATCACATGATTTTGAAATGGAATTAAATTTAATTTTAGGCAAGCCTTTAACTAAATCAAGTTTGACCAGTTTATTTAAAGTAGAAAAACTAGCATGACCTAGACGTCTATGCCATTCAAAAGCATCAATTTCAGAGTTAGCAGACAAACAAATAGTAGAGTCAGATTTCTCATTTAAGTCTACAATGTAGACATTATTAATCCGGTTGGCTACAAATTTAACCTCATCAGAATTTATTTCAAAGACTTTGCATGAAGTATCATCAAAAACAACCTTGTGACCCTTGTCACATAACTGACTGATGCTGATCAGATTATGTTGTAGCCCTTCCACAAGTAAGACTTTTTCAATGGAGTTTGTGGAAGACTTACCTACTGTGCCAACTCTAATTATTTTACCTTTGTTCTTTCCTCCAAACTTGACCAGACCTTCTGGCTTCATCTCTATCTTACTGAACTTGGATCGGTCTCCTGTCATATGCCTGGAGCAGCCACTGTCGAGGTACCACTTGTTGTCTTCAACTGCCAGGCCGACCTACACATGTATATCAAGCAGAGTGATTTGGAACCCAAGATGAGTTGGGTCCAAGTATATTGTTTAAATCTCTGATCAAGTGTTTGGGTACCCAGATTTGTTTCAGCATGGTTTTCTCTGGCACCCTCCTTTCAGGTTTATTAAAGTTCAATCCAGCTAAACTGGAGAAATGAGTTCTATTCCTTTCATCGGTCTTCCTATTCCTAGGAAATTTCCTGTAGGCTTGTTGATTGGTATATCTTTGACCATGAAAGTTGTTCCTCCAGTAGGCCTTGTTTGGACCCATCTGATTGTTATAATTCCAACTTTTATTCTGATTTGTTTTCTTGGTCCAGCTACCATTTGTGTTCTGGTGAATGGACTTAATGTTATTCTTCATAAAGTTCATTCCAATCTTGAATGGTTGTCCAGTACTGGTTGTTGTGTTCTCTTCAGGACTTTGAGTTTTCTTAGAGCTGTTTGAGCTGGATGGTGTGTCCAGCTTTTCTTTTCCCTTCTCTGGACAGAAGGTGATAGTCTTGAATTGTAAGGGTCTCTTGTTGGTTGGGTCATAGCCTAGACCTTCCTTATTGAAATTGACCCTAGTTCCTAGTATAGCATCTAGGCTAGTCTTTCCTTGGACAAACTTCTCTAAGACTTTCTGTTTGTCTTCCAGCTCCTTTTGGAGAAACTCTGAATTCTTTAGGAGTTCAGCATTTACTTTCTTCACAGCTTGATATTTCTCTGAATTCATTCTGAGTTCACTCATGCTTTCTTCAATTTTAGTTTTGAATTCATTGAGCTGTTTTTTACTTTCTTGGATTTCTCCCCTAAGCTTATCATTCTCTTTCCTTTGTGAGGTCATTTCTTCTAGTTGTTCTTTTAGCTTCGTATTTTCCTCACATACCAGAGTTTGTTCTTCAATATTTGTGTTAAATTTTCTTTTCAGAACTCTGTGCTCTTTGCTAAGTGAATTAAATTTATCTGGCAAGTCACCATAAGCATCCTCCCAGTCATCAATTGAGAAATTTTCAAAAACGTTTATTACCTCCTCTTCACTGTTTGCCATAAGACAAATTCCTTCTTCATATTCCTCCGAGGAAGTGTCTTCGGGATTTTCTTCTTCCTCGCTCCATGTGCAGACCATCGCCTGTGGCTTTTTCTTCTTCTGCACCTTTGTGAACTTCTTCTAAAGATAGGGACCTTTCTTATGGAGTTCTGGGCATTCGCCTTTCATGTGTCCCTATTTGTTATAGTTAAAACAAGTCAGTTTCTTAGGATTTCTATCCCTGTAATTGGTAAACTCAGCTTTCTTGTTAAAACAGTGTGGGTTCTTCTTCCTGAAGGTCTTCCCCTTTGTCCTCAGAAACTTTCTGAACTGACGAGTGAGCATAGCCTGGTCCCCCTGGTCGAGGTCTGAAAGACCTTCAAGCTCAGACTCAGACTCGGGGCTACTGCTGCTGCTCCCACTTTTACTACCCTTGTTGCGGGAAGCTCTTAGAGCTACATTTTTACCCTTCCTCTCACTACCTTCTCCACCTCCTTGGAAGTTCATCTCATAGGTCATCAGGGATCCTATGAGTTCATTCACAGTTAAGACAGTCAAATCTTTTGACTCCTCAATCACAATGGCCTTAGTGTGCCATGCCGGGGATAAAGATCTAAGGATTTTCCTGACTATATCTGCCTCAGCAAGATCCTTCCCTAGCCCTTTAAGAGTTTTAGTGATCAAGGATAACCTGGCATACATTTCGGTTATATTCTCATCTGCATTCATCTTAAACATTTCATACTTGGAGGTGTAGAGATTTACCTTCGAGACTTTCACTTGAGCTGTACCTTCATAAATTAATTGCAGCTCATCCCACATTCGCTTGGCAGTTCTGTATGCAGATATACGAGCATATTCCTCTGGATGAACAGCACACTGGATTATGTTCAGCGCCGTCCAGTTGAGTGACGAGAGCTTCACATGATCATCTGTCCAAGCATCCTCGTTTGGTGGCAGCTCATATGGCCCCACCGTGATTACTCTCCACAATTTATGACTCTGAGCTCTGATGAACACTTCCATCCTGTTCTTCCAAAACAGATAGTTACTACCATCGAAATAAGGAGGGCGACTAATGGATTGACCTTCGGCCATGAAGGTTCTAGGACCACCACCATTTCCATGACCGTTCGTCCACATGGCGTAAACCTGCTCTGATACCAAATGTTAGCGCAGCGAGAGTGATATAGAAGGGGGGGATGAATAGATCACTCCCAGTTTTCAAAGCTTAGTCGAGAAAATAAATCTAACGCTTATGCCCCTTCTAAACTAGCACACAAAGAATTGCAAATGGAGGTACCAATCAAGATCGAATAAGAAAATGATGATAAGAGCTGAACACACAACTAGTCGAAGAGACAAGCAGATAGAGAGCGCTGATAAAGATCGCAAACCACAGAGAAGACAACCGGTTTTTAGGTGGTTCGACTGCAGTCCGCAATCTACATCCACCCCTCACTCCAACTAGAGTGAGGATTCCACTTGCCACTGCTAGAGCACAGCAGACTCAGTCTGCGAACAACTTGCTGCCAAACAGCTTGAAAACCCAAGGGAGACAAATCCCTCAACCAAGCTTTGCTACCCACAAAGCTTGTAACCTGTTCTAGCACCCAGCATGAACAGAACCGGAGAGTGCCTCTCCCTTCCTCCACACACCAGAGGGAACCTGCTAATGACAACCCGTCACTAGCAACACCAGAGATCAGCGATCTCTCTTCCTCTGCAACCCAGAGGGAAACCGGAGATAGACTCCCTTCCTCCACACACCGGAGGGGAACAGATCAGAAATAGACGAAGAACACATAAAGAAAATCAGAAAAGGAACTAAAGACTGATCGAGAAAACATTCGATACTGAGAGTTAATACAAATGTAGCTTCCTGGGAAGCAATTTCAGAAGCCCGATACGGCAAACTCTCTTTCTCTCTTCACTGCTATCTCTCTTTTTCTTTCTCTCTTTTTCTTTCTCTTTACTGGTGGATCGAGCTCTCTGCAATACTGCCTTTTCTTTCTTGGCTCTGATCACCTTCATCGGTGGATGAAGGTTTCTATTTATAGCGGCAGCAGGTAGATAGGGCACAAAACGCGTGTGCCTCCCACGCTCGATCCAGAACCTTCCTGCCACGTGACCTTATTGGATTGGTTCCTTTTGTCTTGGATCACGTGCACCCCCTTTATTAGGGAATAATCTTCCTCGTACCTGTAAGAAGATAACAACCATTAACACGCAGTATGGCCACTAAAACTAAAGCTGCATGAGGTATATGATAACAGCACGACGTGACCAGTACACGAGATAGGAAAAGAACGACCCGTGGTACACTGTAACAGAACAGACACAACGAGGAGAACGACACGAAGTGAAACAAGAACGACACGAAGTACATACGATGACTACAGCACGAAGTAAAAACATCATGATATAATAACCAGTAATGAGAACGGCACGAGAACAACATGGAGACAAAACAGTAACTGACACGAGTTGAAAACAACACGAGGTAAAAAGAAGAACGACACGAAGTGGTTGCAACATCAAGCAAGATATAAAAGATGACACGAGATGCAACTAGAGGACAGAGAGAAGTGACTCGAGGTTCACACAGAAACGACACGAGGTGGCACAGAAAGCAACACGAGGTGCTGCAAAGTTCTGCACGCAGTGGAACAAAAAATGACACGAAGACACAGAATCAGTAACCGACACGAAGTGTGGTTACTAAACAGGAACGACATGAGGTCTACAGGGAAACGACTCGAAGTTCATCAGAACTATTAGAGCTGCTTCAGAAACATGGCATGAAGACATGATACGGACTTGACACGGAGTGTGGTCAAGGCGAGAAGGACACGAAGTCTAAAGAGTAAAACAACACGAAGAGAAACTTAAGAAGACTCAAAGACGCAAGAAAAATGACTTGAAGACAAGAACGACAAGTATAGAACAACACGAAGTATACCTCACACAAGTTTTCCTGTCAAGCATGGAAATCAACACGAAGTGTTGTAAGTTCAGATGACACGAAATCATTTCGTGTTGGTGAGGGAAAGCAACACGAAGTGTGGCTTAAGTGACACGAAAACAATTCCCAAAATTACCTGAAGTGGCTCGAGGATTTACGTTAACACAGAGAAACATTTTTGTTCACAAGAAATTCATAGTGTTGAAACCATCAAGACATTAAGACTCAGGCAACACTAAAATTCATTTGGTCAAATAGTTCAATTGAACAGGACATTCCCTTACTGTTTAATCCATTCACTTACATGATGAAACAGAAGATTATCTTGAGATAAAGAAATGACTTATAGTGTGAGACATCATCAAAGTCATAGGGACACAACATCCTATCCCTTCTTTCACTCAGATGGATCATCACTTGTCTAGCCCACTTGTTCCATAAGTCCTGCTGGGTCCCTCCGACTTTCTGCACCCTCAGTCAGGGGTGGTCCAAGCCCACTCCAATCTGGGTCAATCTCAGGCCCAATTTCCTTCTTATGGACCCCCTACGTCGGCCGCTTATCCTTCGGCTCCTTCTTATGGGCTCCCGCCTCCTACTACAATTCTCCCCTCTGCTCCTCAACTTCAAGCATCATCTCTTGCTACCCCTGCTCCATCCACAGAACAGGAATTACTTGATAAATGGGCCACCATACAACAACAACTCGATTTCCTCCAGAAGCGGGTCGGCCCACAATCCTTGGCCGATGTTCCTGTTCCTAGTTTCCAGAACATCCGGTTTCCTCCCCAGTCTAAGCTCCCCAATTATAGAAAATATGACGGGAACGGCAATCCCTTTATTCACTTGAGGGATTTCTTATATGAATCGGTCCAATTCCAATATGATGATCGTCTTATGGCGTATTTATTCCGCCGATCATTGGACGGTGTTGCACTGGATTGGTTTTATTCCCTGCCATTGGAAGAAGCTGAGAGCTTTAAGGTAGTAAAAGACAAGTTTATTCAGCGGTTTCAAGACCGGGTCGGCCCAAAATATTCTTTTACAGATCTGGTGGCCGAAAAGATGAAAATAGATGAGGAGTTTGCCACTTATGCAGATAGGTGGAGGCAGATGGCCGCTAGAGTGCCCGGCCATATTCCAGAGGAAGAGAAGGTCAAGCTACTTATTTCAAATGCTACTCCAACCTTCCGAAACATCCTGGCAATGAACGACATAGCCAACATGCACCAACTATATAGCCGGGCGCGCTTTATTCAGACTCAGTTCAAGGACTCCCCTATCCATTCTCTGTTCGAAAACCAAAAGCCCAAGTACCATAAGAAGACACAAGGGCCGGTTACCGAAGGGGTCCAAACGAATGAGCAGGTTCAAGCCGTTAATTTCCATTCCAAAACACACCTTTCCGCTTCCCTCAAAACCCCCGCACTCCACAAAATCCCACTCCACATAACTTCCAAATCACTCCGCAAAACCCTTCGCCCACCTTCACCATTCCACAAAACACCTTTTCCGCACCACAGCAACCACCACCACCCCCGCAATACCACAACGTCCCTCTACCCAACGGCTATAACAACAACCCAAACAACAAGCGCCCGGCTCCCAAGAGGGCACAATATCCTCCACTGCCAGAAACCCTCACGAATATTTTCTCGGCTCTTATGTCGGTTAATGCTATATAGCTTCCTCCGGAACGGCCCAACTGGAATCCGACCGTTGATCAGACGAAATATTATATGTTCCACTGGCAACCGGGACATACCATTGAAGGATGTTTTCAATTCCGGGACCTAGTATATGATCTCCATGAAGGACAGAGGATAGATTGGTCCGAAATGCACAGGGCCATTGTTGAGATTAAAGAAAAGAGAAGGCAGCCACAGAGGCAGGAACTGCAGCAGCATCAAGCACCGCAGCCGCAGCAGCCGCCACAACAGCAGCAACCACAGCAGGTTCAGGATCTGGGGATCCATCAAAATCTGATGCCAAACCATCCGCCCGCTCCACAACCTCAGCCGCCGGCGCCGGCGCAAGTCAATGTAGTCCAACCCCCGGCTCCTAACACCGAATGGTCTTTTGATGATGATGGTACTGCACCACAAGTAATGGCCCTCCACCATAACCACCGCAACCCCCTCACTCCTTCATTTATCCTCCCTGCACACCCAACACCCTCTCCGCTTGTCCTTCCATTCACACCCACACCAGCAAATCCACCACCACCCACAGCACCATCATACGCACCATTAGTTGCCCCCGCTACGGTCATAACACTCCCCTCATCCAATCCTCCGCCCGTCACCCTGCCTACACTCATTCTCCCACCATCCGCACCATCCCCCATCATCACCCCACCTTCCGCTCATCCCACGCCACTCATCCGTCCACCATCTCTTGTTAACCCCAACGTCACCCCTCACCAAATCCCCTCTCCTACTTAGTCTATTCCACTCATCCACCCTACCGGGCCAATAATATCATCTCCCGACGCCGCGGCAAATTGCGCCTTAAGAAGCGGGAAGTTGTTCCATCGGAATTACCCCACCACCTCCAATCCCCAGTCCTCTCAGCCAACGGCCGAACAAGAAGAAGCCGAACCTCTACCAGGAACTCAATACGACTTGCTACATCATCTGGACCGAGTACCCGCCAAAATATCAGTTCTGGAGCTTATCAAGAGGTCCACCCTTCATCAAGATGCTCTCAGGGATTTCTTACAAAAGGTGATGGTTAGCGAGGACATGGCAGTTGACAGCTTACCAACAGCACTAGCAACTATTTCTAAAGGGCCGGCAATTACATTCTCAGAAACCGAGCTAGCACCTCCAGGAGCTCGACAAATGCCGCTCTGCATTACAATTATTCTGAATAAGGTCAGCATTGAGGCAGCACTGGTTGACACAGGGGCTTCAATTAATGTATGCCCACTCAGTACTCTCCGAGCTTGCAATATATCTGAAGAATTGTTACGACCTACCCCCACCACTATAGCAGTATATGACAACTCAAGGAGAGCATGCCACGGGGTAGTCACTATTCAAGTGGAGCTCGGGCCCCTTACTATACCCGTGGAGTTCTCTGTGATGGACAATGACCCCATGTTTAAGGTGATCTTGGGTCATCCATGGATTGATACGCTCGGTGCCGTACCCTCCACCGCACACCAGTGCATCAAATTCCCTTTCCAAGGGAGGGTCGTCAAAGTCAAGAGCTTGTCCACGGTTCAATCGGTTGAGGCCATTTCAGAACAGATTCTTCCTACACTTTGGCCAAGCACCCGACCCGTCATATCAGTGCTAGATTTGAACTTCCCTTGGGCTTATACACCTCCTAGGCCCATCACTACTCTAGTTAACATCAAGATGAAGCCCTAGATCCGAGACTCAAAAGGCTGGAACATTATACTTAAACTGGGCTACCAACCGGGGAGAGGCCTCGGTGCACAATTACAAGGAATGACCAAGCCCATACCCAAGGGAAGAAAGATGGGCAGGAGAGGTCTTGGCTATCGAGAAACCGCATTATCAATGATGGGCGATTCTAGGCCACTCACCTGGGACTACCGTCAACACTTTGTTCGAGGGCCTCTCCAGCTCGGCACATTAGCTCTGTAGCCAGCTCCGTCAGGGAGAAATATAGTATGTTCGGTTGCCAGTTCATCGCCAGCACTGAAGAGGCCAGAAGATGATATGCTTAATTATGGTCAAGCCCTTCAGGGGTTGTTTCATGAAGAAGACTACCAGAAGAGGCAAGAGGTTCGGCTCATGCAATGGAGGCCGAAGAAGCGGCCAGTCGATGATCCACGGGAGGAGGGGAGCTCGCCGATTGTCTTTTCTTGGTCTCCCTCCCGCTTTCAATCTCTCCTCCAGCAATGGAAGTTCTTACCCCGTCTCCCTCCTATCATGGTAAATCCATCCTTCGTTGATCCGCCCGAAATTCTATTTATTCCTTGTGCTTGCGAGCATTGCCCGCCCATTGATCTATCCACCCTATTCACTCCTCCTCCTCCCAACGCCCAACTCCACGAGATGTGGTTCTCATCTTCCGATCCCTTCTTTGACTACATCTTCCCCGAGCTTTTCCCTATGCAGCTCCCGCCTCCTCCATCTTGCTGTGTAGTCTCTGCTGATCTCCAAAAAAATGTCAAATTCGAAATGGAGATTTCAGTGGAAGATTATGCTACCCTGTCTCCATCCTCATCCCAGGGGCAAGAGTCCCATGCTCCTTCCCTTCCACTAGGTATCCTTTCTCCTAGGTTAGGATTAGGGTCTATCGAGTCTAGGGAGGTAGAATTAGTTAGGTCTAAAGAAGTAGGGTCTTGTTCTAGGTCGTCCAACCCTTCCTCCTCTGAGCCGCGCCCGCTTGCGCGTCCTCCCAAATCTGTTCCTGATAGGTTCTTGCAAGACCTAGCTCAGCGTTGTCGTGCCCTTTTAAAATGTCCAGAATTTGTTGCTACGGCAATTTTGATTGAAGAGGAAGAAGAAATAGAAGGGGCGTGGAGCGATGACGGACTCGGCGTCTATGTAATCCTGGATGAAAAAGATCCGGTTAATGAGGACAGCGACGTAGATGACACTGCTGATCTGTACGCACAAGGACTTAAGAAATTCGACGAGCCATCGTCAGCAGTGGATGAACCTACGAAAGAAATCAATCTGGGAACTAAAGAAGACCACAAGCCCATCATTATTGCTACTAATCTCCCTCCACAAGTAGAAGAAGATCTGATCAAGGTGTTGGGTCCCGTGAGGTGTAAACGGATCTAGAAGGGGGGGTTGAATAGATCCTATCAAAAGCTTTGGCCTATTTAAAAACTCTTAGCTAGCGGAAGCTTAAACCACTCTTATAAAGTGAATGAATCACTTAGGCATAATGCACAACGGAATTAAGTAGAGTGGCTCAAATAAAAAGACTTGAATTACAAGCTATGAAACATCCACACTTCTTTAAGTGAATTACACAGCATAACACATAGATGAACATGCAATAGCTTGCAACAACCGTGCGTGTGTGTGTATGCTATGTTGATCACTCAAAGTACATATGTATGTGAGCAAGATAACCAAGTATGGAAGCACACGAACCTGCGAATGGGGTTAGAAGATATAGAGCAATCACACAAAATAAACAACCCACAACACAGGGATTTTAAGGTGGTTTGATTGCAACCCCGCAACCTACGTCCACCCCTCACCAAAACCCGGTGAGGCTTCCTTGCTGACTCACAGCTTGACCTGGGGACACGTCCCAAACCACAGAATAGAGAAAACCCTCTTTCTGTCTTCCTACACACAAAGCCGGCAGGGACGGCTATACCGCAGATCAGAGAACTCCCGATTGCCTTCCTACTAACCACCTGGTAGGGACGTCAACCGCAAATTGGAACACCCTCCAATTGCCTTCCTACTAACCACCGGTAGGGACGAATCACGACTTCAATGTTTAACAATATTGAAAGTAAAACAAATGTGAAGGAACTAAAACAAGAGATTGAGTAAGAAGAAATTGGCCCTTGAATGGAAATGATTTGTTGAACAGCAACAGGGATCTCTTCTTCTTGCAAATCAATCTTCTTGATTCACCCTTGAATGGATGAATGTTCTTCACGGAGTACTGTTCATGTGAACAGTAACTGTTCTTCCAATCCTCCTCTTTTGATCTTCCTTTTGATCTCTTTGAATGGATGAAGAAGTGAATAGATGCTGCCTTGATCCTTGCTTCCTTCTTCACAGATCTTGGAAGATGATCTCTTTGATATGAGCTTGAATACCTTGGATTGGATGAAGATGTTCTTCATGGAGTACTGTTCACGTGAACAGTAACTCTTTCTTCAATCTCCTCTTTTGATCTTCTCTTTGTATCTTCTTGAAGTGGATGAAGAGAGTAATTGATTCTACCTTGAATCTTGTTTCTTCAATAGCTTGTAGGAGATTGATTGCTTCAAAAATCACCTTGAATGAACTTGAAAGGATGAAGAAAATCACTTTGAGAAATGAGCTTCTTGGATCGCCTTGAAAGCTTTGCTTCTTATCCTTCTTGGAAGTTGATTGAAGAGTAGAAGGTGATTGCTTCAGGATTGCTTCAGATCTTTACTTGAAACTCTTGAGTGGATGAAGAACTCATTCACGAACTACTGTTCATATGAACAGTACTTCGTTTCCTCTCTCTTGAAAACCCCTCTTGCAGCCACTCTTAATCCCAAATGAAGCATCAGAGTTTGCCTCCACCAATGTGTTGGTTTTATAGACCTTGAATGGTCCTTGGAGAGGCCCTAGACCAGATCCACAATTTGTGGGTGATTGGGAGACTTTGGGGTTCTTTGGGATTAAAGAAATCATGAGAATTAGGCAGCCCACGAGGTGGAATTCGAAGTCAAACATGGTTGGCTCGGGGTTGGCGGTCGACCTGCAGCTCCTGGTGGTCGACCGCTACTGTAAAATGCTGTAGACGAATGGCCCCTGGGATTTTCGGTCGACCGCCACTGGCTGGCGATCGACCGCTACTGAGATTCGTGCAGGCTGGCAGCTGCTGGCTGGGGCGGTCGACCGCCCCTGTGCTGGCGGTCGACCGCCAGCTGGGCAAGGCCCGGGTTGGCCCGGGTCGGTCCGTTGAGTCTCCGGTTCGGTCCGTTAAGTCTTGAACTCCGTCGTTCAAACTCCATTAGCAGCCTGTGCATGTTTGTAGCATCACCCTTGACTGTCTTGAAGAATTCTGTTGATTATATCATTCCTATAATCAGACTTTTGTTCCGGGGGCTCCGCCCCCGGAAACCCCCGCAAGGGGCGCTGCCCCCTTGACCCCCGCGACCTGACCGGGCAGGTCGATCCCCGCGACCTGACCGCGCAGGTCGATCCGCGTGAGAGGGCGCAACATTGAGCTTTCACATATGTCTCTACTAAGCTCTTCACTTGGACAGCCTTCCCTTAAGCTCTTCTTGCGATCCTTGCTTGATTGGAACTCCTTGGCTTTGGAAGATGACTGAATGGCTTCAGTTGATGCTTGAATTGTGTGTTGCAAGTCATTCTTGATCTGCAAGTGCACTTGGCATCAAGAGTTTCCACGTTGCATCTTGAGTGATCTTGGAGCCTTTGGATCTATCTTGATTTCTGTGCGGCCAATTGGCTAAGCGTTGCAAGCCATTCTTGATATGTTGAATTGGCAATATAATGACCTGAATTGTATGCAAATGGACTTTATCAAATGCATAACAAAAGTAAAATGCATATCAAAGTGATTTTATCAAATGCATAGCAAATGCATAATGAATAGCAAATTGACTCTAAAGACATACATCATCAAAACACTAGAAATGAGTCATAGTTGAGTCATAGTTGGAATCACATCAAAACAATAGAACCAATCATTATATGAGTCATAGTTGGACATCATCAAAATAATAGAAACACTCACGTTCCACACATGCCCAACTTTAGCACAACATTCTCCCCAACACAAGGTTCTAAGGGAGTATAGCGATTCCTTCGCCTGGTCTTATGAGGACATGCCAGGTCTTGACCCCTCTTTAGTGGAACATCGACTCGTGCTTAAACCAGGGGCAACACCTGTGAAACAACGGTCAAGGAGATTTCACCCCCACATGGCCTTAAGGATTAAAGAAGAAGTTGACAAGTTATATAAGGCCAGATTCATTAGAGTTGTTCTATATCCTCAGTGGGTGGCAAACATAGTCCATGTCATCAAGAAGGATGGAAAGGTGCGTATTTGCATCGATTTCAGGGATCTCAATAAATCATGTCCCAATGATGATTTCCCGCTGCCTCACATTGATGTCTTGGTCGATAGTACCGCCGGGTACGAATCGTTGTCATTCATGGATGGTTACTCAGGATACAATCAAATCCGTCTCGCTCCAGAAGATCAAGAGAAAACCTCCTTCACCACGCCCTGGGGCACATATTGTTATGTGGTTATGCCGTTCGGTCTGAAGAATGCAGGTGCCACCTATCAAAGGGCGATGATGGCCATCTTCCACGACATGATGTATATCTATATGGAAGCTTACGTGGATGACATTTTGGTGAAGTCAAGAACCAAAGAAGAACACCCCTCTATTCTGGCTAAGGTGCTGCAAAGAGCCAGGGAGTACAAGCTTAAGATGAATCCGAAGAAGTGTGTATTTGGAGTCTCCTCAGGGAAGCTGTTAGGTTTCATAGTGAGCAAATGGGGGATCCAGATTGATCTAACAAAGCACAGGCCGTCATGGACATGCCTCCGCCTAAGAACATTACGGAACTTCGAGGATTGATCGGTCGATTGCAATTCATTAGAAGATTCATATCCCAACATTCTCAAAGGTGCCATCCATTTTATGAATTACTTAAGGCGGGGGTTAAGTTTGAATGGAATGAAGATCGTCAAAAGGCCTACGAGGACTTAAAGGAATATCTATCCAATCCCCCGGTTTTGCAACCTCCTGTCCCTGGGAAACCCCTAATCCTATACATCTCGGTTATTGAAGACTCCCTAGGGGCGGTATTAGCACAAGTAGACGATGAAGGGAAAGAGCGGGCTGCGTATTACCTCTCTCGATTATTCAACCCAGCTGAGTCCAGATACACCGCTATGGAGAAGACTTGTGTCGCCTTAGTGTGGGTAGCTCAGAAGCTTAAACACTATTTCCTTGCCCACCCAGTTAGGTTGATCTCTAGAATGGACCCGATTCGCTATCTCTTAGAAAAGCCCGTCCTTTCTAGTAGGTTAGCTCACTGGCAGAGCTTCCTCTCTCAATTCGAGATCACATTTGTCGTTCAGAAGGCGGTCAATGGATACGCCATCACTGAGCATCTTGCCCATCTTCCTATTCCTCACACTGATTCTATTCAGGACGATTTCCCTGATGAGCATCTCTCAGTTCTCTCTCACCATCCCTTCTGGTCTCTGCACTTCGATGGTGCACTCAATTCTCAAGGCCGAGGGATCGGCGCTGTTCTGCTTACTCCCGAAGGAGTAACTATTCCCTTTGCTTATCAACTTTGATTTCCTGCTACCAACAACATCGCTGAGTACGAGGCTCTCCTGGCTGGATTGAAGCACGCCTATCTCCTAGGCGCGCGGTACTTGAATATCATAGGAGACTCTCAGCTCATCATGCGGCAAGTTCTATCCACTTACCGTACTCGTGACCCCAAACTCAAGCCCTATCAAGATTTGGTCACGCTTCTTTCTAGGCAATTCCGTAAGCTAATCTATATCCATACTCCTCGTTCTCATAACATTCTAGCCGACGCTCTAGCATCTCTTGCTTCCTCTCTATCTTTTCCTCTCAGTCGGAACACTGAGACTATCGTCGTCCAGAGATTGGACGCGCCCTCTCTTTAGGACCCTTGGTTCATCAACCTTAGGAAGGCTGTAGAGGCAAGGGCTGAGAAGGAAGATCTCAAGGAAGTATCTCTAATGGAGTTAGAAGAGATTCTGGACGAAGAAGAATTGCCTTGGTATCACAAAATCGAGTTGTTTTGCAAAGAAGGATCGTTCCCAGAAGGGGCAAACGCCGAGCAGCGCAAGTCAATAAGGAGAGCCACCTCAAGGTATACTATTGTTGCAGGAGAACTATACAGGCACACTACCAATGGAATGCTCATGAGATGCTTGAATGATAATGAGGCTTGGAAAGTGGCTGAAGCAGCCCATTCTAGTGAGTGTGGAGGTCATGTCAATGGCCAGGCTCTAGCAAAAAGAATCCTTAGGCAAGGCTACTACTGGCCCACTCTAGAGGAAGATTGCTCCCTCTATGTCCGGAGGTGTCTTAAGTGCCAACTCCATGCTGATAAAATCCATGCTCCAGCTTCATCTCTCCACCCTCTCTCTGCTCCTTGGCCATTCTCTATGTGGGCTTTCGACGTTGTCGGCCCGCTCGGTGATCCTAATTCTCAGACCAAGCAGAAATCCTTTATCCTTACCACCACTGAGTACTTAACCAAATGGGCCAAAGCCGAGGCGTACGCAGAGAGCAAAGCTTCAACGGTGCGCCGCTTTATCATGAAGAATATCATCTCGCGGTTCGGAGTGCCAAGCAGCATCATCACCGACAACGGACCCCAGTTCGTCTCCCAAGAGCTCAAGGACCTATGTAAGAAGTTCAACATTGCATTGCATCATTCATCTCCATATTATCCTCAAGGTAACGGTCAAGCCGAGGCCACTAATAAAACCCTTCTTAAAATCATAAAGAAAACATGCGAATCTCATAAGTTTTCCGATTGGCCAGAAAAATTAGTGGAAGCTCTGTGGGCTTACCGCACCTCCGTCCGTACTCCTACGGGACAAACTCCCTATGCCCTTACCTATGGGATGGAGGCGGTGCTCCCATATGAGATCTTGATCCCTTCCCTTAGAGTGCAGCTCGATAAAGAACTTAATCTCGATGAACGTCGAGAGGCATTGCTTGTCTAGTTGGAACTCTTAGATGAGAAGAGGATGAACGCGGCCGATCATGTATCCGTTTATCAAAAGAGGGTTTCGCATTATTTTCAAAAGAAGGTAATCGAACGTAAATTTCAAACAGGTGATATGGTTTTGAAACGCAAATTCATTCGGTCTGCAGGTCCTAGGTCTAAATTGCAACCTAACTGGGAAGGGCCGTTTGTCGTGAAAGAAGCTTATCCAGGGAATGCTTATCGCTTAGTAAGTGTGGAAGGTGAGGAGCTCTCTCACCCATGGAATGGGTTGTACCTTAAGCGGTTCTTTCCTTAGAGTCTAATCAGTGCCACCCCGGGCAACAAGATGTTCCTCCTATTTCTCTAAAAAGGGTCCCGAGTTAAGGCAATCACACACTACACGACATCCCTGGTCAGGTTTCCCGCTTTAAAAGACACCGTTTCTCCTTGGCCATGCTTTGGGAGAAAGTCTACATCTCTGTCCGTTTCTTCCTTCGGCTGAATCCAGGGGCAAGAAGTAAATAAGGAGGCGGCAACCAATCCAGGCACCTTGACGAGAGGAGGTCTCAAATTGGGGCAGTCCGTTATGACCTGACGCCACGAGAAACAAGAAAAGAAAGCAAAGGAGTAGTCTTTATGACAAAATCAAAAGCATCATCTGAAAAGGTCTATCAAGTATAAATTCCAAAAGCTCCAGAAAGACAAGGAAAAGTTAGGCTTGACAAGAGTGGCAGTACAGTTCCCCGCGGGACGAATGAGCCCGGTCGCACGCATGCCTAGAGTGGACAAAGGTTCGATGACGGACACAAAGCCCCGGCGCAATAGACCAAATTTCTAATGGGTTGTCTGGAGAGGAACTCAAGTCCTAAAAACTTCTAAGTCTGGCCTAAGCTTACCCCCGTGTTCTATTTTCCTTTTTCAGGATTGAAAATAGTACCCTGGGTATGGCCCTGGTAGAAACACCATCATGAAAATCTGGGCCTTGGTCAGGGGTTGTCACCTCATTGCACGCCAACCTCGGGACTCTCAATACGATGCGGAGGGCTCACGTTGCTAAGGGAAAGCACTGGTTTTTAAAATCCAAAAACATCATATATTTCAAAATCCAAAAACATCATATATATTTCAGAATCCAAAAACATCACATATATTTCAAAAACCAAAAACAACATATATTTCAAAAACCCAAAAACAACATATATCTCAAAAATCCAAAAACATCAAATATTTCCAAAACACACAAAAAAATTTGAATATATTTTCCAAAATCCAAAAATACCATCATATGCATCGCATGCATCGCATTATTTCTATTATGTTTTTTTCCCGCCTATTTAATAAGGCTCCACCCCTTGACCAAATATCAAGAAACGGTCATTATCTAACTCGCTTCGAGGCAAGGGGTTGAGTCTAAAAACAGATCTAACTTGCTCCATGTTTAAGTATGTGCAGAACGCAGGACCAAGAACAAAGCTGAAATCTCACAACTATGCAGGTTCAAGGCTGTGATGCGCCAGATACAGGCCGTCACATTCGTTTAACGGTCCATGCTAGCCCGTTACAGCTCTTCAGGCCTTCACTTTGACTCTCTCAGCGGCTCTCTCTCTAACGGCCTGGGGCACGACCGTTACTACTCCTAACGGTCCATCGTTGGACCGTTACTTCCTCCAGAGGATTTAGTCCTCAGCGCATACACTATGACGGTCTGTAGCCTCACCGTTATATCTTTCTAACGGCCCTGCTCGGATCCGTTACTTTCTCCAAAAGCTCTGTTCTGCTGGTCATGCTAGTCGATCAATCCACGAAATGCACATCCATTCAACTGAGGCAATCCCATCTTGTTCAAGTGAACTTAATGAAACATAAGATTGATAAAAATTCCAACTTTGATTGTCAAAATTGCAAACAACATCCTTCATGAACAAAGAAATCAAATTACATTCAGTTTCTTATCCGCAAGGGGGCGGATCTTCCTTAGCTCTTTCACGTAGTCACGACGTGCTTCGTCGTTCTCTTCAACTTCTTCTTGCCACGGACGCACCTTGCTGATCTCCCACATGGTCAGCGTGTTCCGTACTACTCTTTCATCTTCCTCGGTCCCCATCTTCCTAGGTAGAAGGGGAGGGTAGTGTGATAATGCAGAAACTTTGGTTCGAGGAAGCCCGATCTGAAGATGGCACTGGTGTGGGTTGTAGATCGCCATGGTGGTGTTTCCCACTAGCTGGAGGTACAGGCCTTGATGCCGCGGTATTCTAAGAAGAGCGCTCCGAAGGATCCTTGGTCGCATGATAAATTTCTCCATTGGAAAGGTGTTGAAGAAGAGGCGCCATTCGTCCCGTGTTTTCTTATCCGCCGTCTTGCACTCAACCTGAGAAGAGAATCCAGATGCCCCTCTAATGAAGAAGAGAGGATGGCTCCCAAAGATCCGGCTAGCAGAACTAATATCTTCCTTTGGTTGGAATTTTATTCTCATGCCCATTCAACACTCAAGGAGTATCATGGAGCCGAACAAAGGTCCTCCTAAGCAAGCCGACCTGAGTCCTTCATAGAGGTATGAGAGGATCGCTTGAGAGATGGACATTCCACGCCACAACCCACTAATAATGCTGAGATTTTGGGTATCTAAAAGGTGGTCGGTTGTAGTGAAAAGGAAAACTCCACATAAGCAAACCGCCACCGCCTTGGCTATTGCTTCGTGTCTCTCCCACTTGTTTTTACAATGAGAGACTATCCATTGTTCTAAGGGTATCAAGTGAATGTGGTGTGGGCTGATCATGGCCCTCACGTCCTTTGGATTATGGATGAAATCACTCAAAATTAAGGACGGGTCGATAGGCTCAATCGTGTAGCAAACTCGGTCTTCATCCCCCACCTTAGTCTTAGGAAGGGCTAGGTAGGTTTCTACCTCCTCCAATAGGACTGTTGCTTCGAGGGAAGGGAAGATGAAGGTATGTGTTTGTGGATGCCACAACTCTATGAGGGCTGAAATACTAGGCCAATCTAATGTCAATTTCTAGAAGTTTTTGCCTAAGACCAAGAGAGGTTGAAGGTGCCATGCTTTGAGAATTGAGGTAACCTCTAAAGGGAGTGCCTCTACCATGGGAGCCACCCACTTCAGATTAGAATAGCATCTTGGACCGGGGAGGGGCTAAGAAAAGAAGAAGATCATGAGGAAGAAGATGAAGTGCAGGAATTTCTGAACTTGGTTAGGTCATGGAAGCTTACCACTCTTTGAGCATTGGAGCTTAGGTGCTTGGGAACTGAGGTCAGCCTTTGTAGCTCTCCGTACTCCTTTCTTGCAGCTTTGGGTCCGGCGTAGACTCTCTCCTCCATGGCTATAACCTCGAAGCTTCTCTTCATCTTATTTCCTACCCTTAAGAGAGGTTTTCCAGCCCTTCTAGCAGAGAATTCAAAAAAATACGATTTTGGCTAAGTTTCCAAGTTTTAAAGGTTTGGTTTCGGCTTTAAAGAGATAAGATTCGGATTGGAAGGCTTTATCTTAAGTCTGGGAGGAGTCTAGAATGGATTTGAGGCTTCCTATCTCGGAATTTGCCCCTTGCGGCTCAATCCGTCTCGGAGTACAATTCATTATCTAACGGTCTGTCGCTAGACCGTCACTTTCCTCTGACACGCCAGATCTGGGCCGTCACATTTTCTGTGGGTTTAATTTGATCAAACATATTCTGTCAAGCTTAATGGTCTAGCATTAGACCGTTATATTCTTGTGACGCGTTCTCTCTGAGCCGTTACATTCTCTGCTGATCAGTTTTGGCCTCTGCTTCTTCAATCATTCTCAACGGTCTTGCTCATGGTCGTTATCTGCCTCCGACGCACTGCGCCTGAACCGTCATATTTCCTGCATATTTGGTTAAGTCTGTACATCCTCTTCATCATCCCAGTCTGCATGCATCTATCATGTTGAGTCTGTACATTCGTTTAAGTCCATGCACTTTTGAAGTCCATACACCGTTGATGAAGTCTGTACGTTCGTTGAAGTCTGTACATCAGCTCCAAGTCTGTGCATCAGCTTCAAGTCTGTACATCAGCTTCAAGTTCATACATCTTCACCCAAGTCTATACATCCCATTTCTTTGAAGTCTATACATTCTTCACCATCATTTTCGAAGTCTATACATCCCATTTGTTGAAGTCTATACATTCTTCACCATCGTTTTCGAAGTCTATACACCCCCCATTCTTTGAAGTCTATACATCCTATTCGTTGAAGTCTATACATCACATTTGTTGAAGTCTATACATTCCATTCACTTTGAAATCCATACATCGGGGCAAGTCTATACATTCGTTGAAGTCCATACATTTGTTGAAGTCTATACATTCCCATACCTTCCCCCAAGTCTGTACAGCCTTCATCCAAAGTCTACACGTCGTTCAAGTCTGTACATTCTTCATCCAAGTGTGTACATTCGCCAAGTCTGTACAGTCTTCATCCCAAGTCTATACGTCCACACCGCTTTAAGTCTGTACATTCTTGATTCAAGTCTATACATTGCCCAACGTGAGCACAAGCCCCAAGTCTGTACATCCCTTGTCCAAGTCCATACATCCTTGCTGCTGTGTGCATGAAGTCTATACATCATCTGGACGTCTGGACTCGAAGTCTACACATCGCTTGGGCAAAGTCTATACACACTGAGTACAGTCAGTACGTTCATAGTTCAACATTGCTCTGCCATCTCTAACGGTCCAGCATTTGGCCGTTACTTGTATATAACGCACCATCTCTGAGCCGTTACTCTTCCTGCTGCTCAGTTCTGCAAAGTTGGGCACTGTCCTTTCTAACGGCCTCCACCCGATGCGTTACTTGATCCTGACGGTTTGGGTATAGACCGTTACATTGTCTGCTACTGTGACTTGTGCTATTTCTATCTGCCTCCGTGTAGACCTGGCGATCCTACAGGCTTCCCATTCCGTTCATCCTGTACATCCACACATTATCTCATCCCCATCGTTCACATTTCATCCACTCTTTAAATCTGTTCTTTAGCGCATCCACATACATTTCCTACATTACCAATCACACATTCTCACATTCATTCTTGCCTTCATTCATGCTCATCTGTTTACATTCATATACGCATCCATTCATTCACGCATTCACAAACAAAAAACCAAAAAGAACTTTTCATTCTCATTTTCATTTCATATAAGTCATGTACAAGTAAAAAAACAAAAGAAAAAATGCATCACTCGGCCGGCTTGTCTCCCGGGCCACCGTCACTATCCCCTGTGCCCTCCGGCTGCCTGGCTAATGGTCCCATGGCACTGTGCTCTCCCTCCTGCTGTCGTCTCTGGTCCGCCTCCTCGTTCCTCCGATGGCCGGAAGAACTAGTGAAGTACCCTCGAAACCCGCTGCTAGGGGCCGCGCTCTGGCTCCGATTGCTCGTCCCCGACTTCTTCCCTAGGAGACGGAGTGCATCCTTCAAGGCCCCGATCGAGCCCTTCATCTCGAAAGTCTGCACTCGGAGTTGGTCTTGCACACCTCTTAGGAGCACAGCATCAGCCCTAAGACGCTCCACCTCTGCATCATCCGGACGTTGCGGGGTCTCCACTCTCAATCGGGCCATCTCTGCCCGCACAAGCTCTGTCTCTGCTCGGGCTCACTCAGTCTCAGCCCGGCTCCTCTCTATCTCTGCCTGGAGACGCTCTGCCTCCGTTCGAGCCAGCCTTGCCTCGGCCACTACTACGGCTAGCTCTCTCGCCTGTAGTTCACAGTTCACCTAGTTAGTCACATAAGCATCTAAATTGCATAAAAGCATAAGCATTTGAGTATAGCATTTAGCATCTTACCCGCTCCGCGAGGGTGGCCTCCGCCTCCTCGGCCCGAGCAACTGCTCGAGCAAACTCGGCGTCTCGCTCAGCCCTGCCTCCGGCAGGCTGTGAGGATGACGATGGGGCATCCGGTCCCGCTCTTTGGGCTCCCTCGGCCCGCTGCATTCAGAAGTCATGGTCAGTCAATCGCATTTGCATCATTAGCATCATAAAGCATAATTAAAATAAGTCCAAGGTTCTGGGAATCTTACTAGGAGCTCCAAGGCAGTCCGGTACTCGTCCCGTTGCTGGACAGTGGCGTGGAGTAGCCCCTCGAGCTCGGCTATCCGTCCCTCAGGGTCTAGCTGCATTTTTAGAAGCATGTGAGTCAGTGCATATAGGATAAAATTTTTTATAAAAGGCATTTCAGAGTTTTGAGTTTAGAAATACGCCTCATCGCTTTCATCCCGCTCTTTCACTGCTCTACCCCGCTTGTTCCAGTCATGGACGTACTTTACCTTTCGGGCACACCAGTCTATGTCACCGCTGATTCCTTTTGTTGATTTCCCCGGGTGGTCGTCACTGCGGCGTGGGAAGGTCACCTCAGGCTGGTGTAGTCCCCGAGTCCTCAGAATCAGCCGATAATGAAGAGGCTCGATGATATAGATGCAGTGCAACCATATGTCTCGTCCCCGGTACGAGAGGGCTGCCTCCACCCATGGCTGTCCCTCGTAACTCTCACCTCTGTACGGGGTCCATCTCACCTAGAAGCACGATAGCCCATTCATCAGCATGTCAGTCCGGTTATCATCATTTAAGAAGCATATAAAAGCATTTAAATCATTAAAAAAAGCATTTTTGAGTTCGGGCTTACCGCCGTATGCGGGAAGGAATCCAAGTCGTCCTGGATCGCCCGGGTCAATCTAATGATCGACCTCGGGTCCCTCGCGACCACCCATCGCCTGGCGATCGGGATGCGGCCGGTGTGGAGTAGAGTGCCCCGTCCTATGCCCGGGAGGTACATGTAGCTCCAGAACTACATTTAGAAGTCAAGTCAGTCAACTGCATAATCAATTTGCATAAACAGTTGCATAAATCATATACAAAGCATTTAAATTGTATTTACCTGTAGAAAAGGCGAGAAGCTGCCCAGCATCGTCTGTCGGTCCGTCGTGCTGAGGGACTCGAATAGGAAGGCTAGCACTGCCGCTCCCCAGGCGTAGTTTCCAACTCTGCCCAAATCCTCGATCATCGGCAGCAGCCTGCAGCTGATCACATCTGCTCTAGTCGCGAACAGGAGCTTCCCGAACAGTAGCATCAGAAACCGCCTCAGGGTGCGATCTCCCTCCGGTCCCGCCTCTGCCGCCACTCGTGGGCGTACCTGGTCTATCACTCTACCCAGATGCTCCTCTGGTAGCTCACCCACAGCTATCGCTACTCCTCTCAGTCCTAGGCTCTCTTGTAGAACTGATCTCGAGAGCTGGGATGACGTCTGCCCCGGTCTGATCAAATCCAGCCCCAGCAGCTCCTAGGCCATCTCCCGGTAGTTCCTATAGGTCCATCCTATCACTACGGCTCCATGGACTCGCAGCCCGGCAATCCTCGCCATGTCTTCTAGCGTGGGTATCATGTGACCCCACGGGAAGATGAATGCCCTGCTAATCGGATCCCATCTCTCGTGCAAGGTGTATAGTAGAGGCGTGTCCATCCTGGTCACCTCAATGCTCAGCACCTCGGCGAATCCCATCCCAGCCAGCCTCTCTCTCTGATAATCGGGCAGTGCCTGGTACACCGCCCGGATTTGGAGCCAGGAGATCCTCGTTCGTCTTTTTCCCTGCATTCATTTAGATCATAAGTCAGTCAAATGCATCATAAAATCATTGCATAGCATTCATAAAATGAAAACAAAACAAAAACTGAATAATTGAAAACCTAAAAAATAGTTCAAGCCTCTGGTGGATGTAACGGCCCTGGAGTGGGGCGTCACATGTCTCTAACGCATCTAGGGTGGCGCGTTAGGTGTGTGACGGCCACTGGAAGGACCGTCACATTCCCTGCTAGAGGGCGTTTTTCCTTTGCATTCCATGGCTCTCCCACTTTGGCCAAAAGGGCCTACAATCAATCCTAATGGGTTCGTAGACCCATTTTCTACCCCCACTCCCACATGCATACACGTAAAAAACTATAAAAATTAAAAATTGGAAGATTAGGGTGGGCGGCCTACCTCTCGGTCTTGGCCCCTCTTCCTCTTCTTTTCTTGTTCCTTGGGCTCTCCCTCGTCCATGGGGATTTCCCCTTGGTCCTCCTCGGCTGTGGGAACCTCTCTTTCCTCCGTTGTTGGCCCCCTCGCCCTAGTTTCTTCTTCCACGGGCCTTGGCACCTCCTCTCGTTCTATTCGGCGGTGGAGGCGTCGGATGGCCATCTTCTTCCCTCTCTCCCTCTTCTTCAGCGGCGGTGGAGGCTCGTCGCCGGCCATTTCGTCGGTGGTCGTGGGTGGTCGCCGGTGGTCTTCTCGGGTTGGGGTGTGTGGGCGTTTGAGGGCGATTGAGTGTTGAATGCTTGAATGAGGCCATGGGCTGTTCGGTTTGTTTTTTTTGAACGCTCAGAAAATGTGACGGTCTGTCGTCTGACCGTTACACTCTCTGACACGTACTATTCGGACCATTACATGAATTTGAACTGTTTCATTAGAAAATGTGAACCGCTTAGTTTATGACGGTTTTTTCCATGGCCGTTACTTTATGTGACGCCCTCTAAGTAGACCGTTACAAACTTGCAAGTTTCTTGATGAATGAAATAGTCTATTTGATGTTTAAATGATTGCATTTTCTGCCATAATGTTCATTATTGATGATTATCACATGTACAAATGGTTATGCCTTGATTTATACTTATATTAATTATTGGCTAACCTCTTTCTCCTGAATGAAGTTATGAATAACACCATGCTTTGACATTCGTCAGGCAGGTAAGTCAGGTATTGTATCACTTTCCCTTGTCCCCTTAATGCATTACTATATGTTATCTATGATATGTTATCTCGAGAACCGGCTGGTCATTCATGTGTTCCAGGATCTGATGTTCCCCTTAAACAAAAATGATGATGATCTAAGTTCACATGTTTAATCGTTGGATAGGCCGTTAGGTTGGAAAAAATTGGGGACAATGGTTCTATCTTGCACGCCGTGGTTGCAGATGGTGTCCTGACCCTGGTTTCTCCAGCTTAGCAATATTTTTCTCGAGTATCTTATTATTTTATCTTTCTTTACATTCGTTTTAAAGATTCTTTTTTCTTTAGCCCAGCATGCATCATACGCATCTTTTGAGCATTCATGTGCTTCATCTGTTCAAGGTATCTCGATATTGGAGAACAGCTGTGTTCTTGATCTCGAATGAGGAGAATTATTCCACTCTGAATTAGAAGGTTTCCTTTGATCTCGTCGCTCGATTTGGTTGTCTGAAGATTCTTGTCTGGAGTTTAGTCAGTTCTCTTTCCTTTCCGTTGCCTCTGGCGGCTAGCCGTGTTTCCTTTCCTTAGTTGTTAGTTCCTCCAGACATGCGTCCTTTGGTTGGTTTTTTTCCTTGTGATCAGTTCGAAATTTTCCAGAAAGTTCCTATCGCTTGTTGGTAAAGAACGGGTGTCGTTTACCTTAACGCCCACTTTTTCGCTTCACTCCGCTTCATTTCCTCTTCATCTCCATGTTCCATTTCATTTCCGCTTCACCTCCGCTCGTTCCCCTACAAAGAGGGCGTTAAGGAGGGGCATCTGTTGACACCCATTTTCTGACCAATAAGTTAGGTCATCTCCTTGTTTATCCATATGATGCTCCGAGTTGTTCACTCTTCATCGAGTTTCCTTGATCAGTTTGAAGCCTGTTTCTTGGGTCTTCTCCTTGGTTGAGTGTGGTTCCTTGCGGCTTTTCATTGGATGAAGCTTAGCAAGCTCTTATCAATTTTGATCCTCATTGTTAATAACGGTCCTCACTGGGGGTGTTACTTCCATATAACGCATGATCCCTGGGCCGTTACTTATTTGAAGAGTCCTAAAGTTTGAGGCCTTTGTTCTAAAGCTTATCCTCTTGCTTATCCGTTGAATCTAACGGTCTGTCGTGCAGCCGTTATTTATTCCAACGCGTCCAGCCTTGGCCGTTACTTTCCTTCGAGAGTCCAACTTGTTTGATCTTCTTCCCGTTGATCTTATCTCTTTTGAGATAAGGCTGAATGTAACGATGTTCCCTAGCGCATTATTTTCATGTAGCGGTCTGTCGACCAGCCGTTACATCCAATAGAGAGTCCTGGCAGTTCAGGCCTTTTCTCTGCTACTCCGTGGTCGAGATAAGAGTTTGAATTATTGATTTCTCTTCCAAATCTGATCCTCAGAACCTTCTGTTTGTTTCTATGGACTCTTGGTGATATTATCTTCAAGGATTTGCTAAGAGTTATCCTTTTATCTTGCTGGATTATCCTCTGCTCGACCGGAGAGTTTGAGGGTCTATAAATAGCACCCTTAACTTCATGGCCCGAGGGAGGAAGATCTGGAGTTCGCGTCGAAGTGCTGCCACATTCTGGAGTCACATCTGACCAAGGAGAATTGCCTTTCACGTTCATCTGCTTCACGGTGAAGGGAGTATTCGTTCCATTGGTTTTCAAAGTTCATCATTACATATTGTGTTCTTCCTCATCTCCTTTTCATCAAAAGCATTGTCCCTCTTCTTTTTTCCACGTTCTCCCTGGTTTTTCATCATCTAAACATCATCCTATCTTTTTAAAACACCCAGAGGGGTTAAAAAACCAAAACTTCCCTGGTACTTTCCTTTCCTTTTGCATGTTATTGAGTTTATTGAAGAATTGATGCTATATTGTTTAAAGGGCTAATTTGGGTCTGTTTTCTTGTGTTTTCACGTTCTTTGGCAGGTTTACAGGTTCACCATACGAGGCCCAAGTCTTCTGGCCGGCTGGAAGAGTTGGAGTTAAAAGAATTCACAAGCTATTACTGCAGGTTATTTGACGGTCTTGTGCAGGCGCATCAGATTCATATAGCGGTTCATCGAGCGACCGTCACTTCCCAGTGATGCGTGGACTTTCGGCCGTTACATTCCGTTGATCTACAGATTTCCCTGATTTTCTCTCTCCCGTGGGCGGGTGCTTCATCCACCTATTTCCAAGGTATTTTCAAGTCTTTGGCTTGTTTCTACTTTGGTGGCGATCACGTTCTTTCTTGGTATTGGGCATTAGCTTTCTCTTTCTCTCTCATATCTCTTATTCTCTTTCCTTGCTCCACCCTTGCGGTGTGTTTTTTATTTGCTTTTGCTCCATGCCCCGGCGTGTGTTTTTCTTTATTTCCTTAGTTTAATTTGATGATTGAGATAGCATGCCCATGCTAGAGCTTGTTCTGGTTGCCTAGGTTCATGGTTCACATGTCCTTGGGTTGATTGAGATCTTTGATTTTTGCTTATCATTTTTATCACACATCAAAACAAAAAGAAGAAGAGAAGCAAAACAAATCAACAGAGGCCAGGCTAGAGAGGGCGTCCGCTCTGGAGTTTTCCTCCCGGGCTATCCGAACTACCTCAAAGCTCTTGAAGTGTTGGGCCATCCTCTTGACCACCTGGAGGTACTTGATCATTTGTCCTTCCCGAGCTTCGTAATCATCGTTGACCTAGCCAGCGACCAATTGGGAGTCGGTGTGGATCCTGACTCGCTCAACCCCTAGTCGTCGAGCCATCCTGGCCCCTGAAATAAGGGCTTGTACTCGGAGGCGTCGTTGGACACCTGGAAATTGAACTTCAAGGCATACCACAGCTCCACTCCCTCAGGAGACTTGAGAAGGACACCGGCGCCGCATCCAGCTGAGTTGGAGGACCCGTCGACGAACAGGTCCCAAGTGGGGCCTGGCGCAAGTGGAAGTGCTTCTTCAATCGGGACCGTGCTTTCGGCGATGAAGTCCGCGAGGGCCTGTCCTTTGATGGCTGAGCGGGGGCGATACGAGATATCGTAGGCCCCGAGCATGATGGCCCATTTGACAAGGCGTCCTGAGGCTTCAGGGTGAAAGAGAATCTTCTTCAGGGGTTCACCGATCAATACGACGATGGAGTGCCCTTGAAAGTAGGGTCGGAGGCGCTTGGCTGAGGTAACCAACGCTAGCACGAGTTTCTCGGTTGCGGGGTACCTTCTTTCAGCCTCATTAAGCACCTTGATGGTATAGTAAACTAGTCTCTCGACCCCCGCGTCGTTCCTGACCAGGACCGAGCTTACTGTGGAAGGGGTCACCGAGAGGTAGAGGTGTAGAGCTTCGCCCTGGACCGGCTTGGACAGCACCGGGGGCGAGGCCAAAAATTCCTTGACTTCGGTGAATGCTTTTTGACATTCCTCGTCCCAGGCGAACGTGGCAGATGCCATTTTGGGTCCCCTCAACAATTTGAAGAAGGGTAGGCATCGTTCGGCCGCCCGGGATAGGAAGCAGTTGAGCGCAGTAATGCGCCCTATAAGGCGTTGGACGTCTTTGATGCAGGTGGGTGGCCGCATGTTCAGGATGGTCTGAACCTTATCGGGGTTGGCTTTGATCCCACGCTGAGTTACCAGAAAGTCTAGGAACTTCCCGGATCTGACTCTGAAGGTGCATTTAGCAGGATTGAGCTTCATGTTGCACCTCAGGAGGGTGTCGAAGGTCTCGGCTAAGTCGGCAAGGTGGTCTTCGGCCTTCGGTGTTTTGACGAGCATATGATCAATGTAGGCCTCGACGTTCTGACTGAGCTGTCCTTCGAAGATGTGGTTGATCAGTCTCTGATATGTCACTCCAACGTTCTTCAACCCGAACGGCATTCGGGTGTAGCAGTGTACGCCGAAGTCGGTGATGAAGGCCATCTTCTCGATGTCCTCCGGGTCCATCCTGATCTGATGGTAACAAGAGTAGGCGTCTAGGGAGCTGAGTAGCTCGTTGCCAGTTGATCGATGCTTGGAAGTGGGTAGCAATCCTTCGGGGTAGCCTTGTTGAGGTCGGTGAAGTCTACACACATTCGCCACTTTTCTGAAGCTTTCGGTACCCGGACGACGTTGGTGAGCCACGTAGGGTACAGGACCGGACAGAAGACACCAATCTTTTGCCCCTTGGTGACTTTCTCCTTGATGACCGTTTGCATCTCCGGGGCGTGCTTTCTCCTGCATTGTTGGACGGGCTTCTCCGTTGGGTCGATGTTGAGCTTGTGCATCACCACGTCTCCCGGGATCCCGGGAAGGTGCTCGTCTGACCATGCAAAGACTCGGATGTACTGGGCAAGGAAATCCTTATATTTTTCTTGTTCCTCAAGTGGAAGATCGGCTCCGATCTTGACTCCTAGAGTTGGGTCACCGTTGAGAAAGACCGTTAGCAACTCGCCGCCAGGCTCAGATGTTACTGGTCCCTCGTCAGCTCCCTTTACTCCTTTGTTTTTCCCTTCCGGCCTAGTGGCTTCAACCGAGATTATATAGCACCGTCTAGCCAATGCCTGGTTGTCCCGGACCTCCCCCATGCCATACTTGGTAGGGAACTTCATTTTTTGGTGAAAGGTAGAGGGCACCGCTTTCATTTGGCTGAGTATACCTCGGCCGAATATGGCGTTATATGCCGTCATCCCCTTAATCATGATAAAGTCCACCATAACCGTAGCGATTTTGGGCGGGGTGCCGATAGTAACTGGCATGCTCAGGGCTCCCTCGGGATAATTTGCCTGGCCATTGAATCCACACAGGGGGGTTCGGATCAGGCGGAGTTTAGATGGATTCTCTCTCATCTTGAGGAAACATTCATAGGATAACACATCAGGGGCACTGCTATTGTCAACTAAGATCATGTCTACGTTATAATGGTTTATCATGGCCGATACAACGAGAGCATCGTCATGCGGGGTGGTTAACCCTTCCAGGTCCTGGTCAGAGAAAACCATGGCCTGCGGTTCGCTCGCCTGTGGGGCCTTAGGGAGCTCAAAAGAGGCTCGTCTCGCCCACTCAGCATGACGCTTTCTTCCTCGACTGCTGTCTCCTCCTGATGCCGCACCGCCCGCGATGACGTTGATGTGGACTCCGCGGGGGGCATCGTCGATTTCTTCGGGGGCGCCTTGGTCTTCCTTCTGCCCGGACACTTATCGAGATAGGTGTCCCTGGCGGATGAGGCACTCGATCTCGTCTTGGAGCTGATGGCAATCGCTGGTGTGATGCCCGTGATCACTGTAGAATAGGCAATGCTTGTGGCGATTGCGATGCTTGGCCTTCATAGGCTCGGGCTGGTGGAGGAGACCCGAGCCTTTGATGTCTTCATAGATTTCATAGACGGGAGCAGTAAGGGGAGTATACCACTCATACTTTCGGAACGGCTCCTTGCGATCTCCGTCCTAGTTTCGCCTCTTTCCTTGTCCCGTCTCTTGCTCGGACGGTCGCTTCTTGTCCCCCTCCCGACCTGAGCCTGTCGTGCCTCGGCAGGCGATGAGGACTTCTTCGCACTCAGCATGGCGCAGGGCCAGGGTCACTAGCTCGGAGAGGTAGGTGGGAGGATGAAGCACTAACTCGCCCCGTAGGTTTTCATCATGGGTACCCTCGGTTATTGCGGTGATGGCCAAGGCAACATCCAGGCGGGGGATGCGCAGGCCTTCCGATTTAAATTGGTTGATATAAGCCTGCAACTTCTCCCCCTGTTCCTGTTTGAGTGCCAGTAATCCCGCCACCGACCGGGGTGGACCACTGCCGACGAAGCTTTCCTTTAACACTCGCCCGAATTGCTTGAAGCTGTGGACGCTGTAGGGGGCGAGGGCCCTGAACCAGGCCTGAGCTCCCTGAACCAGAGTGGTCACGAACGCTCGGCACTTGATTACGTCGAATGCCCCATGCAGGGTCATTAGGGCGTCGAAGCTATCGTAGTGATCGGCCGGGTCTCCCTGGCCATCGTACGACTTGAAGGCTGGAAGTGAGATCCTTGGGGAAATCTCGACCTTCAAGATATAGTCAGAGAATGGGGATTGCTCCTCATCCTCCACGAGAGAGGTCTTTTGCAAGGCGCAGAGGGCGCTCTCTTGCTCCGCGAAATGCCTCTCAAAGTCTCGCAGCCGGAGGTACAGCTCAGGTTATCGTTGGCCCGAGGGACTAGGGGGTCGCACTTGCATGCTGTCCCGGCGCTCCTCAGGGGCTTCGGTCTCTGGGAACGGTCGGTGTGCTATGGACTTCTCCCTCCTCGGGGTGGAGGAGGCTTCCTGCTCCAGGGGAGGGGCATGCGATGGTCCTCCTGATAGGTTGCGGATGAGCCGCCGCCCCCGGAGGGTAAAACGGCCTCCAACGGTTTGCTGGGAGGCATCTCCGCGAAGGGGGCTCTTCCGGGGGAGATGCAACTTCTCCTCCCTGGCCGCCTGAGTCCTTATGAGATCCACGAGGACATCCAATTTTGTGTTGAGGGTTTGGAGGGCGTCGGTACTCCCACCGGGAAGCTGTTCTCCCGCCTCCAACGGAGGTATCTCGTTGGCGTGGTTGCCTGACGGGGTATTCTCCGTGGGGAGGGAAGGTGCGCCTTCTTCAGTCACCAGGGCCTTTCCCATGTCACCGGCAGTCCTCCTGCCAGAATTCCTTCGCACCATGATGGCTCTTTGTTTGTTTCCCACAGACGGCGCCAGATGAACAGGGGCGATCTCGCACTACTCCTGAGCGGGGAAGAGGATAACCACGTAGCCTGGAAGTATGAACTGCAAGAGGAGAAATAGGTCAGGGGTGCCCAGGGATGGATCCCTGGGGAAAACCTTCCGATGCTTAAGTCAGCAAGTGTATTAGAGCACAAGTGCAAAGGGAGGAGTTAGGAGGAAGCTGGGAGCGCGAGATCCCTCTCCACCGAAAGGTGAAGTGGTTCCTGCTCATGGTTTTTTTGGCTTACCTCCGCACAATAGGGCTCTTCAGGCTTAAATAATGGCTCGTTGAGTGCATGATCCCTGTAAGCTGAGGAGATTTGGGGGGGTTACGTCCTCCTTGCGGGCTCTTTATAGCATACGGACTCTTGGTTTCCCCTATCCCCTTGAACTCACAGTTTATAAGGGACGCGTAACGGCCGCACAGATAAGCTTCCATCAGTTGGCCCGAGCATATGATGCTCGCCCAGGAGGTGCCTCCCGAGCGATAAGTGCACGGTTTGGGCAAGGAGTATGGGGCTCCGGAGGAGCTCTCCCGATCAACTGATGCTCGGACTTCCCAACCCGAAGGCCACCTAGGAAGCGCTTGTTCCGAGTGAGTTATTGGGCTTATATTGAGTGGGCCCAGGGGCTACCACTTCAAGGAGCTGGGCCTCGTTGGGTCGGGTCGGACCTTGTTTGGCCTCTCCGTAGGGGCAGCTAGATTTCCCCTCTCTACAAGCTATGCCTTTCAATGTTTTATATGCTTTACGTTTTGATGCTATGAGCTGTGGCCAATGCTTCCATGATTCATGCCATGCTTTTCATACTATATCTTCAATATAATTGAGTGAATGCTATATCTTCAATATAATTGAGTGAATGCTATACATGCTATACTTGCTATGCCTTAACGCCTTAATTCATTGCTTGTTATCCTTTATATCTTGGCTAATGAAATCTTTGAGCGCAGGAAGAAGCTTTTGGTCCCACCGTTCAGGCATCACTCTGATCCCACGGTGATCGCATTTCATGTCTCAGTTCCACATGTTTATTGCTCCACCATCTTCCCTATATGCATTTTACTATATGCTATTACATTATATGAAGGACCTTGTGGCTTTGGTAAATTTAGAATTTAAGTTCCCCTTCATCAAAAATAATGATAATTCCAGAGGAATATTAGTCACACGGATATGCCGTTGAGCCGTCCAAGACTGGGGATGATGGTTCCCTTTTTGCGAGTTGGTGCGCGGATAAACGGGCTTCGGCTTGGTATCGACTCACAAAATCGATATCTTGACTCAATCTGGACAGCTTAACAATATTATCCTCGATTACCTTATATTTTAATTTATTTTAATTTTTCCTTTAAACCCATCATGCATTCATATAGGACTTTAAATTAACATTGGAAAATCATTCTAATAACTCATTTTGAGGTCAATTGATCACCAATTTTAAAGATAAGAGCTATTTCACGCCGAATTGTGTCCTCAGTTCGCCTTGTTGCCGTTTTAGGCTATTTCCTTGAAAACTCTTTTGTTTGGATTTCTATCCTCTTATTCAATCTTTTTCCTTAGATCCACCTTGGTTGCAGCACGTCCACATTGGCTGGTAACCGCTCTACAATGGTGAAATTTACAGGTTTATGACCTGGGGTACTTCCACCGTGCTGGAAGTTGATCGCTCTTTTATCTCCTTCGTGCCCGTGTGCACACTCCTTCTTTATCCAAACAACTATTGCTTTCATTGAATCTCCCCAAGATTACTTCATCTCGAACTTTTGATTCAATTTTTATCAGGTGATGTTAATTGCGTGTCTCATCACACCTTGGCATCTACTTTTCAGTTCGCTCTCACTCATTTCCATTATATTCCATGCCATTCTCCTTTATTCCACGCCATCTCACTCCCTTGCAAAGCAGACGCCAAGGCGGGACAGCTGTAGACATGCCAAATTTGACATCATTTTGAGCATATTTCCTATCTCGTTGTGATGCCCCAATTTGACCCTTAAATCAACTTATTTGAGTGATTTTTCCCATTTTCCTTGAATCTCCAGCTTTCCCACATGTTTTCCTATTTTTTTAGATTTTTTTGAGATTTTTATCCATTTTTCCGGGCCTTAAATCAATTGGTGGCTGGGACCAGGTCACCATTTAATGGGCGCCCCTGACCTGGGCGCCCATTCTAATTGTCGCCCAGGTCAAGGGCACACATTCCTACTGGGCCAGTTGTTGGCAATTTTTGAAATTTTTTGAATTTGTGACACTCCGGAAAGTCATCAATTGTTAAATAACGACCGTTCGGAAAGTCGCCAATTCTTTTCTTCATATTTTGAGCCAAATTCGGATTATTTTTTATTCCACGACTGTTCGGAAGGTCACCCATTCATAAATGAGCGCCTGTGTGGAAAGTCATCAATTTCCTTATCATATTTTGAGCTTTTAACTCCGTCTGAAATTTGTATTAATTCCTAATTGACGACCATCTCATGGGCGCCAATTTTTTTCAAATTTTGAAAAGTCCTAATCTGTCTTAAAATACCTCATGATTGGTGACGCTTCGGGTGGGCGCTTGATGCGGGACGAATGAGGGACTCGACGCCAAATGATGCGAACCTTGGACTCTAAGTGACGACGCGACCAGCGACACGCGAACAATAGAGCCACCTCAGCTCGACACTAAGAGCTCCTATGGGATATATGCCTTAAACAGAAATGCGTGCTCACTCGTCGTCCCAAGCGAGGGAAACGCGGATCCGCGCGGTTGGGAAACCGGCAGAGTCAAGGGTGGTCAAACTCACTTCCGTGCTCGGATCGAGTCACGGGATGGGTTCACTCTCTTTCTCACAGCGGTG
Organism: Amorphophallus konjac; assembly: GCA_022559845.1. Lineage (NCBI taxonomy): Eukaryota > Viridiplantae > Streptophyta > Magnoliopsida > Alismatales > Araceae > Amorphophallus > Amorphophallus konjac. The sequence goes on from CM040119.1 coordinate 160,676,398, forward strand.
ATGAACATGAATTAACGAGCTAGAATTCTAACGCTCTCATGCAGCGGCATATAATCATATACTAAGTAAGCAAATGCCAAGAAGGAGAGACTGTTATCTCTACGCTTCGGGCGTGGGGAAGACAACCCCGGCCAAATTCATACTCCCGGTTAACAATTATCAATAATTACATAATTAAACCCACTCCACGCAGGGAGGTAATAGGTAACATGTGGGACCCGGGAGGATCAAAATTGGGTTGACGGGCAGCATTTTGAACTGCTCCGTCGGTGCCGACACGCTGCAACTTGATGCTGTCCGGACGGTGCGGGTTGACGGTTGTAGGGTCCACGACCTGCTCGGACGGCCGACTGAGGCAGGGTTGGTCCCGCTGCGAGGGGAACCCCTAGAGGGGCGATCCCTGTGAGGCGGCTGTATTGGTTCGCCTTGTGGAAGGTGAGGCGGCCCGATTCATCAAGTGTTGAAGCTTGCTGCCCACGGACCTAGTCTGCTGTTTCAAGCTTGCGCGACTCGGTGATAAAAATTGCTGCGACCAGCTCCGATCTCAAAACGTCGTGAAACCAGCGCCTATGCAAAGCTAACTCAGAGAACTTCAACCCTCTGGCATTACAGAAACTTTTCTATAGCCGTATTTTTCATGGGAGATTTTCCAAGGGGAAAGTTCCCTGTCTCAGATCTGGTAGGGTAGACTGAGAGTTGCCTAATAGAGCACGTTGACCGAGGTTGAAACCTGATCTGGGAGGTGGGATTTTTATGGGATGTAAAGGAAGAAGTAAGGAACACGTGGATATTTTTTTGGTAATTTTTGGTGGAGGTTTGATATGGGAGATGGATTTTCTAACAGGGGTGGGTCGGATCTGGACTGCAGGGGCAAAACAGATTTGGGAACTTGCAGAGTTTTTTTAGATGGAAAAGAAAATTCCTAAAATCACAAAAAAAATTATGGAAGATGGCTTAGGTGGACAAAACTCCCAGTCCAAATTTCAACTCATTCTGAAATCGGGAAGGGGGTCTCATGGGCGAAGTGTTAGGTTGCTGGAACACAAGTCTGCACAGGGGCAGATCTTGTAGGCTGTGGGAATCTAAATGGAAAAATGGGAAAACGAAGTGAGAAAAATCTAAAACTTTTTCTGGGATGTGGGATCAACCTTGGGAACTCACCCTCAAAGGTTCAGCCTAGTCAGATCTACGAGTTGAGAGCCAAAATTCCACCTTTGGCTTGCTGTCTTGAGTTGGACAGAACTCCGGCGACGGCGGTGGTGCTGCGATGGCGGCTCGATGGCGGTGGCGGCGGCGGTGGCGAGCTTCACACTCTGATACGGGAGGCGTCACACCTCAGATTGACAGCCTTCACAGCTTCAAGGGGAGGGAGAGGAGAGAGGGAGGGGGCGGCCCTTGGCTCTTGGAGCAAAATGCATAAATTCTTCTATTAATTATGTGAAAAATGGAAAATACAAGGCTTTTATATGGAATGGGAACCCTAGGTAAATGACCAACCTTACCCTCAGATCTAGGGCTAGGGAGGGGTACCTTGGGGATGCTAAAATCCATTTTTCCCATGTGGTCAAAGCAAAATAAATAATTTAGCCTAATAAGGCCAAAAGAAGGGGCGCCCTCCTCATGGGTCAAAAATGGCAACTTGGGCCAAAGACCAACCAATTGGCCCATGGACCCTTGACCAGCCTATGGGGCCTTCCAAGCTAGGAAGCCCATGAGAGAGGGAAAAGCCCAATTGGGCTTTAAGTGACCTTAAGGTCCAATATGAACATAACCCCTTAATGGACTCTAAATGAACTTGACCCAATGACTTATTAATAGCCTTACAAATGAGCCCAAATAAAGAACTTGACCCAATTGGCTTATTAATAGCCTTACAAAGGAGCCCAAATAAAACCCAAACAAACACACATTACAAATACATTAATGCATTGCAATAAATACCAAATACACCGCAATAAATACTAGAAAATACCCAGACTCAAGACGGAGACTCCAAACTGTCTCCAAGCCAAAGGGATGCCGGTGTAGCTCGACTGGTGCTGCGCGTACGGTACCGACGGTTCACCAACTCATGCTTCTCGCTTGCTCTGGTGTCCGCACCAGCGCTCTTTTAATTAGCGACCACTCTGGTGGTTGCCCTTTCTTTCAGAATTCCGAACCGAGCAGAACCTCTTTCTTTCTCCGTTTTGAGCCTCTTTTTCACTTGGGAAAGGATCCTAAGGCTTCCTAATGAAGAGGGGACACATGTCCATTATATCTCTTTCTAAATCCAACTTAAACATGTTTTCCTAATTTCCCTTGGATTAAACTCTGAAATTCAGCCCTATAAATAGGACCCTTCTCTCCCTTGTGTTTAAGGCTACTCAATTAATCCAAGGGAAGGTGTTGCTGGTTTGAAGGCTCAAGGAGGAAGTCTTCCCTATGCTAAAGCTACATCCTTTGGAGGCTTCTTCCCTATTGAAGATCTAAAGCCATGGAGAAAACCAATAAACTTATCTCTTCCTCTTATTCTCTTCTTTTGTGCATTTAGTTCATGTTCATGCATCATACTTTTCTTTTGTTATTCTTTCCATCATCTAAACCACGTTAAGACCTCCTTTGTGCAACACTTGCACACTCCTATTTTCATATCATCATTTTTACCCACCCTTTGCATAGGGGTTTAAGGGCCAACACCCAACAAGGTGTGTTCACTTATATGCTTTCCACGTTTATATTCATAAGAATTTGATGCTACACACTTGGTTTCTAATCCAATCTTTCTTTGTTGGTGTTTGTTGATTTTTGCAAGGACAATCTCCACAAGAAGAACTCTCTTCATCGGCCGACCGATTGGAAGAGAAGGTGCACTCACAATCTCCCCTGCCTCTTAAGGTATTTATATCGCGATCCCTCCTTGTTCTTTATAGTTGTTTATATCCATTTGAGACCCACGTGTCTCTGGCGATCACCCTCCATCTTAGCATCCTACGATATGCTCTCTTTCTTTTATTTTTAGTGGATTTTCCATAGATCTACAAATTGGCGATCACGGTGGGACCACCATTATTTTTCTTTGATTACCCTCTCCTCTTTGCACCCACGGTGCACCTCCCTTTGTGTTCCACGTAGCACTCTCTTTTCTTTTATCCCTTGTGCACCGCGTGCACACCCCCCACTTGTGATTGTTACTTTGTTAGATTTTGGAAATTTCATTTTTTTTCTTATCTAAAAAAATGAACATCTCATGCGTTGTTTCATAATCCTTGATTGCCATGATCCATGTTTTGTGATTGTGAGTGTTTTTCCTTTTCTTTCCCATTCGTTTTCCTCACTGTTTAGGCTTTCTGGCCGGTGTTCAATGGGACAGGAAGGAATTGGCGCCCATACAGTGGGTGCCCATTGAAGAATTAGAGGCATCTATGAGGGCGCCAATTCCCTACCCATTCTAAAAAAAAAATTGTAATTGGCGCCCATCTGGAGGGCACCCATTCCCCAATTAATGGCAGGGTGCAGGGCGCCAATTCCCTTCCCCTTCTGAAAAAAAAATGAATTGGTGGCACTGATCAGAGGGTGCAAGGCGCCCATTCCCATACAGAGGGCGCCCATTCCTGAATTGGTGGCACTGATCAAGGAGCCAATTTCTTATGTTTTTCACAGAACTTACTTCTTTTGTGACTTGTTCTGCATTCTTCTCATATACATCCTGTTCATACATTCATTTTTTTACTCTTTTGCATTAGTTTTGCATTCATAGTGCATTTAGTTTGGGAGACCTCCTCTCCCCACACTTTCTAGGAGATACTACCCCCTCTTGGTGAAGGAATGACCCTCCATTGAGCATTCCGTCTCTTTAAACCGGAAATTCCTAAACCAAGCCTCCATAAGTCCCCAAACCCATGGATTCCCTCACGGACGCCGAGCATGTTGTACCTTGAAGTTCCCCAGGTTTAGTTAGCCTACATGTGGTGAGAGAGTATACCAAGTTGGCATTGAAGAAAACCATATTAAAACTAGGTTCCCACCTTATGTAAATCATATCAAATTTTGTCAAAATCATCTAATTCATACCAAGGTTCAACTTAAAAAAAATCAAGCGTAAACATCAACTTGTTTGATATTTTTGCAAAATTACCTTGATTGAATATTGCTTGTTTGCATAATATTTCGATTTGATAATTAAACCATGTGTAACCATAATCACATTCATAAGGATGAACAACCTAGCACCTCTTATATTTCTCAATTTCATGGTTCTCACCACAATCTTTCTAAGGGACCACGTCCTCATTCTCATGGTTTTGCCCAACCCATGGGCAATTTCCAATCTCATGGTCCCTTACATCCATTGCAAGCCACTACTCCCAGGGAACCATCTCCCCCACATGATGAGAAGGTTTCCCAAGTCTTACATGCATTAGATCATCTTAGCCCTCAACAAATTCAAGCCTTTAAGGCCGTTGTTGAGGGTGCATCTTCATCACATCCTCCTTCCACTCCCTCACGGGTGGCCTATCACCCACCTACTTCCATTCACACTCCCGCTCGGGTGGTCCATCACCCATCTCATTCTTCTACGCATACTCCTCCTCGGGTGATCCATCACCCGCCTCCTTCTATTTCTCCTCCTCAACGGCCCCAAGGCCCTTATGTCTCTTGTAACCCGGCCCATCTGGGTCCCCTTTTGGGTCAAGCCGCCCCTCCACGGTCTTCCTCTCCAGGCCAACCCTCTGTGGTTCAAGTTACACCCCTCCAACGCACTCTTCTCGATAAAATTGCTTCAATAGAGGAACAATTGAAGAGGGTCGCAAGCCCGCGGCCCGCTCCACCTCCTCCTCCTCAAGTCAATCCTCTTCATGATTTTATGAATAAAATCACTAAGATGAAACAAGATTGGAAGGAGAGGAGAGATAATGGCATCATAGATTCAAGTGAGCAAGATGAGCCGACAATTTTCAATGATCAAGTGGACGACATCCGCCCTCAACCACCTATATATTCCACTCATTTTTATGGCCCTCCTCTTTCGCCTCCGCTTTCACATAATCCTCCACATTACATTCCTCCATCACCCATTATTGCGCCTTCACCACGGCGTCCACTTGAGTTTAACGATGATGAAGAATTGGATGTTCTTTATAAAGAATTGGAGACGGCACAAGACGTTGAAGTCCTTCAAAAGAAACTCACTCCAAGTTTCCTTCGCTTTCTCTCCCTCTATTGCCACCCGATGAACCCCCTGATCAAGACGATGCCACCGTCTCCAATCCCATTTACCAAACTAATTGGTGTTACGATGATGGGTCGATACTCCAATCACCCTCACCGGCACATCATGATCCTTCCACTACACTACAAACCCCTCACCCCATTAAAATCTGACGCTTTTTGCGAACTAAACCTCCTTCTTCCACACCTCCAACTACCACATTATTAACCTCCACCAAGCCCTCTGGGCCCTCCAATGATTCCCTTCCAACCATGTTGCCTCCGTTAACAACTTCACCACCGGCCTCCATTGAGCCCTCCACTAAGCCATTAGAGCTTACCTCCACACCATCGGCCTCCGCCGAACCTTCCGTTAAACCTCTTCCCAAGCCAATTAACCTCCCATTGCCGCCACCTCGGCCCTCTATTATTCACATACCCCCAAAGCCGATTACACTAAACCTCACTTTGTCTATCTCAGCCTCCATCTAAATCTTTACCTGAACCCGTGGCTAATCCTGAGCAGGATTCACCTATTTTTGCACTCGAGCCAATCCCGTTCACTTCCGAGCAAGAGGAGAAGCACGACGTGTTTCAACCTCCACTTCCACTTACCCTTCCGTTAACACTCTCCATTAAACCTCCATTACTCATTAAGCTTACCGCTTCCATCTCGCCATCCATCCCCACTCGGAGTCGGTGTATTTTTACAAGCATGAGTGCCGATGATCAAGATCAAGAGCCGGGCAAGAAGGATTTGGCCACGGCTATGTCATTCGAAGTTCAAAATTGCATTTGATGTATGCCGGTTCGTGTTCTTTTGTCGGGCATCATTGAAAAGTCTTCAACAAAGCTCACTATGAAAAATTCTCAAGATTTGATGCCATGTCGGCCCAATGCTATTGTCAAATTCACTTTGCTCATTGGTCGACATTCTTTTGAGGCTCTCATTACCCCTCCCTCCATCATTATACAAATTCCTAAGAAGGGGTTCTATTCTTGCATTATTATAACACATTCTATTGTTGATGAGAGCACGCGTTCATTGATTCCATCCTTTGAGCCGTTTGGCCGGACACTCTCTTTGCCATGGATGGAGAGGCATTCTTTTATTGAATGGTCTTCCGCCAATCCACTCGCCCTTCGTTTTATTTCGGTCACCTTACTACCTACCAACTTCTCTTTATGGGCCACTCACGGGGTAAGAAGGAGACTTCCTTCCTTGCACTCCCTGCATATTTTGCATTCCATGCATCCATCACCTTCATGGCATCTCATGCATTTGCATTCTTTCTTTCCCCGATTTTTGAACCCACATCTTCCCCGTCTTCCGGGACCTCCGGATCTCCTTTTAGGGCATCGCGCCCTCCTTCTCCGTCTTCTACCTCCGGAACCTCCGGATCTCTTTTCAGGGCATCGCGTCCCTCCTCATTTTCTACCTCCGAAGCCGTCAGACCTTCCTCTCTTCCAAGGGCATCACGTCCCTACTCATTCTCCCTAATTTCCAGAACCTCCCGAGTTATCTCTTTCCTTCAGTCATCGCGCCCTCTTCGATTTTCCTCCTCTGGAACCTCCACATTTCTGACTAATTCTCCTTGGGCCACTCAGCCCATAGTATCTTCCTCCTGCGAAACCTCCGGATCTTCCCCATTCTATCTCTCTTAATTCACCTCCATCTCTGAAATTTTTGGATTCTTCACTCTTCCTCGGGCATCGCGCCCCTCCATATCTTACCCCTCCGGACCCTCCTGATTTTCTTCTCTTCCTTGGGCATTGTGCCCCTTCCCATCTTTTCTCTCCACCGGAACCTCCGGATCTCATCTCTTTCTTCTGATTTATCTTCCTACTCCTCCAGGACGTCATGTCCTTTGTTCTTTTCGTCCTCTTAAATCATCTTTTTCCACACCTCTTCCTAGGACATCGCGTCCCTTGGTATTTTCTCCCTCCGGAACCCCAGGATTCTTCCTCCCATCATGATTCTCCTCCTTTGCTTCCGGACCCTCCGGATCCTCCTCTTTCTATTTATCAATTTCTTCTTCGGATTCCTCCTGATCACGGGTCCAACCCGACTTCTTCCGCATCCACTGCTTTGGGCATCTGCCCGTTTTCCAACTATTTTCGAGACTTTAGTCCTCATTCCTCATCTTGATTTTTCTCTCCTTCTGTAGACCATTCAATGTGATCAGGGTCTTCGCACCTTAGTGAGGTAGTTCTAGCCCTCACCTCCTTTCCCTTTCTCCTTATTCATCTGTGTCTGGTCTAGACACCGCACCTTCTTGTTAAGCCACTTCTAATCCTTGCCGCTATCCTTCCTCTATCTGCTAAAGAGGGCGACAAATCCCAAAAGCACTTTCGACAGCTGCTTCTACAACCAAGGTTACAAGGTAACTTATTTGCGTAATTATGCATTCTTATGTGTTTTCATCACCTTATTCACGCATGGTTTTTCAAAATGAAGTGCTTCTTAACTTGATCAATAGTGGTATTCTAGGCTTTTATCCTAGGTCTTACTTTATTAAAAAAAGGATTCTTTAGGCTTGCTATGCATCACTTCGGTTATAAGAACCCCGCGCTGGGAGTGCGGCATTCTCTCCCCGCTCATTAAGGGCAACCCTTAGCTGGGCACCGCACACACTTCACAGCGTCCTTAGCCTTCTCCTTTGGTAGAACACCGTTGCTACTTGGGCCATGCTTGAGGGCACAAAGTCTTTTTCTCTTCTCTTCTCGGCTGAAATATGAGGATAGAGGTATTCTGGGCAAAACAACCAACCTAAGCACACCCCGACAAAAGAAAGTCTCAAATAGGGGCAGTCTATTATGACCTTATTCTCAAAATATCAAGTTTCAAATTGCAATATCTTTCAAGTCCAAAGGACAAAAGAAAAATAAAACGATGATCAAATGAGAAAATATGTGAAATGCAAAAAAAAAGAAAAAATCAAAAATCAAAATTTTTGGCATGGCAAGAGGGTACTAAAGTTTGCCCGCAAGACGTTATGAGCCCGGTCGTATACGTGCCTATAAGAGAATTTAAGGTTCGATGATATGACACAAAGCCCCAGCGCAACAGACCGAATCTCTAGGGGTCATGCTATGGACGGAAGTCAAAACCCGATGTCTTCTTAACTTATATCAAGTTTATCCCAAATTACTCCTCTCTTCTCCCTCTAAGACTGAGTATTTCTCGAGTATGGCTTTGGTAGGGGCACCGTTATCCAAGGGCATCCAGTTATAGGGCGCCATTCTCAATGCACGCCCGACTTTGGGCGGTTCTTAGCGAAAGGGGGAGGAACAAGGACCCCTAGCCAGTGGTTTAAACATCCTTTCATGCAGCATCAGCAAAGTCTAAACCTGATTCCAAAACAAAAATTGAATATTTCCAATATTCTAAAAAAATGAATATTTCTTAAAAATCCAACAAAAATTTAAATATTCCAAAATCCACATAAAAATTTAAATATTTTTAAAAACCCATAAAAATTTGCATATTTCAAAAATCTAAAAAAAATACTTTGCAATGTATTTTTTCTGATGGTGTTTCCTTACAGGGGCCACTTTTGTAAGGACCAAGAACACGGGATGAGTCCTCTTTTCACTTACATCATTGTTGATTCTTCCACATGATCACTATCTTCATGATCTGCCACTCTAGGCACTTTCGATTATCATCTCTCCATCTTTCTAAAAGTAATTAATGCAAATCTGATTATCTCTACCGCTCTGGGCACTCTTGATTATCATCTCTCATATCTTTCCATGTTGTTCATACCAGTCTGATTATCCCTATCGCTCTGGACATCATTCATCTCCAAATCTTTCTATCACTCCTACTGTTCTGGGCATTACTTCTTTCAGCTCCTCAGCTTCTCGAGATGCCAAGATTGTCATCCTCATGACAAATGACAAATAATGATGCTTTGCATCAGTGCAATCACTACTAAGATATTCAATGCAAGCTATGCCTTTCAATGCTTTATATGCATTATGTTTTGATGCTATGAGCTGTGGCCAATGCTTTCATGATTCATGCCATGCTTTTCATGCTATATCTTCAATATAATTGAGTGAATGCAATACATGCTATACTTGCTATGCCTTAACGCCTTAATTCATTGCTTGTTATCCTTTATATCTTGGCTAATGAAATCTTTGAGCGTAGGAAGAAGCTTTTGGTCCCACCGTCTGGGCATCACTCTGATCCCACGGTGATCGCATTTTATGTCTCAGTTCCACATGCTTATTGCTCCACCATCTTCCCTGTATGCATTTTACTATATACTATTAGATTATATCAAGGACCTTGCAGCTTTGGTAAATCTGGAATTTGAGTTCCCCTTCATCAAAAATAATGATAATTCCAGAGGAATCTTAGTCACACAGATAGGCCATTGAGCCATCCAAGACTAGGGACGATGGTTCCCTTTTTACGTGTTGGTGCGTAGATAAACGAGCTTCGGCTTAGTATCAGCTCACAAAATCGGTATCTTGACTCAGTCTGGACAGCTTAACAATATTCTCTTTGATTACCTTATATTTTAATTTATTTTAATTTTCTTTTTAGCCCTAGGATGCATTCATGTAGGACTTTGAATTAACATTGGAAAATCATTCTAATAACTCATTTTGAGGTCAATTGATCACCAATTTTAAAAATAAGAGGTATTCCACGCCGAATTGTGTCCTCAGTTCTGCTTGTTGCCGTTTTGGGCTATTTCCTTGAAAACTCCTTTGTTTGAATTTCTATCCTCTTATTCAATCTTTTTTCTTAGATCCACCTTGGTTGCAGTACGTCCACATTGGCTGGTAACCGCTCTCTAATGGTGAAACTTACAGGTTTGTGACCTGGGGTACTTCCACCGCGCTGGAAGTTGATCGCTCTTTTATCTCCTTCGTACCCGCATACACACTCCTTCTTTATCCAAACAATTGTTGCTTTCATTGAATCTCCCTAAGATTGCTTCATCTCGAGCTTTTGATTCAATTTTTATCAAGTGATGTTAATCGAGTGTCTCATCACACCTTGGCATCTACTTTTCAGTTCGCTCTCACTCCTTTCCATTACATTCCACGCCATTCTCATTCATTCCATTCCATTCCACTCCATCTCACTCCCTTGCAAAGCAGACACCAAGGCGGGGTAGCTGTAGACACGCCAAATTTGACATCATTTTGAGAATATTTCTTATCACATTGTGATGCCCCAATTTGACCCTCAAATCGACTTATTTGAGTGGTTTTCGTCATTTTCCTTGAATCTCCAGCTCTCCCACATGTTTTCCTATTTTTCATATTTTCAGAGATTTTTCTCCATTTTTCGGGCCTTAAATGAATTGGTGGCTGGGACCAGGTCGCCATTTAATGGGCGCCCCTGACCTGGGTGCCCATTCTTCTAAATGGCACCCAAGACCTGGGCATCCATTCTAATTGGCGCCCAGGTCAGGGGCGCCCATTCCTGTTGGGCCAGTTTTTGCCAGTTTTCGAAAGTTTTTAAATTAGTGACACTCCGGAAAGTCGTCAATTGTTAAATAGCGACCGTTCGGAAGGTCGCCAATTCTTTTCTTCATATTTTGAGCTGAATTTGGATTTTTTTTGATTCCATGACTGTTCGGAAGGTCGCCCATTCATAAATGGGTGCCTGTGTGGAAAGTCACCAATTTCCTTGTCATGTTTTGAGCTTTTAACTCAGTCGAAATTCGTATTAATTCCTAATTGACGATCATCTCCTGAGCGCCAATTCTTTTCAAATTTTGGAAAGTGCTAATCCATCTTATAATGCCTCATGATTGGCGACGCTTCGGGCGGGCGCTCTTTTAATTAGCGACCATTGTGGTGGTCGCCCTTTCTTCCAGAATTCCGAACCGAGCAGAACCTCTTTCTTTCTCCGTTTCGAGCCTCTTTTTCACTTGGGAAAGGATCCTAAGGCTTCCTAAGGATGAGGGGACACATGTCCATAATATATCTCTTTCCAAATCTAACTTAAACATGTTTTCCTAATTTCCCTTGGATTAAACTCCGAATTTCAGCCCTATAGATAGGACCATTCTCTCCCGTCTTTAAGGCTACTCAATTAATCTAAGGGGAGGTGCTGCAGGTTTGAAGGCTCAAGGAGGAAGTCTTCCCTATGCTAAAGCTACAACCTTTGGAGGCTTCTTCCCTACTGAAGATCTAAGGCCATGGAGAAAACCAATAAGCCTATATCTTCCTCTTATTCTCTTCTTTTGTGCATTTAGTTCATGTTCATGCATCATACTTTTCTTTTGTTATTCTTTCCATCATCTCAACCACGTTGAGACCACCTTTGTGCAACACTTGCACACTCCTATTTTCATATCATCATTTATACCCACCCTTTGCATAGGGGTTTAAGGGCCAACACCCAATAAGGTGTGTTCACTTATATGCTTTCCACGTTTATATTCATAAGAATTTGATGCTACATACTTGGTTTCTAATCCAATCTTTCTTTGTTGGTGTTTGTTGATTTTTGCAAAGGTAATCTCCACAAGAAGAACTTTCTTCATCGGCCGATCGATTGGAAGAGAAGTTGCACTCACAATCTCCCCTGCCTCTTAAGGTATTTATATCGTGATCCCTCCTTGTTCTTTATAGTTGTTTATATCCATTTAAGGCCCGCGTGTCTCTGGCGATCACCCTCCATCTTAGCATCATGCGATATGCTTTCTTTCTTTTATTTTTAGTGGATTTTTCATAGATCTTCTGTAACGACCCAAGATCTGGATACCAGGAAGAACCCGATACCATTCGAATCCTGGCCCGCCACCCACGAGCCGGAGGGCTCGGAAGGGCTAAAAGGAGTGTGGAGGCACAAAAAAATAGGAAATAAAGCAGGACAATTCAACAATTAATAGAAATAAATAACAACTACAACAAAGTCTAGTCCAATAGAAAGTACAGTCTAAAGTAGTAAAACGTACCACATGCCAAGTGAACACTCGGCCTGGCGAGCTGGCAACTAAGAACCTCTGAACAGCATCCTCGAACCTCGAGGAAGAACCATCGCACCTGAAAAGTAAGGGTGAGCCTCCTATCACTGGCTTAGCAGGGATCCCGCGGAACCCCAATTGAGAACAACGGCGGCGCGGAAAGCAGTAACTACAAGAACAACAGTAGCTGCAGGAACAGTAACTCGGTGGCTGGTCAAAACTCGACACTACAACTACTCCTACTGTACCGATCAAGCAGAAAGAGAAATCTCGATCTCATAATCGGGAACCGGACCACACTAACACCACTTACCGAGGCAAAACCTATGGCAACCCTACCGTAGAGGCCTATCTCCCAGGACAAGGCCAACTTGGACACGTTGTCCAAGGTGCAACCCCGACCACCTGGTCGCGGGCACCGCCCTAACAAGACACACCCTCGGTGAAGCCACTAGCACCCTGGCCACTACCTCGAAAACACGGGAAGGTCCAGAAAACCACGTCTCACAGACGGGAAACTGAACTCAGAAATAGGAGAGTCACGTCTCACATGACAGGGGTACCTGCCCACCAGAAGCAAGGCCGGATGCGTCCACTGATGACTTAGACAGCGCCTCAGGTGTCTCCCTCCGGCCCAGTGGGAACTGACATACCGTACAAGTAACCACAGAACAACTGACTAGCTGGGATCACGCTGGCCGGTGCGGGTCCACTGCCCCCAACCACGTGTGCACACACAGACCACATGTCCAAGGTCTAGCCCTCTGACTGATTTTCCCCTCAGCCGGACTCTGGCGTCAAACGTGGGGCCCTATGGAAACCAGTCTAAAAACCATCTCTCGGGGTAGCCTCGCCACCACTCCCTGGTGGGACCACTCGCGTGTCGGAAGGCTACGACTAGTGGGGAGTCACTGGTGTGACCACTCTCCAAGGAGAAACTCTGAGAAACACGCAGGCACCCTACACGAAAGTTGAGAAGGACCAAGTGGCGACGAGCCACGGGACTCTGGACGGTCCTCTAGACTCACTAAATCTAACGGTCCTTGAGTCACAAGACTCGGGGTCAACACCGTCGTACGCAACGGCACAATGCCGTTAATCTAGCCTAATCCCTAGATCTAAAACTACGGTAGCATGAATATCGAGGTAGCTCACGAGTCGCCGAGACCATCCCCTCAAAAGGGAACTCAGAAACCTTCCAACCCCAGGCTGGACAACTGGACTCACAGTCCAAGGCCACACACACGACCCACGCGAAAAGCATAGAAGCATGATTCCCGAGGCAGCGCACAAGCCGCCACGCCGATTCCCCATCCCAGGGAAAAGTGGGAAACCTCCAGCCCTAGGCTGGGAACTGGACTCGCAGTCCAATGCCAAACACTTGGCCCAGTCGGGAATCATCTTCTGTAGAAACCTACGACATGCGGGGGAAACCCCACCGCACATACACCAATCCACGGTGACTCAAGCCGAGAACACCACCTCCCGGGATCCCACGGCACCCTAAAGTATGGTCCCCACATGATGCCCAGCATCAGTCAGACCACAGGTCAGCACGCGGATCGAGATCCACTCACCTGAGACTCGAATCGAAAAAATATAACTCCGGTCAGACATGAACCGCCTTTGGGCCGCCACAAGAGCTAGCGGTCAAACATTGGGCCGCCACAGGGACTGTAGCGGTTCAACGATAGGCCGCCACACCCTGGGTCACGAAAGGACAAGCGGTCCTATATAGGGCTGCCAAAAGACATGAGGCGGGCGTACCCTCGGTCGCCAGACCCAAAAGCCTCCAACGGTAAAAACACCTCGAAGGCCACGCCGGCCAACTGGGCTTAGCGGTCTAACCTTCAACCACCACCTGGGCTCTGGCGGCTCATCGTGAGGCCGCCAGGCCCAACCCACGCATGGAAAGATTGAAACGGTCGAACGGGGACCGCCAAAAGGAAGTGGCGGTCACTGGAAGGGCCGCCACACTTCCGAAAAATTGAGAACGGTGGGAAAATGGTGAGAAACTCATTCCACACCCCAATCACCCCCGGGCGATGGGGAAACAAAGGGGAACCCCTTCCCCAAGCCCCTAGACATTCAAAGATGCCCTCAAACCACCGATTAACACATTAAAACGCTAGACCGGGCTCACATCCCAAAATCATGGTTTTTCCCCAAAATGACAATAAACCCACGCTCGGCTCACCACGGGCTATCAAATCCGCGGGAAATGAAATACACGAGCTGAGGGTCCATCTCCCTACCTCCACCGAAGATTTCACGCCCCGAGGTCGCCGATCCGTGAAGAAATGCCGTTTAAACCTTCTCCGGCTCGCGATCCCACAAACCGCCTCCACCATCGTGATCCTCGTCCCGTGCCCGTTGATGCGGGACGGACCACGGACTCGAGACCAATGGATATGCGACCCTCAGACTCTAAGCAAGCTCACGATCGCCCCTAACGAGGGAAGCGTATGGACGTGCACGGTTGAGAAACCGGCAGTGAGCTAGGGTGGTCAACTCATAAATTCGTGCCCGAATTGGATCACGGGATGGTCTCGCTCTCTCTCATAGCAGTAGTGATATAAAAAGTATAGCGAGCTAGGATCCTAGCATACTATCTCGCAGCGGCATAAAGAAATAAATACGAAATGAAGCAAATGTCGAGATGGGAGCGAATACGACACCTCCACGCTACCGGGCATGGGGAAGACTTCCCGGACAAACTCGTACTCCCGGAACAGTAAATACACAATAATTACAGCAAGACAAATCACTGCCCACTCCACGCAGGGAGGTAAAGGGCGACACAGTGGGGCCCGGGAGTAGCGGTTTCGGGTTGACGGGCCGCTTCTTGTGTTGCTTCAGCGGCACACGTACTCACGACCGTGGGGCCCACGTGATGGTCAGTGGGGCCGCGTGGGACCAGGGTGGTACCGCTGTGGTGGGGATGTCTGGAAGAACGCTCCCTGGGATGGCGGTACGCTGGTTCGCCGGTCGGAGGCCGGGCGGCTCCGATCTTCACTCGTTGGAGTTGTTACCCACGGATCTGAACTCTATTTCAGACCTGCGCTTCCCGACGAAAACTGGTGCTGCGATCAGCCCCGACATCGGATCGACACACAAGAGGTACCAATGGAAAGCTAACTCAAAATCCTTCGATCTATGACCATAGAAAGAAATTTGAATTTCCCATTGATGGCCTTTGTTGAATATTCAAGCTGCTAGTTCACAGGATCTGAAAATTCAGGGTAGAAGTGCTTTTTTCTGAGAGTTGGCATTGACCACATTGTAGACCTCCGATTCAGCTGTTGAGCTCTTCATGAACGTGGTATAGGCCGAAGAAAGGAAAACGGGGATATATTTTATGAAATGTTTGGTGGAGATTTGACTGGGGAAAATGATTTTATAGCACCGAGTGGTCGGATCTGGACAGCAGAGACAGAACAGAACTTGGGATCTGAAGTGAATTTTTAGAAAATATGAACGAAATTATAAATTCACAAGAAAATTTGTGGATGGTGGGGATTGTGGATAGAACCTCCAATAAATTTGGGGATTCAAACAAAAATCAAGAAGTGGGTTGAAAGGGGGAAACTTAGAGTGACTGTAACACTGGATAGACTGCAGACAGAATTGATGAATTGGGAAGCATGAAAATGGAAAAATATAAAACGGGGGCTGAAATGTTTTTCAATTTTTCGGGGATGTGGTGATGACCTCTAGAACTCACCCTGAAAATCTGAGCTCCAGAAGATGAGGGCGTTGGGAGTTAAAATTCTCGGAGTGAACCTCTATCCAGCAGAACAGAGATCTAGACAGCACTTCAGAAGCGGATTCGCGGCGGCTCGATGGCGGCACGAACGGCGGTGGCGGCGGCAGAGATTGAAACCAGAGGTAGAGGGGCTAAGATAGAAGGGGTCTACACCCTGAAGATTGGAGGAAGAAGAGAGAAACCAGAGGGAGAGAGGGGAGGGGCGCACCAAGCTCCTTGCACAATGCAATATTTTCTTCTCATTAATTCATACAAATGGAAAATACATGCCTTATATAATAAAAGGAAAATGACCAATTATGCCCTCAGATCTAGGGTTTGGGAGGGGTCTACAAGGTATAGAACTAATTAGTTCTAATAGGTTTTTTCACAAAAATCAAAATTACCCATAAAGGGGGGGGGGGCGCCCCCTTGACCAAGAGACAAGGTAGGTAGCCTCCTTTGACATTTTAAACCACTTGTCTCCCCATGTGTCAATTGACTAGTCAATCCATCTAGAAGGCCACCTAAGACTTTGACCAGCCCCACATGGCTTAGGTGGACCAATGGGGAAGGAATGAGGGCCCCCTTGCTGGACCTACTGACATTTTGCACAAAAACCCACTAAGACTTACAATTGTGTACCCATATATCACAAGGGTATACATACAAATACAAAAGGACATAAATGTAAACAAAATGTGAGCGGTCTTGCCTTGATGTCCCCATCACCGGTCGCTCCACGCCCCACGAACCACGCCGCCTCCGTCGACCGCCAGGAGTGAGAGGGAGAGAGGAGAGAACGTGAGAGAAGAGAGAGGGAAAAGGGAGAGAAATGAGAGATGGGGAGAAAAAGAGGAAAAGGGGGTTAATATATAGAAAAAACCCAGAAATTCTAGAAATTCAAAAAAATATGAAAAATTACCTCCGCGATCCTTGGGAGGAGCACAACGCAGTGGTAACGTCTCGGAGTCGGAGAACGTCATGGTTCGCCCTGCACACAGTTCCGAAGGTACATCGGGGAAAAATACGTGTAAAGCACAAAATACACTCCGAGACCCACGAAGATGATCCAAAAAAAATCCGAAAAACCCAGGACATTACAGCCCTCCCCCCTTAAAGAAATTTCATCCTCGAAATTCAGGACTAGCACCAAGTCACAGGGGAAGAACACTGAACCAACTGACAACGTCGTCAGAGCCCAGCATAGAAAAACCTCGATTCCCACGAAAGCTCTCAACCTAAGGGACACAGCCAGACTACAATCACGAATGACACCTCGCTCCGCATGCCGCGCACACTGGCCATCAGAGCAAGCGCACACCAAAGGACATAGTCCGTCATCACCTCAGACACAACGTGAGAACCAATCATGGCACTACTGCCACCATCTCGCCCACCGTGGAGACACAGTCCTCGTCACGAGAAACAGCTATCGATCCATCCTATGGTCGGCAGACAAATCACACATCAGCTTCACATCCAGCTGACAGGTCGCATTCCCTTCTCAAGGGAACAACCAATACAGAGCCTCCATCAGCTCACAACAGCACGGGACCAACTCTGTCAGAACTCAAACTTCGACAAAGCCTAGATCCCATCCGGAAAGCACACCAATCTCGATGCGCAACCAGCAGCATCTTCTATCTGTGAAAGACCACACGCTGATCACCAGCTGCTCGTCAACGGGAAACCTCCACCGACCCAGCAGGTACGATCCAACTCACGACAGGCCATCCGCTGACTCACACAGACAATTACCACATCTTAAGCTGCACTCCTCTCGGACACCGCGTCCGATCTCAATCATCGCGCCAACTCGACCCTCTCGGGGAGCACGATGAAACCAAATGACAAGATCTTGGTGTCTTCGGCCATCACCTCACTCGACTCAGACTTACAAGGGAACCATCCCATGCTGGTCACCAAACCAGGGATAACCATTGCGACACCAACGTCCCATCCAGGACCACCATTCTGACGCCAATCTTATCCAAAGGCCTCAGCCCACAGGCGTCACTCTTCCGTCTTGTCTCATCAAAACCTTCGTCTCAATTAATCCAAGTGGACACCTGCCAATCCCGATTCCGCCCTCACCACGGTGCCATGGGACACCACTGGAAGAATTCATGGCACACGTCTCTAGGGGAGGAAAGTGCCATCCAATATTACGGTAATCTGGTCGCCAACGCCATGACCAATGCACACGGGTCCCCAAGCAATACACATCTTACCGTGGTCGACTACGAGACTAGCCTTACCAGTCACTCGCAGCTACCAACAGGAACCCAAAATCTCTTAGAGATCACTTCCTCTATAACACGATCCCATCCGAGAACACAGCTTGTGACACAAGTCGGGCACCAAACCACCGACTCGACCAACACGTCCTCGACCTCCGTCAGGCGACATCCTCGACAACCCCATCCGGGTCACACCGACGCCTGACACGGTTTCCATCACAGGAACAGGGTACTCATGCGGCACACTCGCCAACATTTTTCCCAAACATTCCATCCTGCCAGCCAAGAACCACAATATCTCGAGCAACGGTACGGCAACAACACGTCTCACACCGAGGAACCAATCCTCCAATGCTCAACGCATCCTCAGGAAATCTGCCCGTAGCAACCAATGCTACGATCCTGAGATCTGTGGGTTATGGGCCCACCAGGTTTCCACTGCGCACTCTGATCCACGCGCACAGCCAACACGGCAACTCGGGACTCGCCATCCTGATAATCCACAACTCGGCTGGTCATCCTCCGAAAACAAAGTGAGGAAAGCTCCATTACCTCGAACCCCAAGCTAAGATTCTCCCAAATCTAGCAATCCTCTGCAACTCTGCAGGCTTCGAACTGCCACGCATCAAAAAGTTCCAGCACCAGCCAAGAATGCAAACACCGCCCAAGCAGCACTCGTCCTTCCAGAACAGTGCCAGTATCCTTACACACCAGGGGAAATGGGCACAACTCCCACAGGCAACCACCTTGCCAAAACACGGATCACGTCTCGCACGGACTTCATGGCACACGAGGCCAACCAATCCGAACACGCAATGCAAGATGATGAACCTTAGCTAAACACAATCTCTCCAACCAAAGGAGAAACCGACATACCTCCGACCAACGGAAGAATCTCCATGCCCGACCTGTCCTCAAACCTCGCGTATGCTGGGAACAGCACCTTCCAGCACCAAGAAACCCATCGCTTCCATCAGGTAAGCGCCTCCAACACACTCAGCAAGTGTCACGTCGTACCACGATCACAGCATCTCTTGATGCACCACCACTATAATTCCTCGAACTGCAACACGGCACGCCAAGAGCCGAAACACGAGCCATAATCGGCAATCACCGACGCTCATCCTCGAGTCCCGAACTCGCCACGAAACCTTCACAACTCAAACCAAATCCAAGGCGAACACAACCCATTCGCACACAAGAGCGCAGGAGCAAGACTTACTGGGACACCACAGCCCAATCCTGCCTCGAAATCTACAAGAATAACCGGGACCGACACGTCATTTCTGACGCCACAGAGCATGACAAGATCATCAAGCTCGACAAAACAGCAACCCACCGAGAAGATCCTCCGCTTGATAGGATCTAGCAATGGTGCGTGAAGGATTCAGAGGGGGGGTGAATGAATCCCTCTGTTAAAAACTTTGACCAAAAAAAAATAGACCCAAGCACAAAGGCATGATCAAAACAAATCATGGTCTCGAATGACTGATGTGCAGCGGTAACCTTGAAATCCAAACGAATCTAATCGAGCCTAGATATGCATCTAACGATACAAAAGAGGCAAACAAACCACAAGGAACACAAAAAAGTTTTAGATGGTTCAGTCTGCAGCCTGCAGACCTACGTCCATCCCTCACTCCAAACCGATTGAGGCTTCCTGCTGCCTGACAGCTTGAAACTGCTACGCAACACAGCTTGCGTCCGCTGAGCCTCACAGCTTGCTTACAAACGGCTGAGCAACACAGCTTGCTATCCAGAGGATCCCTCCACTGACTGCTGAGGATTACAGCTTAACCTCCGCTGCCACACAGCTTGAACAAAAGATTAAAATGAGAAATAAGAACGATGAAAACAACGACTGAAAGCTGACAATGAAATCCGATGAATATCGCTCACGCAGGAGCAAACTGGACTGGATTTGATCCAAGTACCAGTGGACAGAATATCAGTAATTCTTCTCACGATCTCACTCTTTCTCTATCTCTTTTTCCTTCTCTTGATCTCACACGCTCTCTATCTCTTTCTCCTTCTCTTTTGCTCTTTGGATCGGGCTGGCTGTAAATCTTTTCTACCTTCAATCTGCAACCTCGTATATTCTCCTAGTTCTCTTCGATTGTTATATATATTTTTTGGACTTCAGAAAAGATTTTTTATATGTGACTTCCGTTTCGGAATCCCGTGCTCACGCATTGGGCGTGTGGAGGGAGAACTCCCGCCCAAATGCTTCCAGAAGACTCTCACCCACGTGTCACCATCTGAGTGTTGTAGTCTTCCACGTGGCAGTCTTTTGGAGGATGATCCACCTTGGATTACGTGCCCCTCCTTGGAGATTGGAATCACTCGGTCTTGGTTCTCCGGAGAGAAACCCTGAAAAAATAGACACTTAGTCAAACACTTAGCACAAGTGGCACCGACGTAACAAGAGAGTAAGCATAAACTGCACTGAGTAGGAGTGTGCAAGTCAACCATTGCACTGATTTATTACAAAGTGAACAGAGGATTGCACCGACATCAGAAATTGTAGCAGCATAAGTTGCACCGAGTTGATGTGAGCAAAGGCGAGAAATGCATTGACTTATGAAAATGCATGACACCATATGCACGGACCTTAGTGTCCAAACGTGCAACAGATATGCACTGACGTAAATCCATAAGACACAAAAGGAAGACTATGCACCGAGTCAAGAATGTCTAAACACATGCACTGACTCTAAGGTGTCTAGGACAAAAGATGCACTGACTCTAAAAATGTCTGGGACAAAAGATGCACTGACTCTTAAGATGTTTAGGACAACTGATGCACTGACTCTAAGATATCTAAGACAAAAGATGCACTGACTCTTAAAATATCTAGGACAAACGATGCACTGACCGTAAAGGGCAAGAGATGCAACTTGCACCGAGTATAGTCTTGCACATGGTAAGCATGCACCAAGATCCCTGAGAGAAATGCACATACAAGAAAAAAATATGTCTAAGACAAAACTTGCACCGAGTTGGATTTGCAGTCCAAGCAAGAGTTGCACTGAGATGCCAGATAGAGATGTGCAGAACAAATCTTGCACCGAGATGTAGATATCTTGTCTAAGTGAAAACTTGCACCGAGATGGCGGAGAGGAATGCACTGACACTAAATTAAGAGACTAAACAATGCGTGCTGGTCAAGAATTACATGGACCCAAATTTTGCACCGACCCCGAGAGGTGAGATGCAAAGGCAAGATATGCACGGACCTTGATGTGCATGTTGCATTGAAACACGCACCAACTTTCCATGCGTAAACAAACTATGCACAGACTTTGTATACTGAAAGATGCAACTATGCATTGAACCACATTTGTAAAGATCAAATGCAGAACATTTATTTGTTATAATCTCACATGACTTATAGATTGTCATTATCAAAACTAGGGTTCCAACACCGCTCACCCGAGCGCACCTCTCGATCAGAACACTCGCTCTGCCACCTTAAACCACAACCCTAACATCTCAGGGGCTGGATAAACCTCAAGCCGGAGTGGCCAACCACAATAACAGCTCCCTCAGAGCATGCTCACGGCCACTTAATCACGAACAATCCTCGCCAGCCACCAGACCTTGCTGCAAAAACCTCGAATGCAGCACCGCAGCAACGCACCTGTCAGCAATCTCTGCCCAACGCAGCACGATCGGGACCACAGCTGATGAGGGAGAAAACTCTCGACCTCGATACTTAGACCCCACGCCGGCACGAAAGCGGCGAGTGTAGACACCCAATTTTGGCCGATAAATTGAGCATTTTCTTTATTCTCCTAGTTGATGCCCCAATTGATCCTTAGTTGGTTGATTTTCTGGGTTTTTTTCTCTGTTCTTGGCCCAACATTTCAATTCCTTACCTTGGATCTGATCTCAAGTTTGGCATTCCCGCGCTATCCGCTCTTATCGCTTTCTTGTTCATAGCGTGTTATGGATCTAATTGAAGTTATCCTTTGAGCAGTTGGTATTTCTTGACACTTGATCATTATAGTATCCCCTTTGGATGTTTTTTCTCATTCAATATTTGATTAAATGACTGCCCAAAGGATAGTTTTCCTTTTCAAATCATTTAACGGGCTTTTAGTTATCGCGCTATATCGTCATAGCGCGTTCTTCATGAACGCGCTATGCTTGTATAGCGCGATATCAGACAGAGTCCCTCTCCAGGCCGGGCTCCCTTCTTTCGATTCAGAGGCCTTATTGGGTAAGTTGCTGACTGTGTTTCTTATCCAGGAAGGTTTCTAAACCTAGCAGGAGTCTTTCCCCCTCCTTAATCGGTAAGATTACCTCGATTTGAGCCGCCAAATCTTTGAATTGAATCAAACTCCGACCTATGGTTTCTTCTTCATCTTCTTCCTATAAATTCACCCCTTTGGCCGTCGTTTGATGGGGGATGCAACTCGAGTTATTGACGAGGAGGAGGAAGTACTTCGTGCACAAACAACAAATCCTCGCTCCTCGCACATTCAAGGGAGTATTTAGGGCTTTTTCTTGTGTTCTTCCTCGTTCATCTTTCTTTTCCCCAACATCCGGATTTTTAATCTTTGCATAGCATCGCATCTTGGTTTCAAAGCACTCCTTTTACAAAATATATGCATTCACACACACCACACCTATCTTTTGCCCATCCATAGGGGTTTAAAAACCACCAAACCCCCAGGTAATCGAGCCCCCCTTGTTTGCATGCTTTTGATTAAGAATAGGGCAGATTCTACTTCAAACTCGATCTAATGGGCTTTTTGTTTGTTGTTTATTATTGTTTGCAGGCACTAGAAGATTGATACGTGGAGCCCTTGCACCTTGGCCGGTCTTGGAGCAAGGAAAGAACGGATCCAAACAAACCCCGCTACCTGTCTGATATCGCGCTATACGAAGATAGCGCGACCTGAAGAACACGCTAGGAATATATAGCGCGTTAATCTCCAGGCCCACAGTTGGTCCTCATGAATTTCTGAGGTATGTAGCATGCCCCTATCCTAATTTCTTATGGTTTGGCATGTTTCTGGCCTCAGTGGCGATCACAGATCTTAATTATTGCATGTGATTTCCTCCTATTTGTGTCATTAATTGGGTGCTATATATTGTCCAAATATCACCATCTTTTATCAATTTGGGGGTTAATCATAAATTTAGAATCCACAAATTGGCGATCACGGTGGGACACTTTGTGCTACCACGTTCGTGCTTCTAGTTGCCTGCTTATCAGTACATCAGTGTGTGTGTTTATTTGATTTTGAGCCCTTCCTCACTGTCGAATATCGCGCTATGTGTCCATAGCGCTTTCTATAGATCGCGCTGGGGACATATAGCGCGATAATCACCAGAGGATATTTCACCTACATCCTCTGTCGGGGTTCTGATTGCCATCTTCTCTGGTTGCATCATTGTACACTTCCTGTTGTATATTCACTTCTTTCATCTATTGTCCTTTTATTGTGCTAGTTTAGATATTCTTCCATAGCATTGCATTCATCTTTGCATTTGGTTTGAGAGACCTCCTCTCTCTACACTAGGATTCCACACACCCTCTTGGTGAAGGAAGGACCCTCCATTGAGCATTCCGTCTCTTTGGATTGGAAGTTCTCAAACCAAGCCTCCATAAGTCCCCGCACCCGTGGATTCCCTCACGGACGCCGGGCAGGTTGTATCCTTTTGAAGTCCCGAGTTAGTTGGCCTATACACGGTGAGAGAGTGTTCCTAGTTGGCACCGGAGTTCAAACCATATTGAAACTAGGATCCTCCCTTGTGTGAATCACACCAAACTTTGTTAAAATTCATTCACCAAGGTTCAAACAAATTAAGATCAACGGTAACCATTCCAACTTGTGTGCTTCTTTGCAAATTATTTTGCTTGAACTTTGAGTGAATAATGGCTTACCATGATAAAAAAAACCAACATGTTTAATCCAATTCATGAGGATGCACAACCATGCACATCTTATTCTCCTCAATTCCAACATTTTCATCTAAATTCTCACCATGCTTTCGAGAGACCACGTCCTCATTCTTATGGTCATGCCCGGCCCATGGGCAATGTCCAAACTTATGGTCCCTCATCTCAATTTCAAGCCACTACTCCTTCGGGACTGTCTCCTCCCAACGATGAGAAGGTCTCCCAAATCATTCATGCATTAGATCATCTCACCCCTCAACAGATCCAAGCCCTTAAGGCCGCCGTTGAGGGTGCATCTCTTTCATCTCTTCCTCCTTCCAACCCTACACGGGTGGCCCATCACCCACCTCCCTCTTCTATTCACAATCCTAATCGGGTAGCCCATTACCCATCCTCTTCTATTCACATTCCTCCCCGGGTGGTCCGACACCCGCCTCCTTCTATTCCTCCTCCATCACGGCCCCGAGGCCCATTTATTTCTTGCAATCAGGCCCATCTGGGTTCTTCTGCGGGTCATCCCGTTAACTCCCCTCCACGGCCTTTTTATGCCACCCCTCCTTCAAGGCCCTGCCAACCCTTGGTTGCTCAAGTTACACCCCTCCAACAAACCCTTCTTGATAAAGTCACTTTGATGGAGGAACAATTAAGAAGGGTCATGGCTCCTCCTACTCCGGTCAATCCTCTCCATGCCGCTTTAGACAATATTACTAAGATGGAGAAAGAATGGAAGGATAGGAGAGATGATTATGGTATCGGCAGCTCAAGCAAGCAACAGCCGGCAGATTTCGACGATCAAGTGGACACCGTCCGCCCTCCACCCATCCGCACACTTCGTTCATATGGCCTTCCACCTCCACATACGCAACATCATTACATTCCTCCATCCACATATACGCCTCCACTACAGTGTCCACTTGCATTTGATGATGAAGAACCGGCAATTGAAGAACTTGAAGCAGTATACGATGATGAAGCTCCACAGGCATCCCTTCCGAGTTTCCTTCGCCATCCTCTTCCTCCACTGTCAGAAGACCCCTATGCTCAGGACTATGCCACAGTCCCCGATCCAACCCCCATTTATGAGACCTCTTGGTGTTACAATGATGGGTCGATACTCCAATCACCCATACCGCCGTACCATGAGTCTCCTCCTCACCCCAATACTTGGTGTTACGATGATGGGTCGATACTCCAGTCACCCACACCGGTGCATCATGCGCCTTCCCCTATACCTGACACCTCTCGCCCCATCCGACATTTTCAGCGCACCAAACCCTTTCCTTTTACACCATTAACCTCTATTCCATCGGCCTCCGCCAAACCTCCACTACTCTCCACTCCACCGGCCTCCGCCGAACCTCCATCACCCTCCACTACGCCGGTCTCTGCCGAGCCTTCTATTACCCCTCCTCTTTGTTCGCTACCTAAGCCGTCCATTATCCCTGTAGCGCCAAAACTAGCTTTGCCAGGCCTTTCCCCTATTCCACCACTTAACCTATCACCCTTACCCGTGGCTAATCCTGAGCAAGGTCCACCCCTTTTTGCACTCAAGCCAACCCCTACTGCTTCCGAGCAAAGGGGGAAGCTCGACGTGTTTGAACCTTCGCTTCCACTCACCCTTTCTCCAACACCTTCCACTATACCTCCACCATCCATGGAACCTTCCGCCTCCGCTTCACCCCCCTTTACTACTCGGAACAGGCGGCCTTCTGAAAGTACTTGTGCCGAAGATGAGCAAAAGCTGGGCAAGAAAGATTTGGCCACGGCCAAGCTATTCAAGATGCAAGAGTTCATCTGCCGGATGCCAATCCGGGTTATTGTGCCAGGAACGATTGAAGGGGCCAGGTCACCGCCATTGCTCAGAGAATGCCAAGCGTTGATGCCATCCAAGGGCCGGGCAGGGCACCCTTTGTTCCATCTTCCAAATCTTGATTCCATTCCTCCATACAAGGGGCGAATGCCCATTTTGTTCAACACTTCTTATACACCACAATTAATGGGCATGGCAATGCTTCCTGTATCAACTTTCCAACTCCCTTACATTATTGATCCTTGCCTTCCAAGGGGGTTGTCATTTATTATTGAAGCTTCTTCCATTGGGCCGTTTGATTGTACACTTTCACTGCCATGGAGGGGCAGTAATCTTAGTGCTAAGAGGCCATCCCTTATTTGTTCCACCTTCTATGCATCCATTGCTATCACTTTTTCTTCATGGGCCATTCCCGGGGTTAGGAGGAGGATCTCGTCCTCTCACCCTTCACATTCTCCATCTTCTTTGCATCTCACGCATTTTGTTGCATTCGCGCATTCACTGCATTCATCGTATCCATCATTTTGCATACACCTCCTGATTCCCGGGTTTCCAAACCCGTATCTTCCCCGCCTTCCGGCACCTCCGAATATTCCGAATTTCCCATCTTATTCATCTTCATCCTCGGGATCTATAGGTCCCCTTACATTGCTCGGGCGTTGCCCCCTCCCCAACCTCTTCTCAGGGCATCGCGTCCCTTTTCAGCTCTTGTATCCGGAACCTCCGGATTTCTCTCACTTTCTCCCAGGGCATCGCACCTCTTTCCACTTTATTCTTCCGGAACCTCCGGATTTCTCTCACTTTCTCCCAGGGCATCGCGCCCCTTTCCACCTTATTCTTCCGGAACCTCCGGACTTTCTCCCAGGGCATCGCGCCCCTTTCCACCTTATTCTTCCGGAACCTCCGGACTTTCTCCCAGGGCATCGCGCCCCTTTCCACCTTATTCTTCCGAAACCTCCGGACTTTCTCCCAGGGCATCGCGCCCCTTTCCACCTTATTCTTCCGGAACCTCCGGACTTTCCCCTCAGGCATCGCGCCCCTTTCCATCTTAATCCACTGGAACCTCCGGATTCTATTTTTCTCTTCTTTGGGCATCGCGTCCCTTCCCTTCTCATTCCTCCGGAACCTCTGGATCCTTCATGCCTTTCCTTCGGGCACGATGCCCCTTTCCATTTTCTTCCTCCGGAACCCCCGGACCCTCCA
Organism: Amorphophallus konjac; assembly: GCA_022559845.1. Taxonomy (NCBI): domain Eukaryota; kingdom Viridiplantae; phylum Streptophyta; class Magnoliopsida; order Alismatales; family Araceae; genus Amorphophallus; species Amorphophallus konjac. The sequence goes on from CM040119.1 coordinate 160,703,441, forward strand.
TCCTTCCTCCGATTCGTCCTTCTGTTCCTCCGGGACATCACATCCTTCATCTTCTTCTTCCTTTTCCATCACCTTTTTTCCTATTTCTTCCCGGGGCATCGCGTCCCTTCTTTCGTTGTCCCTCAGGAGCCTCCGGATTCTTCTTCCGCTCATGATTCTCCTCCTCTACTCCCAGACCCTCCGAATCCTTCATGCCTTTCCTTCGGGCACGACGCCCCTTTCCATTTTCTTCCTCCGGAACCTCCGGACCATCCATCTTTCTTCCGATTCATCTTTCTACTCTTCCAGGACATCACATCCTTCATTTTCTTCTTCCTTTTCCATCATCTTTTTCCCTATTTCTTCCCAGGGCACCATGTCCCTCGATATTTTATCCCTCCGGAGCCCCCGGATTCCTCTTATCAGGATTCTCCTCCACAACCTCCGGACCCTCCGGATCCGCCTCTTTCCATCTATCAATTTCTTCTTCTGATTCCCCCTAATCCTGGGTCTGACCCAACTTCTCCCACATCCACTGCCTTGGGCATCTGCCCATTCACTCACTGCTTTCGAGGCTTTAGTCCTCACTCCTCCTTCTAATTCTCCGCTTCTTCTGTAGACCATTTCACGTGATCAGGGTCTCCACACCTTAGTGAGGGGGTTCTAGCCCTTACCTCTCTTCCTTTTTTCCTTATTCGTCTGAGTCTGGTCTTGGCACCACTCCTTCTTGTTAAGCCACTTTCAAACCCTTTGCTTCCAATCTTTTTATCTGCCAAAGAGGACTACCCCACGTTGATCAACCTCGCCTCTGATAGCTGCTTCAACAAAGGTTGCAAGGTAACATATGGGCATAAGTACTCATTTCATGATATCATTATCTCATTAATTCACGCAGGATTTTCAAAATAAAGTGCTTCTTAACAAGATTAAAAGTGGTGTTTTAGACCTTCGTCTTAGGCTTTTGTTTAATTCAAATATTCCAAAAAGAGTCTTTAGGCTTGCTTTTGCAGCACTTTTGATTAATAAGAACCCCGCGCTGGGAATTCAACGTTCTCTCCCTGCTTGTAAAGAGTAACCCTTAGTTGGGCATTCCACACACTTCACGGCGTCCTTAGCCGGCTCCTTTGGTTAAACACCGTTGCTACCTTGGCCATGCCATGAGAATTCCTGAAAGTCTTTTCTCTTCTTTATTCTGCCGCGTGCAGGGGCAAGAGGTTGACGGATGAGATGACCCACCCTCGGTACTCCCCAATACGAGAGGAGTCTCAAATAGGGGCAGTCTTGACCCAAAATCAATATGAGTTTTCATATGAATTTCATGATATACATCTCGCCAAAAGGGCTATTATGAAAATCAAGTCAAAATTTTGATAAATGAAAAATTATGAATTATGGCATGTCAAGAGTGGCAAAGTCCCCGCAGGGAAAACCCTGGTCGTATGCATGTCAAGGGTCTAAAAATCAAAGGCACAAAGCCCCGGCACAACAGACTACCTCTTTGAGGAGAAATACTTTGGAAGGAATTCAAATCTCGACATCTCCCATCCTGCATAAAGCTTATCTCCAATTATTCTTCTCTTCTCCCGCTAAGACCAAACGTTTCTCGGGTATGGCCTTGATAGGGGCACCGTTGATCAAGGGCAGCCAGTTATAGGGCGCCACCCTTCAATGCACGCCCAGTTTTGGGCAGTTTTAAGCAAAAAGGGAGGGAACAAGAACCCCTAGCCAGTGGTTTAAAACATCCATTGATGCTGTATTAGCAATGTCTAAACCAAAACTCCATAAAAATTTGAATAAAGCCAAAACTCCATAAAAATTTGAATATTGCTAAAATCCTAAGAAAAATTTTAACCATTGTCAGAAATTCCAAAAAATTCACATATTTTCAAAAAAAAATGATATTTTCAAATATTCTTTTCGAAAAATTTTATAAAAATTTGCATATTTTCAAAAATTCCAAAAAAATTGCATTTTTATGGCATTCTTTTGAAGAGGCGCAAAAGGAAAAGCAATCACAAGCTGCAACAAGTACCAAGAACTGTCTCATTCCACTATAACATGTCAAGAGTACAACATAACATGGATACAACAAACCCTCAACTCTCCCCTCGACCCTCCTGGTCTCCCCCTCTACGTGAGCTCTCAGCCTCCTCCTGTCCTCCCCGGGAAGACCTAGGAGGAGCCATCTGTGCCCGGGAAGCCGAAACCCTGTCACCATGTGCTCCCCTCTCTGCATCCTCTCTCCTCTGGTGCTCAGAAGAAGTAACTAAGTAATCTGTGCTCGAGTAGGCTCGGGAGTATCCCTCACGCTGGGCCCGCTCACGTCCCCGTCGGTAGCGATCCTCTGCATCCTTTGCCCGCTGCTCGGTGATCCCTAATCGAGTACGTAGCTCCACTCTCTCAAGCTCCTGCTCCACTCTCTCTTGCTCCCATCTCTCTCTCTCTTTCTCCCATCTCTCCCTCTCTCTGTCCCGATCCTCTCTCTCTCTCTGCCGCTCACTCCTCTCCACCCCGAGGAGAAGGCGCAGCTCTGCTACATCTCGAGGGAGCTCCTCTGCATCGCGCCGCCTCAGCTCTGCTTCTGCCACGCGCAGCTCCTGTTCCTGCATCCAAAATCTTGATTAATAATTGATAATTGATAAAAGTCCAAGACTAAGATTAAAAGAACAGATTGCTTACTCTCTCCTGAAGGGAGGCCTCGGCTGCCTCTGCCCGAGCCACTGCACTGGCGAGCTGGCTCTCTAGCTCGGTGTGGTCGCAGACGGGCTGTGAAGAGGATGAAGCGCCATGCGAGGATCGGACTGCCTCCAGCTCCTCACGCTGAAAAGGAAAAGCATTACCATTAATTGAATTTCGAATCCAATCATTCTAAGTTTCAAGTGCTTACCAGCTCATCAACGGTTTGCTGGAGCTCCTCGCGCTGTCGGACTGTGGAATCAAGGAGTCCCTGTATCATGGCCAGTCTCCCCTCTATGTCGAACTGCAATAACACATGTTAAAACACATATCAATAACCAGGTTTTATAATGGAAGTGCAAATAATTAAAAGCATACCTGTCCGCGAGCGCTCTGATAGACTCGGCTGCCATATGCCTGTGAGTATGCCTGAAGGTAGGCATCATTTGAATCCGCTCCCGCAGGGACTGCTCGGCCACGCTTCTTCCAATCTGCCAACTGCTCTCGGGCATGCTGCCGCCAGTCGTCTGTACCCTGCAGGCCTCGGAAGCGTCGTCCAGGTCGTGGGTCTGTCACCTGGGTCGGGAACTCCACCACCGCCTGATGAAGCCCAAGTGTCCTCATGATCAGTCTATGATATAGGGGCTCGACCAGGTTGAGGGCATGTAACCAGATCTCTCTCCCAAAGTATGGGATGGCCGTCTCCACCCAAGGCATCACCCCGATGTCCCTCTGATAGGGAGTCCAGACCACCTGCATAATTCAATTTATCATTGCCCTCGATTCCACTCATAATTCAATTCAATTCAATTTCAATTCAATCTTACCTCTATGTGGGGCATCATGTCTAGCGTCTCCTGGATGTGGGTGACCTGGTCCTTCAGAGACCGGCCATCTCGTGTAGGGGTCCATCGTCTGGCCAAGGGCAGTAAATCTCCCCGATCCTCCCAGGCGCGCCTGAGGGTAGGAAGATATAGATAACTCCAAACCTGAAATGAAACTCATGTGATCAATATAAGAGAAAAATGCATAACTTAATCATTGGAGTTTAAGGCTTAGAGAGAAAACCTGAAGTAGAGGGTAGAACCCCCCGAGTGAAGACTGGAGTGAGGAGATGCCGAAGCTGTCAAACAAGTGGGCAAGGACTGCCGCACCCCAAGCATACCGTCCGACTCGGCCCAGATCCTCCAGTAAGGGTAGAAAACGGCAGCCCACTGCGTCACCCTGGGTCGCTAAAAGTAGCTTGCCGATCATCAGAATGAGGAACCTCCTCAACTCCAGGTCTGCCTGTGGACTTGCCTCGGTCGTAAAACTCTCCCTGGCCCCTGCCTCCAGCCTCTTCTCATGAGCTGTCAAGGTCTCTCCCACCACCCTCTGTGTGTGGAATAGGCCCAGACTCTCCTGCAGGACGATCCTCGACACTAGTGAGGTCCGGCCTGTACCCTCCAGCTCCAAGCCCAGCAACCTGCGCGCCATCTCCCGGTAGTCGGGGTAAGTGTAGACCGTCACTGCCGATCCGTGCACCCGCAGCCCGGTGATGCGCGTGACGTCCTCCAAGGTCGGGATCATATGACCCCAGGGGAAGAGGAAGGCCTTGCATCCCGTGTCCCATCTGGCTTTTAGGGCCCTTATCAGCCCCACGTCAACTCTCAGCACTTCTATCTCCAGAAATTCCCCGAAGCCCATATGGCGGAGGCGGGCCCTTTGAAACTCCGGTAGTGCGTGGTACGCGGCCCGGACCAATGTCCAAGAAATCCGGGCACGCACTACACCCTCCACACCCTGCACACAACATAAAAGAAGAAATAATCAATTTCTGTGATCATCAAACAAAAGACAAATCAGAAAATGAAAAAAACTTGTTTGCTGTTAGATGTCGCGCTATATCGTCATAGCGCGTTCTTCAAGAACGCGCTATGAAGACATAGCGCGTTCCCCTTCTGTAGGTAGGGGGTGACCCCCGTTTCCCGCATATTTGTTCTATGGGCGTTCTGCCCTACATTTTGATCTGGAGGGGCATTCCCCTTTCTGTTTTCATCACATAAGAAAAAAAAATAAGAAAAATCAAATCAAAAACAAGTTTAGGGTGATTTTCTTACCACCCGGCGTTTTCGGGCCGCCGCGCCTCCGACAGGCTCCGCCGCCACTTCCTCGGCCGCCGGGGCGCCTTCAACTTCTTCGGCCTCGTCCGGGTGAATGTCCATTTCGTCTCCCTCGAGTCGGGCCGAGACCGTCGCCTCCGAGTCGGCGTGTTCTTCCGCGGGAGAGGGCGCCCGTTCTTCTTCCACGTTTGATCTTTGGCGGCCGCGGGTGACACGCCGTTTGGAGCGTCGGGGAGCGCCTCCCTCCATCGGATTGATGCGAATGGGGGGTTGGGCTGTGAGAGGACGAGAGGGCGAGAGAGGGAATAGAGAGAGGGAAAGAGCAAGTTTGAAATAATAGAATGGAGGGGGGGCGGTTTTTGAAACCCTGCGGCTAGATGACGCGCTACCCTGTTCATATAGCGCGATAATCAAAGTAAAAGAAAAAATAATAAAAATAGAAAGGAAGGGAGAGAAGAGGATATGACATGAGAACATATGATGAGAATGAGTGAGAACTTGTGTTCTTTTACTTATATATGCTGGAATTTGCTTGAATATGCTTGAATTTGCTTAACATTGAGGTTGCATTTGCTTGAACTTGCTTGTGCCTAACATTGAGACTGCAGGAAAGAAAAGGCCGAAATAAAGTGGCACGCCATCAGGTAAGTATTTCTTTGTCCTTTCTTTTATTGCATTACTATATGCTATTTATATTATTATATTATCTCAAGGACCGGCTGGTTCTCTGTATGTTTTGGGATTTGAGTTCCCCTCTACCAAAAACAGTGATGATCTAGAAACATGCAGTTAATCGTCGGATAGGCCGTTAGGTCAAAACAAATTTGGGGACGATGGACTTCATCTCGCACGCCGCGGTTGCGGATAATTCTTGATCCGAATCTGTTTGATTTAGCAATATTATCCTTGAGTATCTTATATTTTATCTTTTCTGGGCATTTGTTTTGATGATTTCTTTAGCCCTGCATGCATCATGCCATTTTTGCATTCATAAATGCCCAATTCTTCTTCCTAATTGAGGATCGATTTTGCTTGTGTGCTTGAACTAAGAAATTCAATTCCATTCCGAATTTGAAGGATTGCTCCAAGTTGAGCACTGGATCTCGCTGGTCAATGTGACCTTTGCCTAGAATTTGCTTATCACCTTTTTAATCCAATCCCCTTCTTTTGATCCACTCCTTAGCTGTGAACCGCACGATGGCGTCGATGGATCCGCCGGGCTCGCGTCTATTCCACTAACTGAGTGAAATTCGTAGTTGCTACGCACTGCGGATGCCTCTTTTGTACAAGAGGTTGATCAGCTCCCTTTTCTTTGCTTCGTGCCTATCATTCTAGGCAGGAGTCACCGATGCTAGCTTGATCTTGTGGTTAGCTCGGAGTTTTCTGGATTATTCCTATCATTTGTCGGTTGTGATGGGTGTCTTTTTCTCCTTGATATCCACTTATCAGTCCGCTCCACTACGTTTCCACTTCATCTCCCCGTCACTACCATTCCGTGTCGTCTCTGTTTCACCTCCGTTTCGCTCCCCTGCAAAGCGGATATCAAGGAGGGGCATCTGTAGACACCCAATTTTGGCCGATAAATTGAGCATTTTCTTTATTCTCCTAGTTGATGCCCCAATTGATCCTTAGTTGGTTGATTTTCTGGGTTTTTTTCTCTGTTCTTGGCCCAACATTTCAATTCCTTACCTTGGATCTGATCTCAAGTTTGGCATTCCCGCGCTATCCGCTCTTATCGCTTTCTTGTTCATAGCACGTTATGGATCTAATTGAAGTTATCCTTTGAGCAGTTGTTATTTCTTGACACTTGATCATTATAGTATCCCCTTTGGATGTTTTTTCTCATTCAATATTTGATTAAATGACTGCCCAAATGATAGTTTTCCTTTTCAAATCATTTAACGGGCTTCTAGTTATCACGCTATATCGTCATAGCGCGTTCTTCATGAACGCGCTATGCTTGTATAGCGCGATATCAGACAGAGTCCCTCTCCAGGCCGGGCTCCCTTCTTTCTATTCAGAGGCCTTATTGGGTAAGTTGCTGACTGTGTTTCTTATCCAGGAAGGTTTCTAAACCTAGCAGGAGTCTTTCCCCCCCCTTAATCGGCAAGATTACCTCGATTTGAGCCGCCAAATCTTTGAATTGAATCAAACTCCGACCTATGGTTTCTTCTTCATCTTCTTCATATAAATTCACCCCTTTGGCCGTCGTTTGATGGGGATGCAACTCGAGTTATTGACGAGGAGGAGGAAGTACTCGTGCACAAACAACAAATCCTCGCTCCTCGCACATTCAAGGGAGTATTTAGGGCTTTTTCTTGTGTTCTTCCTCGTTCATCTTTCTTTTCCCCAACATCCGGATTTTTAATCTTTGCATAGCATTGCATCTTGGTTTCAAAACACTCCTTTTACAAAATATATGCATTCACACACACCACACCTATCTTTTGCCCATCCATAGGGGTTTAAAAACCACCAAACCCCCAGGTAATCGAGCCCCCCTTGTTTGCATGCTTTTGATTAAGAATAGGGCAGATTCTACTTCAAACTCGATCTAATGGGCTTTTTGTTTGTTGTTTATTATTGTTTGCAGGCACTAGAAGATTGATACGTGGAGCCCTTGCACCTTGGCCGGCCTTGGAGCAAGGAAGGAACGGATCCAAACAAACCCCGCTACCTGTCTGATATCGCGCTATACGAAGATAGCGCGACCTGAAGAACACGCTAGGAATATATAGCGCGTTAATCTCCAGGCCCACAGCTGGTCCTCATGAATTTCTGAGGTATGTAGCATGCCCCTATCCTAATTTCTTATGGTTTGGCATGTTTCTGGCCTCAGTGGCGATCACGGATCTTAATTATTGCATGTGATTTCCTCCTATTTGTGTCATTAATTGGGTGCTATATATTGTCCAAATATCACCATCTTTTATCAATTTGGGGGTTAATCATAAATTTAGAATCTACAGCGAGCAGCAACCACTTTACAGCACCGTGCGGCACACTCAAGCTCTCAAGCGAGAAATCGAGCGAAAAATAAACACAAAAACCTATGCCAGTTGCCGACTGTACTGGACCTTATGGACTCTGATACTGCAATATCTTGAATTCCTATGTACGTCCACTACCACTGCTCTGATACTAGCTGTAACGACCCAAGATCCGAATACCGGGAAGAACCCGATACCATTCGAATCCTGGACCGCCGCCCACGAGCCAGAGGGCTCGGAAGGGCTAAAAGGAGTGTGGAGGTACAAATAAATAGGAAATAAAGCAGGACAATTCAATAATTAACAGAAATAAATAACAACTACAACAGAGTCCAGTCCAACAGAAAGTACAGTCTAAAGCAGTAAAACATACCACATGCCAAGTGAACACTCGGCCTGGCGAGCTGGCAACTAAGAACCTCTGAACAGCATCCTCGAACCTCGAGGAAGAACCACCACACCTGAAAAGTAGGGGTGAGCCTCCTGTCACTGGCTTAGTAGGGATCCTGCGGAACCCCAACTGAGAACAACGGCGGCACGGAAAGTAGTAACTACAAGAACAATAGTAGCTGCATGAACAGTAACTCGGTGGCCGATCAAAACTCGACACTACAACTACTCCGACTGTACCGATCAAGCAGAAAGAGAAATCCCTATCTCACAATCGGGAACCGGACCACACTAACACCATTTACCGAGGCAAAACCTACGGCAACCCTGCCGTAGAGGCCTGTCTCCCAGGACAAGGCCAACCTGGACACGCTGTCCAAGGTGCAACCCTGACCACCTGGTCGCGGGCACCTCACTAACAAGACACACCCTCAGTGAAGCCACTAGCACCCCGGCCACTACCTCAGAAACACCAGACGGTCCAGAAAATCACGTCTCACAGATGGGAAACAGAACCCGAAAATAGGAGAGTCATGTCTCACGTGACAGGAGTACCTGCCCACCAGAAGCAAGGCCGGATGCGTCCACTGATGACTTAGACCGCGCCTCAGGTGTCTCCCTCCGGCCCAGCGGGAATTGAGACACCGTACAAGTAACCACAGAACAAGCGACTAGCTGGGATGGCGCTGGCCGGCGCGGGCCCATTGCCCCCAACCACGTGTGCACACACAGACCACACGTCCTAGGTCTGGCCCTCTGATTGGTTTTCCCTTCAGCCGGACTCTGGTGTCAAACGTGGGGCCCTACGAAAACCAGTCTAAAAACCATCTCTCGGGGTAGCCTCGCCACCACTCCCTGGTGGGACCACTCGAGTGTCGGAAGGCTACAACTAGTGGGGAGTCACTGGTGTGACCACTCTCCAAGAAGAAACTCTGAGAAACATGCACGCACCCTACGCGAAAGTTGAGAAGGACCAAGTGGCGACGAGTCACGGGACTCTGGACAGTCCTCTAGACTCACTAAATCTAACAGTCCTTGAGTCACAAGACTCGGGGTCAAGACCGTCGTATGCAACGGCACAATGCCGTTAATCTAGCCTAATCCCTAGGTCTAAAACCACGGTAGCATGAATACCGAGATAGCTCACGAGCCACCGAGACCATCCCCTCAAAAGGGAACTCAGAAACCTTCCAGCCCCAGGCTGGACAACTGGACTCACAGTCCAAGGCCACACACACGGCCCACGCGAAAAGCACAGAAGCACGATTCCCGAGATAGCGCACAAGCCGCCACGCCGATTCCCCATCCCAGGGAAAAGTGAGAAACCTCCAGCCCTAGGCTGGGAACTGGACTCGCAGTCCAAGGCCAAACACTTGGCCCAGTTGGGAATCATCTTCTGCAGAAACCTACGACAAGCGGGGGAAACCCCACCGCACACACACCGATCCACGGTGACTCAAGCTGAGAACACCACCTCCCAGGATCACACGGCACCCTAACGTATGGCCCCCACATGATGCCCAGCATCAGTCAGACCATGGGTCAGCACACGGATCGAGGTCCACTCACCCGGGACTCAAATCGGCAAAACATAACTCCGGTCGGACATGAACCGCTGGCGGTCCACCTTTGGGCCACCACAAGAGCTAGCGGTCCGACATTGGGCCGCCACAGGGACTGTAGCGGTTCAACAATAGGCCGCCACACCCTGGGTCACGAAAGGACAAGCGGTCCTATATAGGGCCGCCAAAAGACATGAGGCGGGCGTACCCTCGGCCGCCAGACCCAAAAGCCTCCAACAGTCAAAATGCCTCGAAGGCCATGCCGGCCAACTGGGCTTAGCGGTCAGACCTTCGGCCGCCACCTGGGATCTGGCGGCTCTTCGTGAGGCCGCCAGGCCCAACCCACGCACGGAAAGATTGAAACGGTCGAACGAGGACTGCCAGAAGGAAGTGGTGATCACTGGAAGGATCGCCACACTTCTGGAAAACTGAGAACGGCGGGAAAATGATGGAAAACTCATTCCACGCCCCAATCACCCCCGGGCGATGGGGAAACAAAGGGGAACCCCTTCCCCAAGCCCCTAGACATTCAAAGATGCCCTCAAACCACCGATTAACACATTAAAACGCTAGATCGGGCTCACAACCCAAAATCATGGTTTTTCCCCAAAATGGCAATAAACCCACGCTCGGCTCACCACGGGCTACCAAATCCGCGGGAAATGAAATACACGAGCTGAGGGTCCATCTCCCTACCTCCACCGAAGATTTCGCGCCCCGAGGTCGCCGATCTGCGAAGAAATACCGTTTAAACCTTCGCCGGCTCGCGATCCCACGAACCGCCTCCACCATCGCGATCCTCGTCCCGTGCCCGTCGCTCCACGCCCCATGAACCACGCCGCCCCGCCCTCGCTGCCTCCGTCGGCCACCCGGAGTGAGAGGGGGAGAGGAGAGAACGTGAGAGAAGAGAGAGGGAAAAGGGAGAGAAATGAGAGATGGGGAGAAAAAGAGGAAAAGGGGGTTAATATATAGAAAAACCCCAAAAATTCAAAAAATTCAAAAAAATATAAAAAATTACCTCCGCGATCCTCGGGAGGAGCACAACGCAGTGGTAACGTCCCGGAGTCGGAGAACGCCACGGTTCGCCCTGCACAGAGTTCCGAAGGCACATTAGGGAAAAACACGTGTAAAGCACAAAATACACTCCGAGACCCACAAAAATGATCCGAAAAAAATATCCGAAAAACCCGGGACATTACATCTACAGTAGGTAGCTGTAGAACCCAAGTGCTATGGATACAACACCAACTCCAGGATTACGGAGTAGATCTTGGATGCACACCCATCATGTGCGATAATACCAATGCCATTAACTCAACCAAGAATCACATTCAGCATTCCCACACAAAACACATTGAAATAAGTCATCACTTCCTCCGGGATGAGGTAAGCAATAAAAACTTTGAATTACATTTTGTTCAATCTGGAAAATAAATTGCATATATTTTTACAAAACCCTTGGGTAATGACAGATTCTCCACCTTGAGAAGAGAATTGGGTACGTGTAGACCCCCCACTTGATCATTCGTGTATGGTTCTGCTCAGCTAAGTCCAAGGGATCACTGGTTGTTGCTGTTAGGGGGAGTCCATCATGCATGACTAATTGGCTGCATTGTACATAAGTTGTAGGTTGTCTCATTCCATAGCATGACTCAATGGTATGTGAAATGGTGTGTGTGAAAGGACAGGCCTACTCTATCTGGGAGCACTCACTATGGGTGAGAAGATACTCCGCCAAGTACCAAGGGTCCCCACATATTGCATTTGTGTATCCATGGTTTGAGGGGGAGTTAATAGAATCTTCTTGAAAAAGGTTTGTAGTTCATTCTGATGCATTAGAAATTTTTCATATGTCTGGCATCAGTGCATCAACGCACTGTTCAGTCTGCGTCGACACCCCAGTTCAAATCACCCAAATCTTGTGTTCTGTGAGACAGGTTTGCGTCGACGCCCTGTCAAGGTAGGTGACGCATTGCTTCTTCTTTTCCTGTGCGCTGCAATCTCATCTTCATGTCTAAACTCTGAGTTCTTTTCCTCATTGCCACACATTGTTTGTGCATCCACTTAGTAATTCCATTCCTAGCATTTGCTGAGGGGGAGTGTGTCCTTTTCATTTGTCTACTCTTCACTCCCTTGTGGATTGTTTCAAATGAAGATTCTCTTCAAGACTGTACTTATTGACTGATTTCTCTGAAAGCAATCTCCTTCATCTCCTTCTTATCATGGTTGTTTAAATGAACTGAGGCTTAAGTCAACAACTTTCTGAAGTCTAAAAACAAGAAACTTGAAGGAGGGACTCCTCAGGCTAACTTCTGATGATGCTTTAAGTTTTTATAAGTTCTAATGTTCCTTGGTCTGCTTATGCATTTTCATTGACAGATTTTTGGTTGATGTAGTTCTATTGAGTATTGTGATCAAACGACCATATCAAGTGAGACTTATCCAAAGCACTCATTGTAGAGCAATGGTTAGGGTTTACTGAGTAATCGGATACACTTCACCTAAGACATGAGGTGGTTCGCATCAAAAGGCAATGTCTTGACTACCTCTGATCTGGTAGAGTTCATTAAAACAAAAAAGGGGGCTAGACTGGCTTAACATAGCAATGGCTCTTGTCCACTGAGAAACTATACCCCTTCACCAATGAAGTGATAGTGGGTCAGGTATGAAGTGGCAAGCTATCTCTGATCAAAATGAGGCACAGCAGTTAACTGCACTAAGTAACTGGGGCATTTGCATCTAACAAATGTGATTCCTCACGTAAAAAGGTGTAAGTTGAACTTGACTATCAGTTCGGCCACTATGAAAAACAGAGGTGCATATTCACAAAAGTTCTCACAATTCTAGCTCGTTTGGCTTCAATACTCATGGTAGCTAATTCTGAAAGGTCACTGGATCTCATAAGTTAGATTGGATGGGAACTATCCAGGACTTCAGTTCTCTTGTGTGCATCAGCTTTAGTAATCTTGTTTGAGTACTTGTTTGTTAGTTGCTTATATTCTAACACTTCTAAAAGTTCCTGATTTTAAATTCTTCAGTTCATACTCTCCTACCATGACATGCTGGGAGATATTTGCTTTTGGAGCCGATCCAGTCATGAGTCTTAGTTTTGAATCTCTCTTCCGAGATTTTCTCCACATCTCTTCTCTACACTGCTCTTCCTCCGGCACCCCCTCAAGTTGTGCTGGTGTCAAAAGAGGAGAGAGAGTTAGTATGTCAAAGGGAGAGAGAGAGTTTTGTTGTTGAGTCATCATTTCTTGTATGCATGTGTCCATTGCATATCATGTTGACTCCCTCATGCATTCATGTTGTGCTTCATGAAGATTATGTTCAATTTTGTATGATTGTGCGCTGCTTGCCAAATTTGTTATCAAAACAGTGAGCACAATAACTCATAGTTGCCATCATCAAAAAGGGGGAGAATGTTGTATAAATGATGTTTTGATGATGTCACACTATAAGTCATTGGCCAATTAATTTAGAAACTCATGAAACATCCTTGATTGGCTAGGTATGAAGAAGCTGGAAAAAGCACAAACAAGTCTAAGGCTACGTCGACGCAGTCGCTTAGTTGCGTCGATGCAATCAAGCAGAGCTCAAAAAATAAAGAAAAAGGCGACAGCTCACAAGGCTAAAAAATAACACTTAAGGGTGACAAATAGATACCCAAAGGCGTAAAATAGCTTACAAGGCTGAAAAATGGATTACGGAGCTGAAATGACCAAAATCAACACAGGATGTGCCAACACATGCCATCCCTGCGTCAACGCCATCAACGCAAGGTAGTTTTCGCAAAGGATGCGTCGACGCATCAGGGATATCGCGTCAACGCTACGAAGTCCAGCCCGCCAACAGTTCTAAAGAACATGAAGCTACATCAACGCACCCATGTCAGGGCGTCAACGCAAGGGCCTCTCCCAGAAGACGTTTTGAAGGCCACTCTCAACTGATGCGTTGACGCCATCTCAACAGCAAGTCGACACAGGCAGCTTTCCAGAAGCTTTTCAAGATATTTCTGTCAAACACGCCAGTCATCCAGAAAATAAATATATAAGGTGTAAACCTCCAAAAACACAGTTTTTGAGGTGTGGAAATGATTTCTAGGACACACAAATGTCCCTGTCATCATAAGTTACAAGAGGAACCTTTTGGATAAAAATATCTGTCAGTACATCAACCAGGACAGAAGGACGTCCTTCCCTGCATGCTAGCCAATGGACATTCAGATGCAGCAGGGACACTTGGTCAAACCCCTCTTAGTTTATTCCAGCCAAATTTCAAGTCTTGCGGAGGGAAATTTCCATTTGCCTACGCCTATAAATAGGACATACCGTGCTTGCATGGAGTTGCTGCTGGAGCCTATGAAAAATCTGGAGAAGGCCTGAACGTGAGAGTCCAAGAGAGAAAAGAAAAGAAGTGTAGTCCTGAGAGAAGAAGAAGGAGAAGAAGAGTGTGTCCAGCCAGCCAGCCATCCAGCCAAAAAGCCTTAGCTTGAACTGCTTGTTTCCATTCCGTCGAAGGCGTGTGCTTACGTTTTGTGTTTTTACTTTCAGCATTTTCAGAAATTCCCAAGAGTGTGTGACTGGGGATCTGTCCCCGTGTTTTGCTACACTTTCAGCGGTTTGTTTCCTTTTCTTTTGTGTGTGTGTGTGTGTGGGGGGGGGGGGGGGGGGATCTTCCCCGTGGGACTTGTCCCCGTGTGGGGGGGGGGGGATCTTCCCCGTGGGACTTGTCCCCGTGTGTGTGTGAAGACCTTGTCTTCGTGTGTGTTTTGCTGGGCAACCAGCGTTTGTGTGTGTGTCTGTGTGTGTGTGTGTCTGTGTGTGTGTGTGTGTGTGTGTGTGTGTGTCTTTTGGCCAAAGAGTGGAAGCCTCACCAAGTTGGTGAGGGGTAGACGTAAGTGTGCTTGATAGCAACCAAATCACCTTAAAATCACTGTGTTGTGATTTTTTGTGTGATACTCATTCCCTCTACTCCCTCTTCACAGGTGCTTTAAGTTATCAAGAGCATTTCAACATCCTTCCATTGCTAACGTTTTAGTTGTCTAGTCTAGTGTTGCACTTGATCCGGTCTCCTTGCCTTACTGATTTTAATAATAGTCAAAAAGTGAGTGTAGGATCTATTCACCCCCCCTCTAGATCCTCTCATACCGTCCAACAAAACCTTATCTTATTCCTATTATATCATTGATATTCTGCATACCATAGTATAGTAATGGTGTATTTTTTGAACATGGATTATTCTGTACTTCATGTTAGCATGATTTTAAAGTTTATTTTCATGTATATTAATTTCATGCCAAACTCTATAGTTTTGTATTTAAAGGGAATTTCCATGACTTGATTACACGTTGATCTATGTTTTGGCACGCTCCCTTCTCATCTCTTTTCTGTTTTATTAAGTTCACATATAGCGCGTACTCCGGTATGTTGCTATTAGTTCACATGCACTTGATAGGAACACTCTCTTGGACTTGAGATCCTCTCCGTCGGATATTCTTTCTGCCAGACTAAGTGATCATGTTTCAAGGCCTCCGTAAGTCTCTGCGTGCCTGAGATTTCCACTAGGACGTCGAGTTGGTTGTACCCTAAAAGCCCAATGGTCTAGAAAGCATTTCCTGAAACTCACGTTTTTTGTGAACTGACCTTAACGCGGCCTTCAGGCGACCGCTACTTCATGATAGCGATCCTGGCGCGACCGCGTTCTGCCAGTTTGTTCACTGCGTCGACCTGCTCTTTCTTCTGCGTCGACTCATCTTGATAGCGGTTCCCACATGACCGCTACTGCCTGATAGCGGTCCTAGCATGACCGCATTATGTCTAAATGTTGTCTAACCCATGGTTTGACCAAGGGGTTGGCTATACTCTATTCTTAGATAGTCTTATGATTATCTGGAACCTAACACCTTGTTCAATAATTTATTAATGAATTATGAAACTATGGAAATGTATCATTATGCTGTCGAAATTCCTCCGTGGCATAATGTCCAATTAATTCATCCTTTATCTCATTATTCCGTTTTGGTACGTTCTCGCCTTGTTTGTTGTTATCATGAAACTATTGTTTGAACTTGACATTATTGGCCTATATTTATATTTCTTGTGGAAGAAGCTTGATTTATAACTTGAAGATGTAAGAGCGGGCACGGACAGTGTCCAAGGGCTCCACGCTAGCCCCCTTGGCAGATGGCCGAAAACATACTATAAAGCATAGGGTATGATGAACACTGGCGTTGCATTGCTCAAGATAAGCTTGGTCCCTAGACTGCCTTGCTATCCATCCATGGACCATACACTACCTTTAGTGCCCATCAACTCATTTCATACCACATTCCACTCTAGTCACCATGTTGATATTTTCAAAGACCTTATCAAGGGATTACATAGGCAAATGGAGTTGACGTGTATGTTGGCCCGAGGCTTCAATCAACCCTAGCTGCACCCACCCCGCCTTAGGATCCATTACCTCCGTGTGCACCGTGGGTTGTGTCACCACGGAGATTCTCTTATTTCTTCCCATGCCGGCCGAGCCAAACTTTATTGCCTTTATCCCGAGGGAGGAACCATACCTTCTCTATGAGATCACCGTCCCACTTACTATAACGGATGAAAGTGACCACCTACACCTTCAAGAATTCCAAACATGGGACCGTGACATGTGAGAACCGAGTTTGAGGGGTCGCACTTTCTTTGATCCCTTCGATCCCTTCCCTAGGGAACCTTATGACCCACCATATATACTCCCCTTCTTCAAGGGAGTCCACTATCACACTCCTTCCCCACGGGTCGGTCCACCTATGCTCATCGAGCCCGTTCATTGGCAAGAGATACATACATATAGGGGTAAGGAAGAAGGGAACTTTAGATCTCCTAGCCCTCCCAAGTCTCCCAAACCCAACAGGCAACCGCATGCTAGGGACATATTATGATGTCTAGGAGTCTCCCATTTCGCCAACCACCGGTTGCGTCTTGTGTATGCATGGCACACATTCGGATGTCCTAGTCCACCATTGCATGTGTATGGGTCGGACTAACAGTAGGTTTGTTTAGGGTCATGTGTGAGTCTTTGTTTCGTACAGTTGGCTGTCGAGTGTATATGCATACATCGAGTTGAGTCGGTCTTTTGTACGCTCGTGTTGTCAGTCCCTTTCGAGTGCGAGGCAAGTCGGATCCAATACGTACGTTGTAAACTTGTCGGAATTTGGGATCGGCTCTACCTCAACATATCGGATCTAGTCACATAAAGGGACCCAACGGTGATTCCTAGTGAGTCTTTGAGCCGCCTCCTTTCCTTTGAGAGTGACCCCACCCTGGAGTGTCCCTTTCTAGCCTCATTCCCACAGCAGCATGAGCATATCAAATCTATACGGGATGAGCAGGTGACGATTATTTGGAGTGGAGCGTACTCCGCGCTTCCAAGTCGGTGACAAGTTCACAGGAGCCACACGAGCAGCCGCACCCCTTACTCAACGGGGTCGAGTTCTTCTCACCCGGGGAGAATTGATGGGAATCAACACCGGGCACTAACATTTTTATTTTACATTTGTGTCCTTTTGTTTGTATTTATACCCTTGGGTTTGCAATTGTAAGGCATTATAAGTCAAATGATTAGTCTTTAAAGTCTTTGGGTTTCTATGTAAATTGCCAGTGGGTCGAGCAGGGTCCCCCACCCTCTTTCCCATTGGTCCACCTAAGTTCTAGGGCCCATGTGGGACTAGTTCAAAGTCCAAGATTGGACTTGGACCAAGGGGGGACAAGGTGGAAGAAAATTCAAATTTGGACCAAGTAAAGTCCAAGATGCTTCACCTTTATAATATAGTTTATTCCATGTTGTATTTTTATTTAATTTAAGAAAATGATATCCCTAGTTTACCCCTCCCCTCTCTCCCATGAAATTCGTAACCCCCCACCCCTTGCCATTCTCTATATAAGCCTATGTATAGTGTCATTAGATATTTTAATGAAGAATTAAGCATTTTTGCCAAGAGCAAGCCCAAGGGCTCCCCTTTCTCTCTCCCACCCACCTTGCAGATAAAGTTCTGAAAATTTCTTAAGGTGTGAAGCCTCCTCCCCCCCCCCCTCTCTTAGTGTGAAGCTCAGCCCCGCCGCCGTCATCGAGCCGCCGTCGCACCGCCACCGCCGCCGCGTCGGAATTCTATCAACATTAGGATAGAAGGTTGAAGCCCAATTTTTATTTCCACATAAGGAAATCTGATCGAACTGCAATTTTGAGTGTTTGTTCTTCTTGTTATCCTCAGTCTCTATTTTAAATTTTGTGCCAATCAGAGGTCATTTTCTATTTTTCCCGTAATTTTAGTTTCACCCCTAACAGTCTGCCAGTTTGCAGATCTGTAGGATGGGAGTTTGTTTTTATATTTTTCTCGCCCCCCTAAACAGCGTCAAAAAATCCCCAAAAAATCATGCGTGTTCCTCACTTTCCTACCTTCCACCCATAATGTTTCTGGAGTCTAGATCTATTGTTTTCCTGTCGGTCAAAATTCATCTTCAGGCTGTTCTTGTTCTGCCCCGTGTGTCTGTCAGTCCGAGCCAGAAAGAAACTACAACCCACAATCGTTTTAATTTTCAATCCATTCACTTGATGGATCTGAAAACATTATATGCTGTAGCCCTCTGAGTCCTCTATCCATCGGTACCATGTTTACATCGATCCGACACCGGATCTGGCCGGAAGAAATCTTTTGTGAAGGCGCGCAGAGCAGATCCGAGCCCAGCCAGCACAATCAGTCTGGGAATTAATTCCTCGAAAAATACGTCGGTGCACACTCGGTCACCGCCGCTCCCGGGGATCGATCAGAAACCTTCCAGCAGCGCCCCAGCAAGCCGCAGCAGCAAGGAGACGCCCAGGTACCGCCGTCCCAGTACCCGGACCCACCTGCTGTCCCACGGGCCCCGCAGAACTGTTCCGAGCAGCAGCCCGTCTCCGGCCCGAGAACCGTCCAAATTGCTGCCCGTCAACCCGAGTCGCTACTCTCGGGTCCCACATTGTAGCCCTTTACCTCCCTGCATGAAGGGGGAGATAAATTTATTTCTATAATTATTGTTAATATTTGTACACCAGAAGTACGAGTTTCGGCCGAGATCGCCGTCCCCACGCCCGGAGCGTGGAGGTACACTCGCCACCCTCCTACTTTGGCATCTTGCTCAATTCGTATATTTTCATATGCCGCTGCTAGAGTGACAGATAACTAGCTCGATATTTAATTTTTATCACCGCTGCGAGAGTGAGTGAGTGAACCCGTCCCGTGACTCGATCCGAGCACGCGGAAAAGTCGATACCCAAGGCTCATTACCGATTTCTCAACCGCGCACGATCCCACATTTCCCTCGCATAGGGACGTCCGCGAGCTAGAGTCCAAAGTTTGTTGTCCGTCCCGCATCAAATTGGTATCAGAGCGAGTTGAGTCTAGGGTAGTATTTGTTTAAAAATAAAAAAAAAGTCATTTAAGTCGGTCTGAGGTTGCATTTGCATACCTTTATTTGGTATATCAAAAGGTATTGCTCGAACGTTAGGTTACGCCTATCGGGAAAGTTGCACACTTACGTGAGCGTGATCTTCGGATCAAACCTCTGCCTAATATCGGATATGGGTTGAGTCTAGGTTTATAGTCGAGTCCGCATTTTTACCCTTTTCACCATTTAGAGTCGTGTCTAGGTGTTTTAGTTTGCATAAACTTTTGCATATAACAACAAAAATAAAAAAAATGCCATTGCATGCCCATTCCTAGGGGATCCGACCCCATCTTTGCCACTATGGCCAACCCATGCCGACTCGTCCAAGGCAATAAGTCTGTGTTTGAGTACATTCGGGAGTATGATAAGTACCAGTTGGAATATGGAGTTGCGGAGGAGAGCACCACGACTGCCTTTCAGTTCCGGAGAGGTTTGCGGCTTCACTTCCAGTTTGAATGTCTTTGCCGCGATGCGATCACTCTGGCGCAGTCTTATCTGGTCTCTCTAGAGGTTGAGCCTTTCGAGGCAAAGTTTGATGCCTCCCTTCGGCGAGCATCTACCTCTCAGCCGAGTCCCGAGTCGGTCGGACAGCCTACCCCACGGCCTCCCCCACCCCAGTCGGGGAACCCCTCCCCTAGAGCTCCATTGCCATCTACGCTCGATCTTTATTTGGAGTCACCTCATTTGGAGCCACCTCAGCCCGAGCCACCCGTGTTCCTAACGGGAAAGCTACTCATCGTCGAGCCACTACTTAGTTGGCTCAAGATAAGCTTGGTCCCTAGACTGCCTTGCTATCCATCCATGGACCATACACTACCTTTAGTGCCCGTCAACTCATTTCATACCACATTCCAGTCTAGTCACCATGTTGATATTTTCGAAGACCTTATCAAGGGATTAGACATGCAAATGGAGTTAACGTGTATGTTGGCCCGAGGGTTCGATCAACCCACAAGTCGTAGCTTCACCCACCCCGCCTTAAGGTCCATTACCTCCGTGTGCACTGTGGGTTGTGTCACCACAGAGATTCTCTTATTTCTACCCATGCCAGCCGAGCCAAACTTTATTGCCTTTATCCCGAGGGAGGAACCATACCTTCTCTATGAGATCACCGTCCCACTTACTATAACGGATGAAAGTGACCACCTACACCTTCAAGAATTCCAAACATGGAACCGTGACATGTGAGAACCGAGTTTGAGGGGTCGCACTTTCTTTGATCCCTTCGATCCCTTCCCTAGGGAACCTTATGACCTACCATATATACTCCCCTTCTTCATGGGAGTCCACTATCACACCCCTTCCCCACGGGTCGGTCCACCTATGCTCATCGAGCCCGTTCATTGGCAAGAGATACATACATATAGGGGTAAGGAAGAAGGGAACTTTGGATCTCCTAGCCCTCCCAAGTCTCCCAAACCCATCAGGCAACCGCATGCTAGGGACATATTAGGATGTCTAGGAGTCTCCCATTTCGCCAACCACCGGTTGCATCTTGTGTATGCATGGCACACATTCGGATGTCCTAGTCCACCATTACATGTGTATGGGTCGGACTAACAGTAGGTTTGTTTAGGGTCATGTGTGAGTCTTTGTTTCGTACAGTTTGTCTGTCGAGTGTATATGCATACATCGAGTTGAGTCGGTATTTTGTACGCTCATGTTGTCAGTCCCTTTCGAGTGCGAGGCAAGTCGGATCCAATATGTACGTTGTAAACTTGTCGGAATTTGGGATCGGCTCTACCTCAACATATCGGATCTAGTCATATAAAGGGACCCAACGGTGATTCCTAGTGAGTCTTTGAGCCGCCTCTTTTCCTTTGAGAGTGACCCCACCCCGGAGTGTCCCCCTCTAGCCTCATTCCCACAGCAGCATGAGCATATCGAATCTATACGGGATGAGCAGGTGATGATTATTTGGAGTGGAGCGTACTCCGCGCTTCCAAGTCGGTGACAAGTTCACAGGAGCCACACGAGCAGCCGCACCCCTTACTCGACGGGGTCGAGTTCTTCTCACCCGGGGAGAATTGATGGGAATCAACACCGGGCACTAACATTTTTATTTTATATTTGTATCCTTTTATTTGTATTTATACCCTTGGGTTTACAATTGTAAGGCATTATAAGCCAAAGGGTTAGTCTTTAGAGTCTTTGGGTTTCTATGTAAATTGCCCGTGGGTCCAGCAGGGTCCCCCACCCTCTTTCCCATTGGTCCACCTAGGTTCTAGGGCCCATGTGGGACTGGTTCAAAGTCCAAGATTGGACTTAGACCAAGGGGGGACAAGGTGGAAGAAAATTCAAACTTGGACCAAGAAAAGTCTAAGATGCTTCCCCCTTATAATATAATTTATCCCGTGTTGTATTTTTATTTAATTTGGTCATTTGACCACATGGGAGAAGAAAATGCTATCCCTAGTTTACCCCTCCCCTCTCTCCCACGAAATTCCCAACCCCCCACCCCTTGCCATTTTCTATATAAGCCTATGTATAGTGTCATTAGAGATTTTAATGAAGAATTAAGTATTTTTACCAAGAGCAAGCCCAATGGCACCCCTTTCTCTCTCCACCCCCCCTTGCAGATGGAGTTCTGTGAATTTCTTGAGGTGTGAAGCCTCCTCCCCTCCCCCTCTCTGAGTGTGAAGCTCAGCCCCGCCGCCGCCGTCGCCATCGAGCCGCCATCGCACCGCCACCGCCGCCGCATCGGAATTCTGTCCACATCAGGATAGAAGGTTGAAGCCCAATTTTTATCTCCCCATCAGGAGATCTGATCGAGATGCAATTTTGAGTGTTTGTTATTATTGTTATCCCCAGTCTCCATTTTAAATTTCGTGCCAATCAGAGGTCATTTGCTATTTTTCCCGCAATTTTAGTTCCACCCCTAACAGTCTGCCAGTTTGTAGATCTGCAAGATAGGAGTCTGTTCTTATATTTTTCCCGCCCCCCTAAACAGCGTCAGAAAATTCCAAAAAAATCATGCGTGTTCCTCACTTTCTTACCTTCCACCTATAATTTTTATGGAGTCTAGATCTATTGTTTTCCTGTCGGTCAAAATTTGTCTTCAGGCTGTTCTTGTTCTGCCCCGTGTGTCTATCAGTCTGAGCCAGAAAGAAACTACAACCCACAGTCATTTTAATTTTCAATCCATTCACTTGATGGATCTGAAAAAATTATATGTTGTAGCCCTCTGAGTCTTCTATCCATAGATACCAAGTTTGCATCGATCCGACACTGGATCTGGCCGCAAGAAAAATTTTCGTGAAGGTGCGCAGAGCAGATCCGAGCCCAGCCAGCACAATCAGTCCGGGAATTAATTCCTCGGAAAATACGCCGGTGCACACTCGGTCACCGCCGCTCCCGGGGATCGATCAGAAACCTTCCAGCAACGCCCCAGCAAGCCGTAGTAGCAAGGAGACGCCCGGGTATTGCCATCCTAACAGCCGGACCCACCTGCTGTCCCGCGGGCCCCGCAGAACCGTTCCGAGCAGCAGCCCGTCTCCGGCCCGAGAACCATTCAAATTACTGCCCGTCAACCCGAGTCGCTACTCCCGGGTCCAACATTGTAGCCCTTTACCTCCCTGCGTGGAGTGGGCGATAAATTCATTTCTGTAATTATTGTTAATATTTTTACGCCGGGAGTATGAGTTTCGGTCGGGATCGCCTTCCCCACGCCCCGAGCGTGGAGGTACACTCGCCACCCTCCTACGTTGGCATCTTGCTCAATTCGTATATTTTCATATGCCGCTACTAGAGTGACAGATAACTAGCTCGATATTTACTTTTTATCACCGCTGCGAGAGTGAGTGAGTGAACCCGTCCCGTGACTCGATCCGAGCACGCGGAAAAGCCGATATCGAAGGCTCATTGCCGGTTTCTCAACCGCGCACGATCCCGCGTTTCCCTCACATAGGGACATCCGTGAGCTAGAGTCCCAAGTTCGCTGTCCGTCCCGCATCATTCCCTGCTAAGGGTTAGGCCTCCACCGCCAGGACAACCCCTATAAATGGATCTCCCATCGGGGACGGTGGGGGACACAAAAACCTACGTGGATGATAGAGGAATAGAGCAGCAGAGACTCTGACACATGTCAAACCGACAAGTTCCGAAGAGTGGGTTCTACAGAGGAGAGCCTGCCCTGCTTCCGAGCACTCCTCCCATCAAGCGAGCACTCCCCGAGTACCCGCTGGACGTGGCGAGCACTTCTACGGAAGCCCAACTACCACTCCAGGCTTGAACCCTCGGCTCTCGTCCCCCTCTCTACTCCCTTTCCTCTCAATCCCCTCATAACGCGGTCCTAACTTAAGCATCGAAGAGTTGTCCCCTGGGGTAACGCCCATGGCTCCTTCTGACGCCGTCTCTCTGGTGTTTGCAGGCTTCCACGAGTGGCCTAGCGACCTTCCCCAATAAAAAATATTAAAAAATTGATACGAGATTCGAGAGACCATTTTCTTACCTCTACGTGCCCCCTTCTTAATTAAAGTGGTGCTCTCAAATAAGGAAGCATTATATTATCTTGCCATATGGGATGACATTTAATGCAAAAATTTGAAAAAAGAACTACTAGTACATGATTTCTTGTAGTCCTCACTTGTCTAATTAGTAGAACTTCCTTTTCTAAGGGCCACTTTGGTAACAGGTTAAGCTGGGTTAGGGTGGGTTAACTGGGGTCGGGTGGGTTACTCCTTGTTTGATAGTTTTTTTATTAACTCGGGTCGGATATGGTTAAAGTGGATTAACTCATTCCTAGGAAATAGGTGGAATGAGTTAATCCACCCAGGTTAGGGTTAGGGGTGGGGTGAACTAACCCGGGTAAGCCACCCGCCCCTAACCTAACCCGTTACCAAAGTGGCCCTAAGAGAATTTTAAAAATCAATCATGGTGAAAACAACCCAACTTTCAACACCTAAAATTTAGAAAATTATTTCCATACATGAGAATAAGTGATATACTGTTCAATATATCTAATTTTAAATCTAAACTAATTAAAAATTAATTTTATATATATCTTCTTTTTACTAAAATAATTTCTTTTTAAAATTGATATGATAATGCCCGCCCCCACTCCCCCCTCTCAATTACTCTGGCTCTGTCACTGATCTCAAACCTCATCAACATGTATTCAATCACCTGGCCGTTTGGTATCGGGTTAGAGCGGGGATATCCCCACTCTAATCCCATTATCCTCGCTCTAATCCTAGTCTATGTTTGGTATGGTTAAAATGAGCAGGTATAAGTTGGGTTAAGGGAAACAAGATTAACCCCGATTTTGAGGTTGGAAACGGGGATAAGTCATTCTAACCTTTTGTTAGAATGACTTATCCCCATTTTTCTAACTCCATTTAACTCCTTGTGTATCAAACGTACGTGAAAATAAGATTAGACATAAATTATCTTAGAATGACTTACACCTATATTCCTCAACTTTTATCCCGATACCAAATATCACCTAACTTCTATGCGCACTAATTTTGTGGAAGAAAGATAAGAATATAGTTAGATGGTTACGAAGGATAAGAATAAGATTAAGCATATTAGCCCTTTATAAGTGATAAATAAAAAGGATACCACTTGTTTCACATAAAATAAGAAGGATACTGCCATTATCCGGACCGATGGGTAACGTTTTGCACAGGCTGCCAGCAATCTCCGCGCTCGCCTCCCCCAACACCAACCCCAGTACTCCCTCCCACTCACCCCCCATTACCCTAAATACTTTCCTCCGACCTCGGGACCCTCCTCCACAAATGTAGTACTCCCGGATCTCTTCCTGGCAAGAGTTCCCCCCCCGGCCCGCCCTCGTTGCCCACCTGCCCTCTCCTCCAGTGGGCACCACTTGGAGCAAGGGAGAGAGGAGGGGGGGAAAAAGGTCTCTCCTTTCTTTACCCTCCATTGGAAACATCTCCTTCTTCATCACATGAGATTGGAACAGCAGCAGCAGCAACAGAAGAGCTAACAGAACAGACGGATTTCTCTCTCCCCCTCCTCCCGCAATCTACTGGTAGTATCTTCTTTGATCACTCGGTCAGATTGGTACAACTTCCTGGTTTGGGAGGTGGGAGTCTGGATAGTGATGTGCAGGTGATCCGGATTTGGTGGTGGGGGTGGATCGAAATGGACGGATCCTACGGCTGCACTTTCCCCACCCTTTGTTGCCCAGAAGACAACAGTAGCATCTTAGGCTCGGACGAAGAGGAAGAGGCCGATGTGGGGGCCGATGGAGGCCGTTCCCATACCCGTGCCCTCTCCGTTCGAGGCGGGCAACAGGACGGTGGCGACGGCGCCTTGATGGCCCTTCCACTGCAGTCGGAGGAGTGCTTAAGCCTGTTGGTTCTGAGAGAATCCCAGCATCTGCCCAGGGAGGACTATGCTAGGAGGTTGCAGACCGGGGCTTTGGATGCATCACTCCGGAGGGATGCCATTGCCTGGATCGAAAAGGTGGATTCTTTTCTCTCTCTCTCTCTCTTTTTACATTTCTTTCTCCTTTCTGACAAGGTTCTTGTCTCCAGATGAGGGCTTTTGGTGCTCTACTTGGTTTCTTGCAGCATAAACCTTTCATACTAGTGTGCGTATGTGTTGTCTTGTAATGGGCATTCCTTCTTTGTTGCTACTCATCAAAGATCATGATGCTTTATTGTTTAAGAAATGCTCACTAAACCTCATTCTGTGCTCGTCTTGGTGTTGGATTTTCCTTTTTTTACTGTGATTTCTGTTTCTGAAATCAAGCTCTTCTTTCATGTCTAAAACTAATAAAAAATCTAATACGACAGGATTAAAGACGTCCTTGAAAGGTATCTGCTAATTGCCATGTCAGATGCACAGTTTTTCTTTCCTTTTTTTTTAAAAAAAATGTTTGTTACATAGTCCACGGGCATTATCGTCTAGCTACATAATAGCAGCTATTCTCTTTGTTGGCTGTCATCTGTAAAACGTGTTGACAGTCTTAAAGCTTTGTGGCAATTGAACATTGAAGAAGTGAACTGAGAGGAGTACCATTCATTTGTTTCCTGAAATTTGAAACTGAAATCAACACCCCAAATAGTAACTTCTTTCAGGAGATGAAATGTTTCTGTGAAAATGGAATTGACAGTGATAGTGCTTAATGAACTTTATCAAAACAGCACTAGACCTTTATCTAATTGAGTAAAAACTCTGAGTGACCTATTGATTTCATCTCAAGAAAGAAAAAGATCCATCTTATGCCACATTTGATATGCCGTTTAAACATGCCAGCTGCCGAGAAATGCAAATTTTATTTATTTTAAATAAAGCCTTTTCAATCCATGTAAAATGTAATTGGTCTTCATGTTCATTTATTATTTTTAGCACTTCTGATGGTTGTTTTTCATATTTCATGTTAGTAAAATTGATGCAGTCTTTGCTTTGGATTGGACAGGTCCATGCCTATTACCATTTTGGACCTTTAAGTGCTTATCTTTCAGTAAACTACTTGGACCGGTTTCTCTCCGTATATGCACTTCCTGTAAGGATCTTTCAAAGACCTCTTCACATCTATACTTCTTGGCTAGTTTCTTATCAAATGTAATATTTTCCTGATTTCAATCACGATTATTTGAATGTAAACCCTGGATGATGGTTTGTTGCTTCCAATTTTTGTCATCTTTTGTCTTCTGATTGTAGCAAGGCAAGGCATGGATGATGCAGTTGCTGTCTGTGGCCTGCCTATCCTTAGCTGCCAAGATGGAAGAAACTGAAGTGCCCCTGTCTCTTGACTTGCAGGTGGAATATGACATTCAAAATGATTATGTCCTTTTGGGGTGGTTAGTTATCTTTCTTTATGGATTGATGTGGATTTCAATGGACAGGTAGGCGAGCCAAGATTTATTTTTGAAGCTAGGACTATTCAGAGAATGGAGCTTCTGGTGCTTAGTACTCTCAAGTGGCGGATGCAAACAGTCACCCCATTCTCTTATATTGATTACTTCCTTAACAAATTCAGTAGCACTAAACAACTGCCGGAGGCATCACACTCTCGATCAGTGGAACTCATATTGAGTACGACCAGAAGTATGCTCCAAAATGACAAACCTAGAATGATATTCTAAGAACGTTAGAAAGCTCTGGAGTTCCTCAATTTCTTCTTCTGTGACTTTTCTTTCTGGAGATGTGACTAATCTGAAACTGGAATGCAGGTGTTGATTTCTTAGAGTTCAGGCCTTCTGAGGTTGCTGCAGCAGTGGCATTGTCCCAATCTGAGGAAACTGAAAGGCTGGATATAGGTGATGCTTTATGTAGTTGCAACCATGTTGTTAAGGTGAATGTTGTTTTGAGCATATGTAGTTTCTAATTTCTCATGTGGTTTCTAGTTTCTTGTTTGTGTCCTTTTCCTCTGAATTCGTTCACTCTTCTACCTCCTTGGTGTACTGGCATCTGTATTGTGATCAATCAAGTG
The DNA here is from genome assembly GCA_022559845.1 of Amorphophallus konjac. NCBI lineage: Eukaryota > Viridiplantae > Streptophyta > Magnoliopsida > Alismatales > Araceae > Amorphophallus > Amorphophallus konjac. Next base: position 160,731,017 of record CM040119.1, read on the forward strand.
CATGAGTTTGATCTGATGGTGCAGGAGAGGGTACTGAGATGCTATGGACTGATCCAAGAGATGGTGCCAATGCAGCAGAGGTCAATGAAAGTTATCAGTGTGTTCGTTTCCTCTGCACTACAGAGCCCTATTGGGGTTTTGGATGCTGCCTGCCTGAGCTACAAAAGTGATGATACAACGACTATTGGGTCACAAGGAAATTCAGGGCACAGCTCCCCAGATCCTAAGCGGAGGAAGTTGGAACAGACTGAATGCCTAAATGCCTAGGGTGCTGGATGCTGCCTGCCCAAGCTACAAAAGTGTGATGTTTCAACAATGTTGGGTCACAAGCGAATTCTGGGCCGCTTTCTCCAGATCCTAAGCAGAGGAAGTTCCAACAGAAATGCCCATGTACCTTGTGAGCCATTAGGATGGCAATGGAGGGTGATTTTTCTTCTGATACCTTCTACCATAGATGCTTGATTGTCACCATGAGCTTTAGTCTGGATCACAAAGTCATGGTATCTTCGACGGCTAGGAATCATCACCTTGTGCAGTTTTGTCCCTGCGAAATCAGCAAGAGGTAATTCGGGGTAGCATAGGAAACTCACCAGAAGGGAGAGCGGATGTGAACATTTTCTTAAAGATCATCCTAGTCATTGTTTCTGTAATGTTTTCAATTAACGTGATTACATTACTTTTGAGTTTCTGGTACGCCTCAGCCCCGTTGTCTGATTTGCTGCCCCAGTTGGCTCAGAAAAAGTTGCTTTGGCCTTAAGACATCGTTCGGGTGCAAAACATATCAAACCATGAGAGGTCCTTAGCGGTGGGGAGTTATCCATTCCCACTTTCTTCTCTGGTTTCGTGTACTCCTGCCTTCCTCTTCCTGGACTCTTTTTATTTTTGAGTATCATCACTCTTGTTGTGATGTTAGAAAGGGCAAAGCCACCTGCGTGTGCTGGAAACAGGTTGGAAGCTGGGAAGTTTTTTACATGCCAAGGGGAGCTGACCAACAGGCTTTTGAGGGAATTTTCGCTTCACCATCATGGACTAACTCTTCTCTTGGTCTTCGATGCAGGTAACGAAAACACAGCAAGTCGACGAAGATAGGGAGTTTTTTATTATTATTATTTATTTTCAGAAATGGTCACACATGACGCTTTCTCTGCGTCCTCCGCATAATTCTGGGGGGGGGGGGGGGGGAGGTCGGAGGTGTGCGTGGAACTTGAACGAAAATGGTTTTAAGAGCAAGCTCCGAAGTACGTCAAATTAAGGACCCCCCCCCCCCCAAAAAAAAAAAAAAAAAAAAATCGGTGCCGAACACATGAAAAGTGTTATCGGTTACATAACCGATGAATGGCTACCAATTTCTTTATCTTTGTCCAATAAAACTGATCGCTTTGACCTCGTCATATTATATCGTCCCAGAAACAAACCATATCATATTATGCATGTGACATTGCCTTCTAAGACGCTTTTAAGTTACCAAACGATTATACATGTTATAGCGTTAGAAGTATGGTGTCGTATTATACCTTTTTGATTTCTTTAATCGGAGAGAGGTGAGACGTCCTAAGGAAACGTGTAATCAATGTAAAACACGACAGAAAGAGTTTTAGGATAAATCTTAGGTGACAATCCTCCCTAATACTTTAGTCATAAGAGTGCTTGGAGGGGAGTGCTCGGACGAAGAGAATGAAGATTCTAGAGTGTGAGTAATTTTGGTGGTCTCCGTGAGTAGGTTGCATATTGTTCCCTAGCTGTCTGTCGAGGTCTTATAGGGTTTATCTTGAGTCGAGCCAAGCCCCCCAAGCTGAAGTTGCTTCAGTCTGCACGTCGCTGTTGGTCGTTGTGCATACCCCAGGTAGCCTTCCCTGCTGTTCGTTGGTGGCAGAGGTTGGAGAGGGGAACTCTGGCCATCGAACTCTTCCATCGTCATCTCCAATATCCATTGTCATCTTGATGTCACTGAGAATCGAGGTATCTGAGGTGACGCTGAGCGTTGGTCAGAGGTCATCGAGCACTTCTCAGAGCCTACTGGCAGCATGCGTGTTGAATCGGCATGGGTCACCCATCCGGCAGCTTCGCAGCACAGCGGGTGGCCCGCCAGCCTCTGCTCCCCCTATAAAAAGGCCCCAGAGTCAGAAGAGAAGGAGAGAGGACATACAAGAAAGAAGAGAATAGACAGAAGAGAAGAAGGGAGAGGACATAGAAGAAGATAAGATAGGGAAGAGAGAAGAAGGGAGAGGACATAGAAGAAGATAAGATAGGGAAGAGCGAGAGTAGAGAAGAACCCCGAAGCCCCCTGCATCTGTAGAATGAAGGAGAAGAAGAAGAGAGTGAGGGAGAAGAAAGAAGAGGGAAAAGAGGAGAAGAGAGGTGAGGTGGGGGGGGGGGAGAGTCAATGCTTCACCCCCCCTTTTTTCCGGCCTTGTATTTTAGTATTTGCTCTCGATGTATCTCTTTTGTTTTCTCTTGCTTCTGCTACCTCGTTATGAGGCCCGAATGAAATGTATTTTCTCATTTTTCTGGTTGCTATCTCTTCACATGTTTTTTTTATAAAAAAAATTGTGTTGGCTTCCCCAGTGGATGAATGAAATGGATATGTGGAAGGCCTGGCGTGGTTTGTGTGTTTAATATGCATTTTCTTTTGCCCCACTCTAAACACATTCACTGTTTTCAGCTGTTCTTTTCCTGTTATTTGCTGCATCATTGCCTAGCTCGGCCAATGGGAAATATAGATAGCATCTTCAAAATATATATATACATAAATAGGCCTCTCAAGGGAGGGATTTGGAGTTTACCCAATGTCATGAGTATGACGCTGAATCCATACCCTCGGGGCTCATCTCCCTCTACGTTTATCTGAGGTTCCTTATAGATCCTCTGTTAGGCTTTTCTTTGTTCCCTCAGGTTGACCAGGCAGGGGGGGGGGGTATATAGCATTATTGATCTAAACATACATACATATGCAAATATGCCTCTCAAGGGGGATCTGGAGTTTACCCAGTGCCATGGGTATGACTCTGAAGCCAAACACTTGTGTCTTGCTTCCCTATAATTTTCCTTGAAATCCCCCATGAATTTTTGTTACGCATTCCCTTTGTCCTCTCAGACCGATCCAGTAGCTCCCTGCAAACTGAACCGACAGCCATTTAAAGTTGAACCGACAGCTCCCTTTTCTTGGCCCATCCGGCAGCTTGCCCTCAACGTGATCCGGCGGCCTTTTTCCCCTGATCCGGTAGCTACTTGCTGTAGCCTTGATCTAGCAACCTCTCAGGGTGATCCGACAGACCCTCATGTGCCTGGTCCGACAACTTCTGCATAGCTGGTCTTGCAACCTCTACACGCGTCGTACAATAGTCCCCTCTCCTATTCCTCTATCAATCGGTGGCATCTAACGCCCCCTCTCGTTCACTCTCGTTTCGCTCGTCTTTTTCATTTGATCTCGCCTTTCACTCGCAGCTTGTACGGTCCGAAGGTAATTATGGATGTTGCCGCTTTTGTGCGCATCCGTGAAATTAAGGGGTCATCTCAAGTTCTCGTGGATGAACACCCGCTTTACACCTCCTCAACACTCTGAGTTTAGGGGAGATGTTGCCAGAATTTCGTCAGGAGTTCAGTCAATAAACAAATAAATGGCGGAGCAATCATAATTTCGAAGAAAAGATCAAAGCAAATGGTAAATGAAAGAACAAGAATAACAATAGCAAAACGAAACGAAACGAAACAAAACGAAAGGCACAAAGCAAAAAAAAAAAGTATCTGCTGACAGGGTCAAGGCCCCTGTCGACATACTCTATCGATAGCGGCCAAACTCTGTCAACAGTAGACCTGTAAACGGATCGGATACGGAGCGGATAGTATGATATCTGAATTCGTATCCGATTAATAATCGAATTATCTGATTAGTAATCGAATTATCCATCGGATACTTTATTCGGATAAATACGAATTCGAATTCGGTTCGAATTTTAAATGGACAATTGTTAGGCCTACTTAGAGGTGAGTCGTGTAAGCGTCGTACGTTGTTTTATCAAAAAAAAATAAAGAGTGGAAGTTATTTTTATTTTGGAAGATGTTATCAAAAGATTAGACTTCGTCCAAAAAAAAAGTAGATAGTTTACCAAATGGTTGTAAGTGGATTTCTCATTTTTAAATTATATTTTGAGACAAAAAGGATAAAAAGAGTAATCAAATAATATATTAAGATTTAAGTTAATTATATATAGAATATATGTATCCTTAGATTTTTAACTAAAGGTTCTTATTCGGTCGGATAATATCCAACATAGATATCTCAATATCCGAATTCGTATCCGATTAATAATCAGATATCCGATATCCGATTAAATTATCCGTCGAATAATTTATTCGGATAATTATCCGATTAAACGAATACGAATTCGAATTCGGTTCAAATTTTAAACGGATAATTTCCAAGCCTAGTCAACAGAGTTTACCTCTATCGACAGACTCTGTCGACAGAGGTGGTGAATCTATAGACAGAGGTTTAACTCTATCGACTTATTTACTAGGCCCCTGATCGTTCTTCAATAATAAAATAAAATAAAATAAAATAAAATAAAATAAATAAAAAATAAAAAAGGGAAAGAAATGTATCAAACAAGAAGAGGAGGGGGATCTGATGACCTTTTAATCCATTAGAATGAGGCCATAATGATGAACCTCAAACAAAAAAAGGGATATATATATAATCGAGTGATAAGACCTAGAGTAGAAACTAATATATATATAATTAACCACAAAATAATAATAAATATATATATAATAATAATAATAAATCTAATAAGAAAAAGGGTTTTTTTACATAAATACCCCTCTAAATATCGGTTATGCCAAATATACCTCTCATTTGAGTATATTATCAAAAATATCCTCTATTTAATCTTAAATGTTGCAACTATGCCCCTGTAGTTTACTGTCGTCGACGGGAGGTGAATATTCCGTGGAATATCCTATCTATCGTCATTAATTGTAGTGAAATGAGGGATATATTTGGCATAATTGATATTTAGAGGGATATTTATGTAAAAAACTTAAATAATTTTACTGCTTAACTCATGTTTAACTCAAGTTAAATCAACGAAGGTTACGGTAAGGACATAGTTGTAACATTTAAGATTAAATAGAGGATATTTTTGATAATATGCTTAAATGAGGGGTATATTTGGCATAACCTATATTTAGAGGGGAATTTATGTAAAAAACCCTAAGAAAAAAGTATAATATAATAAAAATAAAAAAGGGATAATAAGAAATAATAATAATAATAATGAGAAAGAGGATAATGATCAAGGAACCGCTGGCATCTGATCCGGGGCCCCTTACCCCCTAGACCTTGTGTAAAGAAAATAGAAATGAGGCCCTCGCAAGTCAGGCTTGGATCTCGGGGACCGCCCCGCCATGGTCATGGCATGACTTTGCCTTGGGCCAACAACCCTTCGAATCCGGCCTACTGCCACTGGGATTCATCCCGCTTCTTTTATCACCAAACATCAAACTTGCCGCATTCCAGACAGACATTTTCCCAAATATCATTCATGTTTCCGCTACGCTTCTGACTTGGAATACTTTCCGAACATGGAACATGCGATGAATAAATGAAGAAGCTTAAGCGTCCTTGTTCTAACGCGGAACATTTCACTATGTTTTCGAATTATCCATTCCTTCTTTTATCGTTAATGCAAATCTCAGGTTATAGGGCCCTTCTTTCTGGCGACTAATCAAGAGTTTTCTCTCCTTTGGGGAGATATAATTAACGTCGTGACCTTTATGGCATGGTGGGTTCTGGTCCTATCTTCTGATTAGTCAGACGGCGCGCACCAGCGGCTTCAGGTCACTTTGATCTTTGGAGTCCGAATAAACCGTCACCTTGTGACTGACACGCCTGTGCACTAATAAACCAAAATAAAAAAATAAAATAAACGAATAAAATAAATAAATAAAATAACCTCCCACAAGTCTGGCACGCCCGGTGGGACTATAACCTCCCTTCATCTCCCCTCTAGAACCAAGAGCTCTTTTAGCCTCTCTCTGACATTCTAACTGTCTCGTTTAATTTGCAGGAAATAATGGCTGTCACCTTCGGATCTCTTGTCATTGAGAGCCACGCCAGGTACTGTTACCTGGCGGTCCCAACAAGCTTCGACAGCTTCCCACCGGTGGTAGGCTTCCCTAATTTCTTGGGGGTGGACTTCGTGAATTTGCTGGAGGTTGAGGCGCCCAATCCCAAAAAAACCAACATTCCCATCGTGGAAGTTGCTATGGTTAAGCCTACTGCTGCTAGGCTGCCAGCAAACATTGCTGACCGCGCGACGGTCAAGACAGTAAGTTGCTTTTTTCCACCATGCATATCCGAATGCCGGCTCAACTATCAAGAGATCGGCGTCTTACCAAATGAGAGTACAGAGGAGTGTTGCTACTGTTGCTTCCAAGGGCCGGGTCTCGACCACCGGCAAGACTATCCTCATAGGGAATGTTCGAGTTCACCTGAATGGAAGGAGAGTGGAAATGATCCCAGACAGGGCTGTCAATGGGCCGGTCCGGCCCGATAGGCCCGCGGGCTTGGCCCGATTTCGGGCCGGGCCGCAAGGTCATTTTCGGCCCGCGGACTTTTAGTCGGGCCTAAAAGCCCGGCCCGACTTGACCCGCTGGCCGGGCTCGGGCTTTGAGTTTGGCCCGCGGGCCGGCCCGGCCCGTTCTTTTTTTTTTATTCTCACTTCAAAATTTAAAAATTATTTAGTTAAAACTATGTTATTTTACTTAATGATAAATTTTAAAACTCTCTTTTTACATAAATTATGTAATTAATATCAAAATTTTAATTAATTTAGTGAGATTATATGCTTTATATTATTATTTTTATTATTTTATTTAAATTGTCGGGCTGGGCCTTAGTCGGGCTTTAAAATTTTTACATAATGTCGGGTCCGACCCGACCCGGCCCGACATAAGTCGGGCCCGGGCCGGGCTCGGGCCTTAATGTTGAGAAGTCGGGCTCGGGCCGGGCCGACCTAAGCTCGGCCCGGGCCCGGCCCATTGACAGCCCTAATCCCAGATCGGATCGTGTCGACCATCCCTGTGCACAATTCTTTTCAGGCACTGGGAAAAGTTGAGAAGAAGTATGCTGATAAGGCCCGCAGGCTGAAGAACAAGCTGGTCCAGAGGCCAGCCAAATTGAAACAAGTCTGGGTACCGAAAAGGACCCGGACTATTCCGCTGGCCCAAGAGAGGCCCAAAGAGGCTCACCGGAGAAGGCCAAGGCAAGATGAACGAGCTAAACTAGTAGCCCCGAGTCACCCCACGCCCGCATTTGCTGCACATGTGCGGCGGGATAATATCTATCATTGTTTCAAGCATCACAACAGAGTTGCCCACCCAGGGCATTTGACCCACAAGCCCCTTGTAGAAGAGAGGGCACTGCCACCTGCCTTCTCCTCCACGTAGGCGTGGGAGGAAGTAAACCCCTCTGGGTCACCAAAGGCTGCTACGGGCTATGGATATCGCCCGGGAAGGCCTCGAGTCCCAAGCTCTGCCTAGTGCAGAGTCAAGAATTTGTTCGAATGATTGCTATGAATCCCCGCCTCGGGAGGAGGTGAAGACTAGAATTTTAGTATTTGAAAGATTGACCTTTCCGCACAAGCCATCGAGAAGGATAGTGAGAAAAGGCAGAGGCTTACTTGTTTATGCTTTCAATATGGCTGGAGTGGCCAGCCGCTATGGAGCTCTGCCCGTAGAACATGAAAAAGTTGTTAGACTCGCTGAGAGGCAGGGTCCACTCACGAGAAGAGGAAAAGCTACAAACGAGGTGTGACAGACCCTCGCTAAGAAAACCAGGCTAGAGGAGGCTATGGCAGCCCTGACTACCAATGTGATTACAACTGAAGATGACGGTGGGATGCCGTCCACATTGTCCGAAGAAGTATCAGTTAAGGAAAGAGGTGGCATCCCCAACCCCTCTATAAATGACCCGGCCTTACTAATGTTGCTACAGAAATATCAGCAGGAGATTGAAATGCTGAAAAAGTAGCTAAATGAGAGGGACACCCATGCCTCTGCATCCAGACAGGTTGAAATCCTACCCGGGACGTCGGGGGGCAGTAGTCTGGTATTTGAAGCCTCGCCGCAGGCGGCCGCATCCCAGCCAGCGTCTAGCTATACTGGGGGCATTCCTCTCCAGCAACAATAACACACGGCTACGCCGCATCCCCCAACTCTTCCACATAAGGGGACCACTACTACACCACAGGCAACGATGTTGACAACGCCGCACATGCAACAGGCTCATTTCTACCCAAGTCCGATTGACCCGACAGTGATGAATAAACTAATGGTAGAACAAATGATAGAAATGAAATTGGCAGAGAGGGGCGACCATGACTACGCCTCATTTGATGTATACAGGGTACCGTACCCACCTCATCATGCTGCTAAGAGGTTGCCTCTTGGCATTAATAAGCCTCCAAAATTTGAAAAGTTCAATGGGTAAGGATCTCCGAGAGAGCACATTGCATACTATATTAATGTGATGGGAGACTTGGCCACTGACGAGTCGTATCTATTGAAATTCTTCGAGTCCACATTGACGGGGCTCGCCTTCGAGTGGTATTCGAGTCTGCCAGCCGGGTCTGTTATTGATTGGCCCGATATGCAAAGAAAATTTAAAGAGAGATTTCACATCGCCGAGCGGGAGGTGACAGTGGCAGAATTATATTCAACCAGGCGGAGGAATGATGAGTATGCCCTAGAATATATTAAAAGATGGAGGAATCTCAGCATGAGATGCAGGCGTCCACCGCACTAGGAGGATGCAGCCCAGATATGTAAGTAGAACTTGAGAAAAGAAGTCCTAGAGAGGATGATAGGCACTGAGGTCAAATCTTTTGACTGGATGAACAATATTGTGACAAAAATTGAAACATTCCTCTCAAGGTATTCCTCTTCTCCCGTCATCTCAGGCCAGAAGGCCAGGCCAGTTGATAAGCGGCCAACACCTAAAGAAGTTCACACAGTTGACTTCAAAGATTTTGAGCTGCAGAAAGAAAAAGACAAAGAGGTACCTAATCCTCCCCCGGCTAAACCTGCCGAGCGACGAGAGGGTCCTTCCGTACGGGAGAAGATGAAGAAGTTATATTCATTTCTTCGAGACAAGACTCGGGTCCTATTTGAATGGGCTACCAAATACAATAAGGTCACTCTCCCAAAGCCAAAAAGGCTGAACGACCTCAGGAGAAAGGATGACCCTCGTTTTTGCCCGTATCACCAGATGCTCGAGCATGCCATCGAGGAATGTTATGTCTTTAAGGACATCATTGAATCATTAATTAAGAAAGGAGAGCTCCAGATGGGGGAGTACAAAGTTGATCCCCCACGCCCGCATGAAATGCCTGTTTTGTGCATTATGTTTTGATGATGTCCCACTATAAGTCATTGGCTAATTATTTTAAAAAATCTAAAATATACTTTTTATTGGCTAAATGTGAGGAAAACAACAAGTATTCATGAATGCGTCTGATGGGTGTGCGGAACGGATGAACGCAGATCTAGAGGGGGGATGAATAGATCTACCCTAAAAAATTACCAACCTATAGCAGTTTAAAAATAATGCCGAACAAACTGAACTGCTGTAGACACAAACTCACAGACAGTGAATAATCAAAAATGAAATCTTTAGAGGAATTGCAGATAAGCAATGCAGATATTCAATTCACTAAAACTAAATTTCAGATAAGCAGTCTTTGAGTGATTCCATCAATCATCATTAGAGCGAAGATACAATCTCATCTACCAAGTATCAGGCGGAGGTATGATCTAGGATCCCTCACGCAAGAAACAACATTCCAGAATGGCGTGACCAAACTTTCCTGCCACAGCTTTTGATATACTTGATGTAGAGGAACTTGTAGTTCGTTCATGTGATGATGAGAATGAAATCAAATATAAACTGTAATGCAGTATGATAAGCAGATGATAATGACAGATGAAAGATTAATCAATCAAACTCATGCAAACCTGTTAGACGATCCTAAGCATTCATCTACCGGAGAGAAGACAAAATTGCAATAGCACAAGATAAGACAATTTTAAGGTGGTTCGATCTCTATCCAGAGATCTACGTCCACCCCTTACTCAACCGAGTAAGGCTTCCTGCTGACACACAGCTTGAACACCGCTGATCCACAACTTTGGGGATAGAAATCCCTACAACTGCTGAGTAGCACAGCTTGCTATCCGCTGAGCATTACAGCTTTGCTATCCGAGGAAACACCCTCGTCCGCTGAGCAATACAGCTTAACTCTACTGATTCACAGCTTACAAAGGATTCAAAAGGAAACCAAAGAAATGAAGAAAACCGCGTAAGAAATGAAGGTGGAAAACAAGAATGTAGCTCTTCGAATAGAGAAATCTGACTCTGGATTTGATCCAGAAGCCAAGGAGAGTCAGCCTCTTTCAGACCCTCTTCTTCCTCTCAGCTTCACTTCTTCTTCTCAACTCTCTTCTACGATACTCTGCTTTCTCTCAGAAAATGGCTCTCGCTATCATGCTCTCTCTTCTCTTCTCTTACTAAACTCTCCTCTTCCTCTTCTTCTCTTTCGCTTCTCTCGCTCTTCTATTCCTCTGATTATGTCGTTGCACCAACTTTTTGATCGCAAGAGAGGCCTTCTTATAGGGCTTCAGGCTGGGTTCCCAATAGCTCACACGTCCGGCATGTGGAAGGTTCGTTTCTACTTTTTTTTTTCAGAGAAGCCACGTGTCGGCTATAGATGGGACAACGATCCTCGTGGAGGAATGTCCAATGATTGCATCCCTTGGATCACATGCCAATCATTTATTCTTTTTAATCCACGGGCTCATGCTTCAAGTGCGAGTTCAAGTGGTCACATGACAGACAAAGATGTCTGCACCTCTGCAGTTCAGATGATCGAGAGTATGCCAAATTGAAAGAGATGCCTTAGTCTATAGAAGAAAAGTGAAAACATGGTTAGACCTTATATACGTAGCACAGACCTATATGCACAACTAACATTTACCTTAGCATATGACAAAGCCTGCTAACATCGACCTTATGCACAAGACCTTGCATACTAACACTGACCATATGCACGAGACCGCATACTAACACCGACCTTAGATGCAAGACTCTGCATACTAACACCGACTTTATGTATGCATGAAACATGAGCTAGCACAAACCTTAGATGCAAGGCTCTACATACTAACACAGACTTTATGTATGCATCAGGTGCAACTAGCATCGACTATGCATGACACTAGCACCGACCCTTTATGCAACTAGCATCGACCTTAGTATGCACAAGGTGCAACTAGCATCGACTTGACTTGATGGAAGGTGCAACTAGCGTCGACCTTACCTTATGAAATTTGATGCTAACATCGACCTTCATATGCTTGAATGCAAACATGCACCGACTGACTACAATATATGCATCGACCATCTAAGCATCAAGCAGTATCATGCACATACTTTTGCAAAACATGCACCGACTATATGCAATACACAAACCTGCACCGACTATATAAAAAATGCAAACCTGCACTAACCCTATGTTCTCAACAGAACCTGCACCGACTTCTATATGCGAGAGGCGAAACATCCATAGACCATTGCATGCAGTGTGCAAATGTTGCATCGACCTTAGCTGTAACTAGCACCGACCTTGAATGCATCGACCTTCTAACAGCAATTGAGACTTATTTTGACTTATACAGAGATGATGTTGTCAAAGTCAACTAGTGGTCAAACCACTGTTGCCAATGGTCAAACCACTGTTGCCAATCATTAAAACCAGACATGAATGACATCAAATCAGAGGAGACACAATATTCTCCCCCTTTTTGATGATGGCAACATTGCAATACTTTGATGACAACACAGATACATTATGAGTCAGAAACAACAAGGGGCCACAGTTATGCATGGATAAATATAGTCAAATCAAGAACAATCTCACTCCTTGCATAGTCTACACTCTCTCTCCCCCTATGACAGAGAATTTTCTTCCCTTCAAAGCTTCAAAGGATTTCTCTCCCCCTTTGCCATCAGCGAACAAGGAACTGGAGAGAGACAATGGAATCTAGGATTTGAAAGCAAGAGATCTGATTTACAAACTAAATAATCTTTCATTAAACAAGCATACAGAGATCAGACTCTTCTTAGAATAAGAGTATAGATAATGCAACCTTGATGAAATCTGATTTATGGGTAATGGAAGTTAGAGTGTATCAACTCTACTCTTTGAAAAGGTTTGAATTAGCCATTAATAGCAATAAACCACACATACACTAATCACGTCAGAACAATCGATCTTCAACTTACTTATGTAGAATTTAAAGAGGTTCTTAAGAGGACCTAGAACAAGTGTTGAGATTAAACAAGTTGTGGAAACTTTGTGTAGGGGTCAGATGAATTCAATTATATGTCCACAAAAACTTGTGAGCAGGCAGGTATAATCCATACCTTTGGACATGGAGATACACGTTGATCAGACGCCAGTACCCCCAGTTTACTCAGTAGGATGTACCATTCTGTTTCAATTGTTTAACAGAGATAACTGAAGCACGTTATGACATAGGTTCGTCCTATTTCATTGATAGAAAACCCAGTTTCTCTGTGCATTAAATCATTGCTCTGCCAATTACTTTTGACACAATTTTATACTTTTTAAATAGAGTTAACTAAAGCACATTATGACATGGGTTTATCCTCTTTCTTTGATGGAGGACCCAGTTTCTCTGTGACTTAAGCTAGTGCTCTACAAATTAAGTATTGACTCAAAAGTTTTATATATATAGCTACGCTTTTGGTTTTGTTTAAAAACAACACTCAATAACTAAGTTTCTCAACTAAGAGTCCTTGAGAATTTTTGATTTTCAGTTTCAGAAAGACAGAAGCAGACGCAACATGTAAATGATGGTTGAGAGCTATTAACTTTAACGAACAATCCTTTTTCATTGAGCAAACCTTTAGACTCTAAGGTTCATTAAGCATAAATCATCAGTTCATTCATGGTGCATTCAGATTCTTACAGAAGTAGGTATCTGATTTTAGTAGCTTAGAGTAGTGAACTTATTATCAATTTGTCATTCTTCCAGATTCTGAGAAGTGAAAGTAGATGAGATGCAAAGTGATGTCCAGTTGAAGGTCAAAGTGTATCTCAAGAGAAGTAATCTAAATATTAAATAATACTCAGTGATATTGACTGAATGAGACTTTGGTTCTGAGAAGTTCAGATATAAGAATAAGAATTGATAGACAGATTATGAACTCTCTTTAACAAAAAGAAACACAAGCTCCCCCTGACACTATGCAACACTTTTGGACACAGCATGTTAACCTATCATACTTCTATGACAATGCTAGACACAAATGCATGACTCAACATATGACTCTTGACTCAAGGTACCAGGTGGAGGACTAGCCTCTACACATGATGTGGGTTTGCAGACAGAAGATATCTGCCCTTCTCCCAACTATCATTTTATATACCTTTGAGAATAAGATACCAAGTGATGGGTATGAGGCAAGGTATGCAGTTATGCTATAGACAGATTAACTCTAAAGACAACCTGAAGCATGTGCAAATGAAGCATTCATTTAGAGGCAATTTATTCAGGATAGACAGGAATGAATGTTTATTTATCATGCTGAAATTTACATAAGCCTAGTTCCCTTCTTAAGAGTTTAAATCTATCATTTCCAAGGTGCTTAGTAAAGATATCAGCAATCTGTTTTTCTGATCCAATGAAGTGAAACTCAATTTCATTCTTACTTACCTCATCTCTTAAGAAGTGATGTTTAATTTCAATGTGCTTGGTCCTAGAGTGATGAACATGATTTTTTGTTAATGAAATAGAACTTGTGTTATCACACAAAATAGGTGTGCATCCTAGATTGATGTGATAATCAGCAAGTTTGTGCTTTATCCATAAGACTTGGGCTGCACAATTCCCTGCTGCAACATATTCTACTTCAACAGTGGAAAGAGCAATAGTGTGTTGCTTCTTAGATACCCATGATACTAGACAGCCACCAAGATATTGACAAAATCCACTAGTACTTTTTCTATCTATTCTGCACCCGGCATAATCTGCATCAGTGTAAGCTACAAGGTCAAACTCACACTAGCAAGAAACCATAGACCTAAGTAAGGGGTGCCTGATAGATATCTAAAGATCATTTTCACTGCACTCATGTGTGATTCTCTAGGACTAGCCTGAAATCTAGTACATAAATATACTGAGAATTGAATATCAGGTCGAGATGTAGTAAGGTATAAAAGGGATCCGATCTTACCTCTATAAAGCTTGGTGTCAACCAATTAACCTTTTGAGTCACCATCAAGACTAGTTGAGGTTCCCATAGGTGCTGTTATTGCTTTGAGATTTTCTATTTGATATTTCTTTAGCAGGTCCCTTAGGTACTTGGACTGTGTGATGAAGCTTCCCTCCAATGTTTGATTGACTTGCAAACCAAGGAAAAACTTCAATTCTCCCATAGAACTCATTTCAAATTCATCTGTCATTAATTTAGAAAATTCCTCACACATTTCAGATTTAGTAGACCCAAACAATATATCATCTACGTAAATCTGAGCAATAAGAATGTCTTTGTTACTCACCTTAGTGATGCGGGACGAGACCACGGACACGACTCGAATGAGGAATGCAGTCCTCGGACTCTAGGTGAGCTCGTGATTGTCCCTTAACGAGGGAAGCGTCGGACGTGCACGGTTGAGAAACCGGCAAGAGCTAGGGTGGTCAATTCTCTTTTGTGCCCGGATCGGGTCACGGGACGGTCACATTCTCTCTCGCAGCAGCAGCGGTGAAATAAATATTACGAGCTAACGGCCCTACACATCCTCTCTAGCAGCGGCATATAAAGCATATAAGGAAATAAGCGAAATGCCGAGTGTAAGAGCGAATACGATACCTCCACGCTCTCGGCGTGGGGAAGACGGACCCGGCCGAACTCGTACTCCCGGGACGGTTAACACACAAATGTTACATTAAGAAATCACTGCCCACTCCACGTAGGGAGGTAAAGGGCTACACAAATGGGCCCGGGAGGACCGATTCCGGGTTGACGGGCGGCTTCACGCGTAGCTTCGGCCGCACCCGTACTCGCGACCGTGGGGCCCACGTGCTGTCCGGAGGGGCCGTGTGGGACCCGGTGGCACTGCTATAGTGGGGACACTTGGGGAAGCGCTCCCCGGGATGGCGGCACGCTGGTTCGCCGGCTGGAGGCCGGGCGGCTCCGATCGGCACCGGTCGGAATAACCGGCCACGGATCTACCAGTTCTACTTTCAGGCGCGCGCTCCGGCGAGAACGGACTCTGCGATCAGCCCCGATGTCGGATCGACACGAAACTGGCGTCGTTAGAAAGCTGCTTCAAAGGGCTTCAATCCTATGGGATTACAGAAAAATAAACAGCTTTGTACGTCTTGTTGGCGAATTTTGATAGCTGCTGTAGTACAGTGCCTGAATTCTCAGATCAACAGGGAACTTGTCTGAGAACTGGCATTGACTGATAGGTAGACCTCCGATTCAGAAGTTGTGTTCTTCATCAAAGTTGTAGGAAATTGAACAAAGAAGACGGAAACAGTTTTTGGGACAGGTTTGGAGGTGGCTACAAATTGTTATGATTTGTATACTAGCAGTGAGTCAGATCTGGAAAATGGCTGACAGCACTGTAGATGGCTCTGAAAACGAATTTTGAAAAATGGATGGATGGCTGATCAAAAATTAGGAAAATTCAAGGAGTGATGGGACGGTGGACAAAACTCCCAGTAAAATTGGGAGGGTTTGGAAAAATCAACAAGATGGTCGGAGGGGGGGATTACAGGGGTGCTATCACACAGATCTGAAACTGGACAGAACTGGGAAACAGAGACACACAAAATTTGAAAAATAGTAAATGATGGAATTTGGACGGGATTTTATTTGTGGTGGTGGGGATTGAAGATAGGAACACACCATAAAATTTTTAGATCAAGAAGAGCTCGGGGCAGACTGCAGAATTTCGTGGAAGGGGCTACTGTTGGCTGAAGACAGAACTTCGACGGTGGCTCGATGGCGGTCCGATGGTGGCACGAACGGCGGCGGCGGCGGCGGCACAGATCACAACCAGAGATTGAGGGGAGGGGATAGAGATAAAACCACTCTAGAATTGGGGGTTGGAGGAGATGAACACCAGGGGAGAGGGGAGGGGCACAAGAAGTACTCTTGATTTTTCAACAATTTTCTCTTCATTAATGCCAACAAATGGAAAATACAACCTTTTATATGCTATGTATCTAATCAAATGTAGACCCTTGGATCTAGGGATGGGGAATGGAGGGCTGGGATGAAGTGTGAATAACACACATAAAAATAATAAAATAATAAGGGGAGGGGCGCCCCCTTGACCAAGAGGGGACAAGTTGGAAGGGTAGGTATCCTACCTTGGAAAATTTACCCCCTTTGTCTCCCATGTGGTCAATTGGCATTCAACCCTTCTAGATGGCCACCTAGGATGGTTTGACCAGCCCCACATGGGTGACATGGACCAATGGAAAAGGGCTGAGGGCCCCCTTGCTTGGGCCTACTGGAATTTTACATATAAACCCACTAAGACCTACAATTGCATACCCATATAGCACAAGGGTATACATACAAATATGAAAGGACATAAATGCAACAAAATGTGGACGGTCTTGCTTCGATGTCCCCATCAATTCTCCCCGGGTGGGAGGAACTCGACCCCGTCGAGTAGGGGTATGGATGCTCGAGTACTCCGGCGGATCCGTCACCGTGCCAAGTTGCGCGGGTATGCTCCACTCCAAGTGGTCGTCACCTGCTCATTCCATATATACTCGATATGCACAAGCTGCTATGGGCTAGAGGTGGACACTCCGGGTGGAACACTCGCAAAAGGGGAGGAGGCGGCTCAAAGACTCACTAGGAATCACCGCTGGGTCCCTGTAGGTGACTGATCCGGGTATAGATATAGAACCGATCCCATACTCATCGAGCGAGTCCACTCGCCTATCACTCATAAGAGACTGTCAATGAGCACAAGACACATGCAGACTCACCAAGCACTAACACACGTATGCAAACCACACAAACAATCGACTCAAAACACACCACATAAACAAACCACACAAAGAAAACACACTGACTCATATATGACCCTAGACTTAAGATGGTAACATCGAGCCTACTAAGTGGCTGCATCCTGGGCGGCGGGAGAGCCGTCCAGTTCTTCTCCCAAGGCATAGCACTCATCGGCTAGTGCCTGATCGGCCTCACAAGTGACAAGTTCAAGCTCAGATGGCAAGGCCTCCTCAACCCCTAGGGCTAGTGTGGCACAAGTGGGACATTGGTTGGCGAAGTGGCCAAACCCATGACAAAGGAAACATTACAGCCGGGACCGACTGCTCTCTCCGATAAGAGGGGCCTTACCCTTATCCTCCCGACGGGTAGGGGGCGTAGGTAACAAGGGCGGAGGTGTATGCGCCGTGGGCAACAGGGGAGGAAGTGTCCGAGCCAGGGGACGGGAAATGGGTGCCGGTGGATGGGGTGGAGGTAGATCCCGTGGTGGGGGAGGTCGAGGTCTAGAAGCGAAGTGCTCCTGACGGGCGGACTCCTGAGGACGAGCCATGGGTCCCCTCGGGTATGAACCTAAGGAGCCACGGGAATCACTACGGGGAGGAGCGGGGCTCCACCGTGGAATAGACTCGAACTCTCCCTCGAATTGCTCCATCTCGAGAGCAACTTGATATGCATCCTCCAACTTGTCCACCTTGCGGCGGAGAAGCTCATACCGTAGGTGCGGGCGTAGACCACGCCGAAACCGAGAGACGGTAAGGGAATCTTCCTCCGTGGCATCACATTGCAAGTAGTATTCAACAAATTCAGCGATGTAATCAGAGACGGACCGGTCTCCTTGGGTGAGGCTTTGCCACCTCTCTATAAGACGCTGGCGGTAGGAGGTAGGGAGGTACTTCTTCCTAAGCTTCTCCCTCATATCGGTCCACGTATCGATCAGGGGTTCTTGACGATGAAACAATAGGTTCTCCATGTTCCTCCAATAGGTTTGTGCTTGGCCTAAAAGTTTCATCCTGGCGTACTTGACTTTCGTTGGTCCGACATCTAGAACCACTCAAAATATCGGTCTATACCAGCCTCCCAATCAAGATAGACCTTTGGGTCTAAGGACCCGTCAAAGGTGGGAGGGTCGGCCCGAACGGTCCGAAGGGCTCGTTCATCCATATCTTGGTCGTGGGTACGCTGTGTAGGGCGATGATCACGACCATGTCCCCGATGCTTATTATCAGACTCATAGTCATGCACCTCGGGGACTTCGTGCCTCCTAACAGCTACCCCTTGAACCCTTGGAGTCGCGGGTTGTTGAACCGGCTCCGGTTGACCTTGTGTAGGTGGGACGGGTGCCTGGACGGGGGCAATCGGATGTGTCTCGACTGGTCCTTTCTCTAGTGCGGCGACTCTCCCGACCAATCCCTAAACGGACTGGCTCGACCCGGCGGCCCTATCCTCTACGGCCTTCATCCTCTCTTCTAGGCGGGTGCCTAGACCATTCACTCGGGTACTCACTCCTTCCATCCTATCCATCCGGGTACTTAAATCACCCATTTGCGTATCCAACCCATCAAGACGCGTATGCAATCCTTGCACTTGTCCCATAAGATTTTGGAACATTTCGACCACAGCTGACGCATCGAGACTAGTGGCTCGGGGATCCGCCATAGGTGGTGGTGGGGGTGAGTACTGAGTACCCCTACGAGTGGGCATGCAAACACACCGACTAGAAGACGCCGACTAAAGCAAACACACTAATGCAAAATGATGCGCCTAGACTTAACCAAAACTCGGTACGTGGCGGAGATAACCGATCCGAAGTTCACTCGCGCAAGTGTGCGGCCTTCCCGATAGGCGTAGCCTAACGTTCGGACAACACCTTTTGATATACTGAGTAAAGGGATGTAAATGCAAAAAGACACTTTCTTTTTTGTTTTAAAACAATGATGACCCTAAACACGACTTAGATAATGACTAATGACTAGACGTAAATGACACACTCCTTTTTTTTTTACACCCTAGACTCAAACTCGCTCTGATACCAAATTGATGCGGGACGAGACCACGGACACGACTCGAATGAGGAATGCAGTCCTCGGACTCTAGGTGAGCTCGTAATTGTCCCTTAACGAGGGAAGCATCGGACGTACACGGTTGAGAAACCGGCAAGAGCTAGGGTGGTCAATTCTCTTTTGTGCCCGGATCGGGTCACGGGACGGTCACGCTCTCTCTCTCGCAGCAGCGGTGAAATAAATATTACGAGCTAACGGCCCTACACATGCTCTCTAGCAGCGTCATATAAAGCATATAAGGAAATAAGCGAAATGCCTAGTGTAAGAGCGAATACGATACCTCCACGCTCTCGACGTGGGGAAGACGGACCCGGCCGAACTTGTACTCCCGGGACGGTTAACACACAAATGTTACATTAAGAAATCACTGCCCACTCCACGCAGGGAGGTAAAGGGATACACAAATGGGCCCGGGAGGACCGATTCCGGGTTGACGGGCGGCTTCACGCGTAGCTTCGGCCGCACCCGTACTCGCGACCGTGGGGCCCACGTACTGTCCGGAGGGGCCGTGTGGGACCCGGTGGCACCGCTGTAGTGGGGACACTTGGGGAAGCGCTCCCCGGGATGACGGCACGCTGGTTCGCCGGCTGGAGGTCGGGCGGCTCCGATCGGCACCGGTAGGAATAACCGGCCACGGATCTGCCGGTTCTATTTTCAGGCGCGCGCTCCGGCGAGAACGGACGCTGCGATCAGCCCCGATGTCGGATCGACACGAAACTGGTGCCGTTAGAAAACTGCTTCGAAGTGCTTCAACTCTATGGGATTACAGAAAAATAAACAGCTCTGTACTTCTTGTTGGCGAATTTTGATAGCTGCTGTTGTACAGTGCCCGAATTCTCAGATCAATAGGGAACTTGTCTGAGAACTGGCGTTGACTGATAGGTAGACCTCCGATTCAGAAGTTGTGTTATTCATCAAAGTTGTAGGAAATGGAACAAGGAAGATGGAAATAGTTTTTGGGACAGGTTTGGAGGTGGCTACAAATTGTTATGATTTGTATACTAGCAGTGAGTCGGATCTGGAAAATGGCTGACAACACTGTAGATGGCTCTGAAAACGAATTTTGAAAAATGGATGGATGGCTGATCAAAAATCAGGAAAATTATAGAGTGAGGGGACGGTGGACAAAACTCCCAGTAAAATTGGGAGGGTTTGGAAAAATCAACAACATGGTCGGAGGGGGGGATTACAGGGGTACTGTCATACAGATCTGAAACTAGACAGAACTGGGAAACAGAGACACACAAAATTTGAAATATAGTAAATGATGGAATTTGGACGGGATTTTTTCTTTGGTGGTGGGGATTGAAGATAGGAACACACCATAAAATTTTTAGATTAAGAAGAGCTCGGGGAAGACTGCAGAATTTCGTGGAAGGGGCTGCTGTTGGCTGAAGATAGAACTTCGACGGTGGCTCGATGGCGGTCCGATGGTGGCACAAACGGCGGCGGCGGTGGCACAGATCACAACCAGAGATTGAGGGGAGGGGATAGAGATGAAACCACTCTAGAATTGGGGGTTGGAGGAGATGAACACCAGGGGAGAGGGGAGGGGCACAAGAAGCACTCTTGATTTTCCAACAATTTTCTCTTCATTAATGCCAACAAATGGAAAATACAACCTTTTATATGCTATGTATCTAATCAAATGTAGACCCTTGGATCTAGGGATGGGGAATGGAGGGTTGGGATGAAGTGTGAATAACACATACAAAAACAATAAAATAATAAGGGGAGGGGCGCCCCCTTGACCAAGAGGGGACAAGTTGGAAGGGTAGGTAGCCTACCTTGGAAAATTTACCCCCTTTGTCTCCCATGTGGTCAATTGGCATTCAACCCTTCTAGATGGCCACCTAGGATGGTTTGACCAGCCCCACATGGGTGACATGGACCAATGGGAAAGGGCTGAGGGCCCCCTTGCTTGGGCCTACTGGAATTTTACATATAAACCCACTAAGACCTACAATTGCGTACCCATATAACACAAGGGTATACATACAAATATGAAAGGACATAAATGCAAACAAAATGTGGACGGTCTTGCTTCGATGTCCCCATCAATTCTCCCCGGGTGGGAGGAACTCGGCCCCGTCGAGTAGGGGTATGGATGCTCGAGTACTCCGGCGGATCCGTCACCGTGCCAAGTAGCGCGGGTATACTCCACTCCAAGTGGTCGTCACCTGCTCATTCCATATATACTCGATATGCACAAGCTGCTATGGGCTAGAGGTGGACACTCCGGGTGGAACACTCGCAAAAGGGGAGGAGGCGGCTCGAAGACTCACTAGGAATCACCGCTGGGTCCCTGTAGGTGACTGATCAGGGTATAGATATAGAACCGATCCCATACTCATCGAGCGAGTCCACTCGCCTCTCACTCATAAGAGACTGTCAACGAGCACAAGACACATGCAGACTCACCAAGCACTAACACACGTATGCAAACCACACAAACAATCGACTCAAAACACACCACATAAACAAACCACACAAAGAAAACACAGTGACTCATATATGACCCTAGACTTAAGATGGTAACATCGAGCCTACTAAGTGGCTGCATCCTGGGCGGTGGGAGAGCCGTCCAGTTCTTCTCGCAAGGCATAGTACTCATCGGCTAGTGCCTGATAGGCCTCATAAGTGACAAGTTCAAGCTCAGATGGCAAGGCCTCCTCAACCCCTAGGGCTAGTGTGGCACGAGTGGGACATTGGTTGGCGAAGTGGCCAAACCCATGACAATGGAAACATTGCAGCCGGGACCGACTGTTCTCTCCGATAAGAGGGGCCTTACCCTTATCCTCCCGACGGGTAGGGGGCGTAGGTAACAAGGGTGGAGGTGTAGGCGCCGTGGGCAACAGGGGAGGAAGTGTCGGAGCCAGGGGACAGGCTAGGTGTGCCGGGGGACGGGCAACGGGTGCCGGTGGATGGGGTGGAGGTAGATCCTGTGGTGGGGGTGGTCGAGGTCTAGGAGCGAAGTGCTCCTGACGGGCGGACTCTTGAGGATGAGCCATGGGTCCCCTCGGGTATGAACCTAAGGAGCCACGGGAATCACTACGGGGAGGAGCGGGGCTCCACCGTGGAATAGACTCGAACTCTCCCTCGAATTGCTCCATCTCGAGAGCAACTTGATATGCATCCTCCAACTTGTCCACCTTGCGGCGGAGAAGCTCATACCGTAGGTGCGGGCGTAGATCACGCCGAAATCGAGAGACGGTAAGGGAATCTTCCTCCGTGGCATCACATCGCAAGTAGTATTCATCAAATTCGGCGATGTAATCAGAGACGGACCGCTCTCCTTGGATGAGGCTTTGCCACCTCTCTATAAGACGCTGGCGGTAGGAGGTAGGGAGGTACTTCTTCCTAAGCTTCTCCCTCATATCGGTCCACGTATCGATCGGGGGTTCTTGACGATGAAACAATAGGTTCTCCATGTTCCTCCAATAGGTTTGTGCTTGGCCTAAAATTTTCATCCTGGCGTACTTGACTTTTCATTGGTCCGACATCTCGAACCACTCAAAATATCGGTCTATACCAGCCTCCCAATCAAGATAGACCTTTGGGTCTAAGGACCCGTCAAAGGTGGGAGGGTCGGCCCGAACGGTCCGAAGGGCCCGTTCATCCATATCTTGGTCGTGGGTACTCCGTGTAGGGCGATGATCACGACCATGTCCCCGATGCTCATTATCGGACTCATAGTCATGCACCTCGGGGACTTCGTGCCTCCTAACAGCTACCCCTTGAACCCTTGGAGTCGCGGGTTGTTGAACCGGCTCTGGTTGACCTTGTGTAGGTGGGACGGGTGCCTGGACGGGGGCAATCGGATGTGTCTCGGCTGGTCCTTTCTCTAGTGCGGCGACTCTCCCGACCAATCCCTGAACGGACTGGCTCGACCCGACGGCCCTATCCTCTACGGCCTTCATCCTCTCTTCTAGGCGGGTGCCTAGACCATTCACTTGGGTACTCAGTCCTTCCATCCTATCCATCCGGATACTTAAATCACCCATTTGCGTATCCAACCCATCAAGACGCGTATGCAATCCTTGCACTTGTCCCATAAGATTTTGGAACATTTCGACCACAGCTGACGCATCGAGACTAGTGGCTCGGGGATCCGCCATAGGTGGTGGTGGGGGTGAGTACTGAGTACCCCTACGAGTGGGCATGCAAACACACCGACTAGAAGACGCCGACTAAAGCAAACACACTAATGCAAAATGATGCGCCTAGACTTAACCAAAACTCGGTACGTGGCGGAGATAACCGATCCGAAGTTCACTCGCGCAAGTGTACGGCCTTCCCGATAGGCGTAGCCTAACGTTCGGACAACACCTTTTGATATACCGAGTAAAGGGATGTAAATGTAAAAAGACACTTTTTTTATTTTAAAACAATGATGACCCTAAACACGACTTAGATAATGACTAATGACTAGACGTAAATGACACACTCCTTTTTTTTTGACACCCTAGACTCAAACTCGCTCTGATACCAAATTGATGCGGGACGAGACCACGGACATGACTCGAATGAGGAATGCAGTCCTCGGACTCTAGGTGAGCTCGTTATTGTCCCTTAACGAGGGAAGCGTCGGACGTGCACGGTTGAGAAACCGGCAAGAGCTAGGGTGGTCAATTCTCTTTTGTGCCCGGATCGGGTCACGGGACGGTCACGCTCTCTCTCTCGCAGCAGCGGTGAAATAAATATTACGAGCTAACGGCCCTACACATCCTCTCTAGCAGCGGCATATAAAGCATATAAGGAAATAAACGAAATGCCGAGTGTAAGAGCGAATACGATACCTCCATGCTCTCGGCGTGGGGAAGACGGACCCGGTCGAACTCGTACTCCCGGGACGGTTAACACACAAATGTTACAGCAAGAAATCACTGCCCACTCCACGCAGGGAGGTAAAGGGCTACACAAATGGGCCCGGGAGGACCGATTCTGGGTTGACGGGCGGCTTCACGCGTAGCTTCGGCCGCACCCGTACTCGCGACCGTGGGGCCCACGTGCTGTCCGGAGGGGCCGTGTGGGACCTGGTGGCACCGCTGTAGTGGAGACACTTGGGGAAGCGCTCCCCGGGATGGCAGCACGCTGGTTCGCCGGCTGGAGGCCGGGCGGCTCCGATCGGCACCGGTCGGAATAACCGGCCACGGATCTGCCGGTTCTGTTTTCAGGCGTGCGCTCCGGCGAGAACGGACGCTGCGATCAGCCCCAATGTCGGATCGACACGAAACTGACACCGTTAGAAAGCTGCTTCAAAGGCATTCAACCCTATAGGATTACTGAAAAATAAACAGCTCTGTACTTCTTGTTGGAGAATTTTTATAGCTGCTGTTGTACAATGCCTGAATTCTCTGATTAACAGGGAACTTGTCTGAGAACTGGCATTGACTGATAGGTAGACCTCCGATTCAGAAGTTGTGTTCTTCATCAAAGTTGTAGGAAATTGAACAAGGAAGACGGAAATATTTTTTGTAATAGGTTTGGAGGTGGCTACAAATTGGTATGATTTGTATACTAGCAGTGAGTCGGATCTGGAAACTGGCTGACAGCACTGTAGATGGCTCTGAAAATGAATTTTGAAAAATGGATGGATGGCTGATCAAAAATCAGGAAAATTATAGAGTGAGGGGACGGTGGACAGAACTCCCAGTAAAATTGGGAGGGTTTGGAAAAATCAACAACATGGTCGGAGGGGGAGATTACAGGGGTACTGTCATACAGATCTGAAACTGGACAGAACTGGAAAACAGAGACACACGAAATTTGAAATATAGTAAATGATGGAATTTGGATGGGATTTTTTTTTTGGTGGTGGGGATTGAAGATTGGAACACACCATAAAATTTTTAGATTAAGAAGAGCTTGGGGAAGACTGCAGAATTTCGTGGAAGGGGCTACTATTGGCTGAAGATAGAACTTCGACGGTGGCTCGATGGTGGTCCGATGGTGGCACGAACGGCGACGGCGGCGGCACAGATCACAACCAGAGATTGAGGGGAGGGGATAGAGATGAAACCACTCTAGAATTGAGGGTTGGAGGAGATGAACACTAGGGGAGAGGGGAGGGGCACAAGAAGCACTCTTGATTTTCTAACAATTTTCTCTTCATTAATGCCAACAAATAGAAAATACAACCTTTTATATGCTATGTATCTAATCAAATGTAGACCCTTGGATCTAGGGATGGGGAATGGAGGGCTGGGATGAAGTGTGAATAACACACACAAAAATAATAAAATAATAAGGGGAGGGGCACCCCCTTGACCAAGAGGGGACAAGTTGGAAGGGTAGGTAGCCTACCTTGGAAAATTTACCCCCTTTGTCTCCCATGTGGTCAATTGGCATTCAACCCTTCTAGATGGCCACCTAGGATGGTTTGACCCCCCACATGGGTGACATGGACCAATGGGAAAGGGCTGAGGGCCCCCTTACTTGGGCCTACTGGAATTTTACATATAAACCCACTAAGACCTACAATTACATACCCATATAACACAAGGGTATACATACAAATATGAAAAGACATAAATGCAAACAAAATGTGGACGGTCTTACTTCGATGTCCCCATCACTTAGTGAATAGGGTCTGGTCAACTTCTCCTCTTAAAAAACCCTTACCTGTGAGGAAGGAGCTCAGCCTGTCGTACCAGGCCCTGGGAGCTTGCTTCAGTCCATACAATGCCTTATCTAATTTATAAACATGATCAGGAAAATCAAGGCATTCAAAACCTGGAGGTTATTTAACATACACATCCTTCTTTATCAACCCATTCAAAAAGGCAGATTTCACGTCCATCTACAGCAATTTTATTCCTAGGCTACAAGCAAATGCTAAAAGTATTCTGATAGCTTCTAATCTGGCAACAGGAGCAAAAGATTCTTCAAAATCTACCCCATATTCTTGGATGTAACATTGTGCCACTAGCCTAGCTTTATTTCTAACTACCTTTCCCTGCTCATCAGTTTTATTCCTGAAAACCCATTTAGTGCCTATAACTGAGCCATGTGAGGGATTAGGGACTAGGTGCCATATCTTGTTCCTTTCAAATTGGTTCAGCTCATCATGCATGGCATTTATACAATGCACATCCTCTAAGGCACTATCTATGTTTTTTGGTTCAATTTGAGAGACTAGTGCAAAAGAATTTAACTCATTTTCAATCCTAAAATGTGATCTAGTCCTAGGGGGTTCATTCAGATTGCCAATTATATTCTCTAAAGGATGATCTTTAAGAACTCTAACATTGGTAAGCTGATTACCTGGTTCTGCATTTTCCTCCCCCTGAGGTCTAGACCCATTTGTCTCACCATTTTTTGCAGGTTCCGTATTTGGCTCTTCTTTACTCTCAAGAATATCACCATCAGCTTTGTCTCTGAAAAAAATAGTTTCAGATTTGTTAGCATGCTCATCGAAGACAACATGTGGCGATTCCTCTACAATTTTAGAGTTAAGATTATATATTCTATAGGCTCTGGACATTTCAGAATAACCTAGAAAAATTCCAGGTTCACTCTTAGGTTCAAATTTATCAAGGTCTCTTTTAGCATTCACATGAATAAAACACTTACAACCGAAGACCTTGAAATGTGCTAGTGAAGGTTTCTTACCTTTAAGAATTTCATAGAGAGTCTTTTGAGTGAAAGGTCTTACCAAGGCTCTGTTAATAATGTAACAGGAAGTGCTTACAGCCTCAGCCCAGAACTTCCTAGGCAGATTTCTTTCAACCAGCATTGTCCTAGCCATTTCCACTAGAGTTCTATTCCTCCTTTCAACTACTCCCTTCTGTTCTGGAGTTCTTGGAGAAGAGAACATGTGGTTAATCCCATTTTCCCTGCAGAAAATACCAAATTGTGAGTTTTCAAACTCACCTCCATGATCAGACAAGATATTCAGAATTGAATGCTCATTAATCTGATTTATTTTGTGATAAAATTCCTGAAATTCCACAAATGCATCATTTTTATGAGTCAGGAAAAATATCCATGTAAACCTAGAGAAGTCATCTATTAAAACATTACCATATCTTTTACCAGATAAGCTGGCTGATCTAGATGGTCCAAATAAATCCATGTGTATCAGCTCAAGTGGTTTAGAAGATAGGCTTTCAGTTTTTGACTTAAATGACTTTCTAGCTTGCTTGCATTGAGTACATGTCTCACAGATTTTATTATTTTTATTGAATGAGATTTCAGGGAGACCTTTTATCATGCTGTGTTTATTTAATTTGTGCAACTGTCACGTCCCGAACCGATAGCAGCGAAACGTATAGTTCGGAACGCGGCAGTGATACAGTCGTGGATAATCAGAGCAAACATAAGACACAAAATTCCAAGGTCCAAACAATATGGACAAACATAATCTTTATTTATACTCAAATATTTGAATTACGTAACTTGACTCACTTACATAAGTAAAGAAAGGACTCACTATTACACTTAATAAAAAAAGACTCAATAAAAATAAAGACACTGACTCGATTCTCCATGGCACTAATCACTATTGCCCTTTCCCGTCTGATTGAATATCTTCGACATTATTACCTGAAAAATGTTAAAATAGGTCGATGAGCAAAAAGCTCAGTAAGAATTACATCCCCTGTCAAGTAGGATATAAGTGATTAGCCAATTAATCATGTTCGCGGACATGTAAAGCATGAATGATAATCAAGAAGGGTGATCATTTTCTAAAGCAAGGACAGATATAACTGAAGAGGAAGGAAAATAATTTCCTTACTGAATCAAGGATGGATTTCAGAAATAAACAAGGTAAGAAGTTGCAGATGAACGTAACTTTAGAGTTGGCCAGATCATAGCAGTATTCCAATAATGATAAGCAAAAAATAATCAGTCTATCTGATTATCAGAATAACAGAATAACAGGATTTCTGGAATGTATAACAGAAATTTCAGAATAACAAAATTTCTGGAATAACAGAATATCAGAATATCAGACTTTGGTGCAATGCCATACCCAGAATTCCCATGTTCCCATGGTTTACAGAATGGACTTCCGTCCTACTGGCATTGATAGTTACGGACCCACAGCCCTTGAATATTTCAGAACCAGAGGTAACCAACATAAGTCAAGGGTTATGTTCTCAAAATATTGACAAGAAATTCCCCATAGGAATAACGTGTCATAGTTAACACGGTTAATACTCATGAAGATCCATGATATGAAAGAATAAAGAACATGCATGGACATCATCCATTAACTGAGATATTGTGAAAGTAACATCTGGGTAACAACGGGAATCATGTAAATGGCACATTCTAGAAGAGGGTAGATTTTCGAATATTGTGCCCCCGTCACAGGCGCTACATTGAATGTGACTTAGGTTCGGTCGTTGTTCTCTGTATGTAAATTTGAACATGAACAGTGGCACTTTCGTAATAAATAGAATTTTGTAAAAATGATTATATGGACAGAAAGAGAAAAATACCAGGATTCCAGAACTATGTTCACTGATTAATTTGGACATCAGGTTGCACAGTTATTGAATTTTAAACATGAGTCATTATTAATTACCAAATAGAATAGCGACCATTTACGAAGTCGTTAAATCTTAATATAGCGCCTAGGTGACGGGCGCTATATTATTGAATGACGACTCAGGCTCAGGCGTTATGCATTTACACATGAATAGTGTCACTTTCTTAATAATTAGATTTTTGTAAAAATAATTATATGGGCAGAAAGAGAAAAATATCAGGATTCCATAACTATACTCATGCATTAATTTGAACATCAGGTTACTTAGGTATTAAATTTTTAACATGAGTAGTTATTAAATAGAAAGGGGGTAATTTCAGAATATAGCGCCCAAGTCAGGGGTGCTATATTGAATGGTGACTTAGGTTCAGCCGTTGTTTCATTCTTATACAATCTAGCATGAATAATGTCACTTTCTTAATAAATAAAATTTTGCATAAGTGAATATATGGACGGAAAGAGAAAAATAACAGGATTTCAGAACTATACTCATGCATTAATTTAGACATTAGATTCCATAGTTATTGAATTTTAAACATGAGTAATTATTAAATATCAAAGGGAATAACGACCATTCACAAGGTAGTTGAATCTAAATAGCGCCCAAAGATGGGTCGATATTTTCCTTTTTATTTATCTGATCTATATGCAGGCATAAGGCTCAGTGCTTACAGGATTTTAATTTAAAACTTGAGAACACCTACGTAAAACTAACAAGAACTTTATCATGCAAGAGTTCATTATTAACTATTATTACTGGAGAGAGAAATTCTACGTAACAGCATGTATAAGCATGGTAATTGCTTTATAAAAAGAGTTTGCATTTTATCAAAATACACCTTCTTAAAATAACGTAGAAACAGTATAAGTTTAACAAAGGAAGGGCCCAAAGCTAATTCTAAAATGGGCAGAAAGGTTATTAACGCTTCGGAGGGGGGGGTTAATAAAAGGTTTACAAGGGTTTTACGTCGAAACATTGGACATCAACTCTTTTTGAATGAACAGTGTCAATTTGTATTTAGCAAGAATTAAGTGGAATAAAATATATTAAAAATAAGAAAAAAATCTAAAGACTTTATTCATAAAATATCATAATTTTATTCCTTCTAATTTAAAAGATAAAAATCCTCAAAGATAGTACTACTTTTAATCTCATGCACCGGGACCCTTTTTAAATACTAAAATTTTCTTGGATCTAAATACATGAAAATTAAGAAAAAATTATAGAGATTTCAAATATATATTTATCCTAAATTTTTGATACATGGTTACATGATTATAAAATTTCAATCATGTGTTAATCCTCGTGAAACAAAACAACCGTAACAAGGTTATGCATGCATGGCTTAAGTTAATGCAGAGTTTAATTGCTAACCGTTTTTGGCTTAGGAGAGAGATCATCTACGGAGATATCCAGGGGATCATAGAATATGCAGAGAATAGTTTAAGATTCAATTTGTTAAAGAGTTTGAGTTTAACTTGAGATATTGAGAACACTTTCGTAAAACTAACAGAATATGGTCATACAAGATATTATTATTAACTATTTCTACTTGAGAGAGAAAACCTACCTCATGCGGTGGTTAACAAGGTGCACGAAGAATAAAGAATGAAAACAAGCCAAGCCCTTATGTGGAATAGCAGTAGCACGAACACAGCACTCCAGCCAAGGGAGAATGCTTATAGGGGTTAATATTAGGGTCGATGGGGAGACCAGATCTGAAAACGTACGGTAAAGATTCTCTCATAGGTCCATTGCCAGCAACGTACTCAGTTATTGTACCAGCCTTCTAGATATTGCCGTAGAAATTGACGCCTACGAAGGTGCCACTATTTCATAAAATAGCACCTGTATTCTGAGGCGTTATTACTCATTTATATTTATTAATTTATGGAGAATTTCTCCACAGAGGAAATAATGCTCTAGGTAGAGTTTTCATTTCAGTAGGTAGCGCCCTAGAAAGGATCGCTATTTTATTGATGTATTTATTTTTATTTGTTAATAACGTTTAAAATTTTATATCCTATGAACCATGTTAATAAAAATAGTAAATTTCATATTTTTATGATCTCTAGATTTTTTTGATAATTTTCATAATTTTATTTTATTAAAATATGCTAGAGTAAAATTCAACTTGATTATTCGATTAAAACTCCGTATTTAACTTCAAAAATTTTTATCTTTAAAAATTGATGGAATCAATTTATGAAATTTCATGGTTAGGATACTTACATTTTTCTCTTATTTTTCATATATTTTATTTTACAAAATTTTCTTTAAATAAAAAATGTCACTATTCACTTATGAAGAATTAACGACACGTCGTGTGACTATTGAATAACGACCATTCAAATGGTCGTTATATTGATTTGAGATTTTTTAAACCCACCTACAAAAATTAAAATTGTCTATATGCCTTATCCAACTTTCATAATTACATTTATTCCTTAAAATCTTATCTATAAAACCATTTTCCTTAGATATAGTGTGATAAAAATGTAATATTAAAATTTGTAAATTATTAATAAAATATCTATGTTATTTATTTTAAATTATTAATTAGAATATGAGTTAAATGGCTCCTATTCAAATCTTAAATGTATTCATTCCTATTTCAAAATTCTCGGGCGTTACACCATCCCTCACTTAAAAGAATTTGGTCCTCAAATTCACATCACATTCATTCCTAATATATATATTAGTGGGGCATCTAGTTTCTATTCCTCAATCGCAAAATGAGATCATCTAATCATGCTAGTAAAATTCAACGAAGGTACTTAGGTTAAGGGGTACCTCCACCTATTTCATGGTCATCGGGTTCGATTCGTCTTATTGTTTGGATTCGTCCTTGACGTCGTTCCTTCTTACGATCCTTTGCCTGCTGAGGTTGATCTTTTGGAAGGGGACACTCGGATACCTTGTGTTCTTGGCATCCACAGTGAAAACAAGCTCCGTTCTTCCAGCGATACTTCTCGGATTGATGACCTTCATTGCCACAATACTTGCACTTCTCTTCTTTAGGTTTCTTGCCGTTTGGAATGTCGTTTCCCTCGTTAGGCCTCTTGTTGCCGTTACCTACTTTCTTCTTTTCCATTATCGCTTTAACCTTGTCGGATAACTCCATAGCATCCTCTAATAATTGAGCTCTATTTACCATCTCGAAATATGCTTGAATATCCATCGGTGCTAATACGGGTATGTATTGTAGTCTTAGACCATTCAAGAATCTCCTAGCCTTCATCTTCTCCATCATTATTAAATGAGGCGCATATCGAGATAGTCTTGAGAACTGTGCCTCATATTCTGCCACAGTCATACTTCTTTGTTTGAGGGAAGTAAATTCTCCTGCCTTTCTCTCCCGGACTCTCTCCGAGAAATATTTTTCGTTGAAGTGTTCTAAAAATTCTACCCAAGTTACCTGAATGTTTGGCAAAGTGGCTTCCACGGACTCCCACCAAGCCCTTGCATCCTTCTCTAGTTGAAATGTTGCTAAAAGGGCCTTATGTCCATCCGAACATTGCATTACTCGAAAGACTCTTTCCATCTCCTAAGTACAATCTTCCGCCACGTCAGGAGAGTTCCACTAAATCTAGGGGGATTGAGACTCCGGAACTCACGATGCAACTCTCCCGCTCCCCGATTGGCTCCTCCCTCGGCTACCCGCTGAAGAGCTTGGGTCAAGCCCTGAACTGTCCTTTGCATCTCCCGCCATTGTACACGCTCAGCAGCCATTGCTAGCTATCTAGCTCTACAAGATGCAAGACAAATTAATATAAGATTTATCATTTATTTCCATGAAGGTTGCTAAGCCATTTTTTTTATAAGCCGATATTATTAATATAGTTAGTATATATATATTTTGAACTTAACCCAAAGTTCTACCCAATCTCACCGGGTAATAATAGGACTAGGCTTCAATCTTATAGTCAAGACCTAGGGTTTAATAAACCCAAGCTCTGATACCACTTCTGTCACGTCCCGAACCGATAGCAGCGGAACGTATAGTTCAGAACGCAGCAGTGATAGAGTCGTAGATAATCAGAGCAAACATAAGACACAAAATTCCAAGGCCCAAACAATATGGACAACACAATCTTTATTGATACTCAAATATTTGAATTACGTAACTTGACTCACTTACATAAGTAAAGAAAGGACTCACTATTACACTTAATAAAAAAAGACTCAATAAAAATAAAGACACTGACTCGATTCTCCATGGCACTAATCACTCTTGCCCTTTCCCGTCTGATTGAATATCTTCGACATTATTACCTGGAAAATGTTAAAATAGGCCGATGAGCAAAAAGCTCAGTAGGAATTACATCCCCCATCAAGTAGGATATAAGTGATTAGCCAATTAATCATGTTCGCGGGCATGTAAAGCATGAATGATAATCAAGAAGGGTGATCATTTTCTAAAGCAAGGACAGATATAACTCAAGAGGAAGGAAAATAATTTCCTTACTGAATCAAAGATGGATTTCAGAAATAAACAAGGTTAGAAGTTGCAGATGAACATAACTTTAGAGTTGGCCAGAACATAGCAGTATTCCAATAATGATAAGCAAAAAATAATCAGTCTATCCGATTATCAGAATAACAGAATAACAGAATTTTCGGAATGTATAACAGAAATTTCAGAATACCAAAATTTATGGAATAACAGAATATCAGAATATCAGACTTTGGTGCAATGTCACACCCAGAATTCCCATGTTCCCATGGTTTACAGAATGGACTTCCGTTCTACTGGCATTGATAGTTCGGACCCACAGCCCTTAAATATTTCAGAACCAGAGGTAACCATCATAAGTCAAGGGTTATGTTCTCAAAATATTGACAAGAAATTCCCTATAGGAATAACGTGTCATTGTTAACACGGTTAATACTCATGAAGATCCATGATATGAAAGAATAAAGAACATGCAGGGACATCATCCATTAACTGAGATAGTGTGAAAGTAACGTCTGGGTAACAACGGGAATCAGGTAAATGGCCTCCTGGAAGAGGGTAGATTTCCGAATATTGCGCCCCTGTCACAGGCGCTACATTGAATGATGACTTAGGTTCGGTCGTTGATCTCTGTATGTAAATTTGAACATGAACAGTGGCACTTTCGTAATAAATAGAATTTTGTAAAAATGATTATATGGACAGAAAGAGAAAAATACCAGGATTCTAGAACTATGTTCACTGATTAATTTGGACATCAATTGAATTTTAAACATGAGTCATTATTAATTACCAAATAGAATAGCGACCATTTACGAAGTCGTTAAATCTTAATATAGCGCCTAGGTGACGGGCGCTATATTATTGAATGACGACTCAGGCTCAGGCGTTATTCATTTACACACGAACAGTGTCACTTTCTTAATAATTAGAATTTTGTAAAAATAATTATATGGGTAGAACCGAGAAAAATATCAAGATTCCAGAACTATACTCGTGCATTAATTTGAACATCATGTTACTTAGGTATTAAAATTTTAACATGAGTAATTATTAAATAGAAAGGGGGTAATTTCAGAATATAGCGCCCAGGTCAGGGGCGCTATATTAAATGGTGACTTAGGTTCAGCCGTTGCTTCATTCTTATACAATCTAGCATGAATAGTGTCACTTTCTTAATAAATAAAATTTTGCATAAGTGAATATATGGACGGAAAGAGAAAAATAGCAGGATTTCAGAACTATGCTCATGTATTAATTTAGACATTAGGTTCCACAGTTATTGAATTTTAAACATGAGTAATTATTAAATATCAAAGAGAATAACGACCATTCACAAGGTCATTGAATCCAAATAGCGCCCAAGAATGGGTCGCTATTTTCCTTTTCGTTTGTCTGATCTATATGCAGGCATAGGGATCAGTGCTTACATGATTTTAATTTAAAACTTGAGAACACCTACGTAAAACTAACAAGAACTTTATCATGCAAGAGTTCATTATTAACTATTATTACTGGAGGGAGAAAACCTACATAACAGCATGTATAAGCATGGTAATTGCTTTATAAAAAGAGTTTGCATTTTATCAAAATACACCTTCTTAAAACAACGTAGAAACAGTATAAGTTTAACAAAGGAAGGGCCCAAAGCTAATTCTAAAATGTGCAGAAAGGTTATTAACGCTTGGGGGGGGGGGGGTAATAAAAGGTTTACAAGGGTTTTACGTTGAAACATTGGACGTCGACTCTTTTTGAACGAACAGTGTCAATTTGTATTTAGCAAGAATTTAGTGGAATAAAATATATTAAAAATAAAAAAAAAAATCTAAAGACTTTATTCATAAAATATCATAATTTTATTCCTTCTAATTTAAAAGATAAAAATCTTCAAAGATAGTACGACTTCTAATCTCATGCACCAGGACCCTTTTAAATATTAAAATTTTCTTGGGTCTAAATACATGAAAATTAAGAAAAAAATATAGAGATTTCAAATATATATTTATCCTAAATTTTTGATACATGGTTACATGATTATAAAATTTCAATCATGTGTTAATCCTCGTTAAACAAAACAACCGTAACAAGGTTATGCATGCATGGCTTAAGTTAATGCAGAGTTTAATTGCTAACAGTTTTTGGCTTAGGAGAGAGATCACCTACGGAGATATCCAGGGGATCATAGAATATGCATAGAATAGTTTAAGATTCAATTTGTTAAATAGTTTGAGTTTAACTTGAGATATTGAGAACACCTACGTAAAACTAACAGAATATAGTCATACAAGATATTATTATTAACTATTTCTACTTGAGAGAGAAAACCTACCTCATGCGGTGGTTAACAAGGTGCAGGAAGAATAAAGAATGAAAGCAAGCCAAGCTCTTATGTGGAATAGCAATAGCACGAACACAGCACTCCGACCAAGGGAGAATGTTTATAGGGGTTAGCACTAAGGTCGATGGGGAGACCAGATCTGAAAACGTACCGTAAAGGTTCTCTCATAGGTCCATTGCCAG
The DNA here is from genome assembly GCA_022559845.1 of Amorphophallus konjac. Classification (NCBI taxonomy): domain Eukaryota; kingdom Viridiplantae; phylum Streptophyta; class Magnoliopsida; order Alismatales; family Araceae; genus Amorphophallus; species Amorphophallus konjac. The sequence goes on from CM040119.1 coordinate 160,766,669, forward strand.
CAACTTACTCAGTTATTGTACGAGCCTTCTAGATATTGATGTAGAAATTGGCGCCTATGAAGGTGCCACTATTTCATTAAATAGTGCCTGCATTTTGAGGTGTTATTACTCATTTATATTTATTAATTTATGGAGAATTTCTCCACAGAGGAAATAGTGCCCTGGGTAGAGTTTTCATTTCAGTAGGTAGCACCCCGGAAAGGCTCGCTATTTTATTGATGTATTTATTTTTATTTGTTAACAACGTTTAAAATTTTATATCCCATGAACCATGTTAATAAAAATAATAAATTTTATATTTTTATGATCTCCAGATTTTTTTTAATAATTTTCATAATTTTATTTTATTAAAATATGCTAGAGTAAAATTCAACTTGATTATTCGGTTAAAACTACGTATTTAACTTCAAAAATTTTTATCTTTAAAATTTGATGGAATCAATTTATTAAATTTCATGGTTACGATACTTACATTTTTTCTTATTTTTCATATATTTTATTTTATAAAATTTCTTTTAAATAAAAAGTGTCACTATTCACTTATAAAGAATTAACGACATGATACATGTCGTGTAACTATTGAATAACGACCATTCAAATGGTCGCTATATTGATCTAAGTTTTTTCCACCCACCTACAATTACTAAAATTGTCTATATGCCTTATCCAACTTTCATAATTACATTTACTCCTTAAAATCTTATCTATAAAACCATTTTACTTAGATATAGTGCGATAAAAATGTAATATTAAAATTTATAAATTATTAATGAAATATTATATTATTTATTTTAAATTATTAATTAGAATATGAGTTAAATACCTTCTTTTCAAATCTTAAATGTATTCATTCCTATTTTAAAATTCCCGGGCGTTACACCCTCCTCCACTTAAAAGAATCTAGTTCCCAAATTCATATCACATTCATTCCCAATATATATATTAGTGGGGCATCAAGTTTCTATTCCTCAATCGCAAAACGAGATCATCTAGTCGTGCTAGTAAAATTCAACTAAGGTACTTAGGTTAAGGGGTACCTCCACCTATTTCATGGTCATCAGGTTCGATTCGTCTTATTGCTTAGATTCGTCATTGACGTCGTTCTTTTTTACGATCCTTTGCCTGCTGAGGTTGATATTTTGGAAGGGGACACTTGGATACCTTGTGTTCTTGGCTTTCATAGCGAAAATAAGCTCTGTTTTTCCAGCGACACTTCTCGGATTGATGACCTTCATTGCCACAGTACTTGCACTTCTCTTCTTTAGGTTTCTTACCGTTTGGAATGTCGTTTCCCTCGTTAGGCCTCTTGTTGCCGTTACCTACTTTCTTCTTTTCCATTATCGCTTTAACCTTGTCGGATAACTCCATAGCATCCTCTAATAATTGAGCTCTATTTACCATCTCGAAATATGATTGAATATCCATCGGTGCTAATTCGAGTATGTATTGTAGTCTTAGATCATTCAAGAACCTCCTAGCCTTCATCTTCTCCATCATTATTAAATGAGGTGCATATCTAGATAGCCTTGAGAACTGTGCCTCATATTCTGCCACAGTCATACTTCTTTGTTTGAGGGAAGCAAATTCTTCTGCCTTTCTCTCCCAGACTCTCTCCGAGAAATATTTTTCGTTGAAGTGTTCTAAAAATTCTACCCAAGTTACCTGAATGTTTGGCAAAGTGGCTTCCACAGACTCCCACCAAGCCCTTGCATCCCTCTCTAGTTGAAATGTTGCTAAAAGGGCCTTATCTTGATCCGAACATTGCATTACTCGAAAGACTCTTTCCATCTCCTTAGTCCAATCTTCCGCCACATCAGGATCAGGAGTTCCACTAAATCTAGGGGGATTGAGACTCCGGAACTCACGATGCAACTCTCCCGCCCCCCGATTGGCTCCTCCCTCGGCTACCCGCTGAAGAGCCTGGGTCAAGCCCTGAACTGTCCTTTGCATCTCCCGCCATTGTACACGCTCAGCAGCCATTGCTAGCTATCTAGCTCTACAAGATGCAAGACAAATTAAAATAAGATTTATCATTTATTTCCATGAAGGTTGCTAAGCCATTTTTTTATAAGCCGATATTATTAATATAGTTAGTATATATATATTTTAGAACTTAACCCAAAGTTCTACCCAATCTCACAGGGTAATAATAGGACTAGGCTTCAATCCTATAGTCAAGACCTAGGGTTTAATAAACCTAGGCTCTGATACCACTTCTGTCACGTCCCGAATCGATAGCAGCGGAACGTATAGTTCGGAACGCGGCAGTGATACAGTCGTGGATAATCAGAGCAAACATAAGACACAAAATTTCAAGGCCCAAACAATATGGACAAACATAATCTTTATTGATACTCAAATATTTAAATTACGCAACTTGACTCACTTACATAAGTAAAGAAAGGACTCACTATTACACTTAATAAAAAAAAGACTCAATAAAAAAAAAGACACTGACTCAATTCTCCATGGCACTAATCACTCTTGTCCTTTCACGTCTGATTGAATATCTTCGACATTATTACCTGAAAAATGTTAAAATAGGCCGATGAGCAAAAAGCTCAGTAGGAATTACATCCCTCATCAAGCAGGATATAAGTGATTAGCCAATTAATCATGTTCACGGACATGTAATGCATGAATGATAATCAAGAAGGGTGATCATTTTCTAAAGCAAGGATAGATATAACTCAAGAGGAAGAAAAATAATTTCCTTGCTGAATCAAGGATGGATTTTAGAAATAAACAAGGTTAGAAGTTACAGATGAACATAACTTTAGAGTTGGCCAGAACATAGCAGTATTCCAATAATGATAAGTAGAAAATAATCCGTCTATCTGATTATCAGAATAACAGAATAACAGTATTTTCGGAATGTATAACAGAAATTTCAGAATAACAGAATATCAGAATACCAAAATTTTCGGAATAACAGAATATCAGAATATCAAACTTTGGTGCAATGCCACACCTAGAATTCCCATGTTCCTATGGTTTACAGAATGGACTTCCGTCCTACTGGCATTGATAGTTGCGGACCCACAGCCCTTAAATATTTCTGAACCAGAGCTAACCAACATAAGTCAAGGGTTATGTTCTCAAAATATTGACAAGAAATTCCCCATAGGAATAACGTGTCATAGTTAACACGGTTAATACTCATGAAGATTCATGATATGAAAGAATAAAGAACATGCAGGGACATCATCCATTAACTGAGATAGTGTGAAAGTAACGTCTGGGTAACAACGGGAATCAGGTAAATGGCGCCTCCTGGAAGAGCGTAGATTTCTGAATATTGCGCCCCTGTCACAGGCGTTATATTGAATGATGACTTAGGTTCGGTCGTTGTTCTCTGTATGTAAATTTGAACATGAATAGTGACACTTTCGTAATAAATAGAATTTTGTAAAAATGATTATATGGACAGAAAGAGAAAAATACCAGGATTCCAGAACTATGTTCACTGATTAATTTGGACATCTGGTAACACAGTTATTGAATTTTAAGCATGGGTCATTATTAATTACCAAATAGAATAGCGACTATTTACAAAGTCATTAAATCTTAATATAGCACCTAGGCGACGGGCGCTATTGTTGACATATTTTTCCTACTCACTTACCCTCTTGATGACCCTTCCAACCCCTTCTTTACTAGTGTAATGTCAAGAACTAAGCAATAAGTAAATAACAATGGGAAGGGGTCGGGGTCGGGGAAGGAGTGTGTGTGATCGCCACCAAGATGCCGAACGTGATGAACACGCCGTATCTTGGAAAGGGGAAGAGGTACTCGCCTTAAGAGCAGCGCTGAGAGGATGTACGGCTCAAGAGGAACCGTCTGTAAAGATGAGCGGCCGCACGATAGGCCGTCTAAAGGCACTGCAGAGGATGCGGGATAAAGAACTTCTGGCAGATGAACGGCTCAGACCCAATCGCAGTGAGGAGAAGAATGGTCTAGGTACCACCGCACGTCTCCTTGAACGGACAGCTGAGAGCCGCGCAAGGCCACCACGCCAGAAGTTGCAAGGAGTCCAACCTCCACCCTTTCCGGCCGGCCAGAAAGGATGGGCCTCGCGTTATTGTATTGCTGACCTGCGAAATAATGTGTAGAACACAAAAGGAAAACCAAATTAGAACTAATGAGTGTAGAAAATGCTAAAATGGACAGAAATGAATATGACTAAATGAAATGGGGGATACCTGGGGATTTTTAAACCCCTGGGGCGTCAGAAAACGTAGGAAGGTGTGTGCATGGCGGAGCAAATGAAGAAAAACGTGGAGAACGGATATGAAGAAACAAGCATGCAACTAGAAGAGACGGGACTATCAAGTGCAAAAGACTCAAAACAAAGACTACTCCCTGAACCGGAGGCCTGTATGGACATAGAAGGCCTCCCTCCTTGGTGCTAGGTCGCTCAAAGGTTCGGCAGGGCTTCGCCGTAGACCAAAAATCTCCCCCCCTTTTCAAATTTGGGCCTTAGGGTCTATTAATAGAGCACCTAAAGTCCTAACCCAAAATTAGGGTTTCTAGCCATTTTCAGGTCGAGATTATCAAATAAAAGATGAAGATAATTCCATTATCTTTCAACCAGAAGAAACGGCGCTCAAAACGGTTAAGGATTCGCGGAGAAATCATCGGAGAAAGTTTGGGAGAAAAGCCACAAATGATAGGAAAAAGTCTTAACCACTTTCTGGTCCGAGAGGATAAACGGTCTCACGATAGACCGCACAAATGATGAGCGGCCAGAATGGACCGTCCATCCCTGTCGGTGGAAATTTAAATAACTCCTGAGATAATTAATTTATCCACTGAGCTGACCTGTAAATTCACCGCTAGACTCTTTCATAGTTGAACGGCTCTTGGGAAACCGCCCAAGGCTGTCGGTGATAAATCTCAAATAAGAAGATAAATAGGTAATTATCTGAATGGCTAACCGATGTTAGGACTCTTGAGAGATAGACGGCTCAGTATACACCACACAATAGACTTATGCGGCTAATCCCAGGCCGTATATATGCTTGTCGGTGATAATTCAGAGAATTAACCAATATACCCACTAAATGTCTGGACGGCCCACTATCAACCGCACAAATGGTTGAACGGCTCTAGGTTGACCGCACATGTGTATGGGCGCTTGAAATTCATAGAAAAGCTTAATCAACTAAAACCAAGGCCCATTAAGTCCTGAATCAACTCGGACCTAGCCAGGGAGGGAGGCTACCCATAAAATTAGCCCAGAATGTGTCAAAAAATAGCCCGGCGAGTGATGGACAACTCAAGACATCATAGTAAGAGAAATGACTCAACTTATCGGCAATAAACGGGTGTCAACAGATGCCCCTCCTTAACGTCCTCTTTGCAGGGGAGCGAGCGGAGGTGAAGCGAAATGGAACATGGAGATGATGCGGAAATGAAGCGGAGTGGACCGAAAAGCGGGCGTTAAGGTAAAACTACACCCGTTTTTACCAACAAGCGATAGGAATATTCCGGAACACTCCGAACCAAACACAAGGAATGATTATACCAAAAGCGACACCGGTCTGGAGGAACTAAATTAAGTAAAAGGAAACACACTATCAACCTCATGGGGGACACAATCCCTCGGACCAATGAGGAGACCAGAATAAGCAGCGAAAAATAAAGAAATAAACTAAAACTCCAGACGGGGACCTCTTAATCAACCAAACCAAGCGAATTGACCAAAGTGAACCTTCCAATTCAGAGTGGATTTGTTCCTCTTACTCAAACATCGAACATACAGCCATCCATCCCTGATGGGATATTTTCAGACAAACCACGGGTCATGACTGCTCAAAAGATGCGCATGATGCATGTTGGGCTAAAATAAAAGAAATCGTTAAAATAAATGCGAAGAAAGATTAAAATATAAAATACTCGAGAATAATATTACTAGGCTGGGAGATTCAGAGTCAAGACACTATCTGCAACCACAGCGTGCAGGATAGAACCATCATCCCCAGGCTTTCCCAACCCAACGGCCTATCCGGAGATCAAACACGTGAACCTGGATCATCATCGTTTTTGTTAAAGGGGGAACATCAGATCCTGGAACACGTAGATAACCAACTGGTTCTCGAGATAATATAGCATAATACCATATAGTAATGCAATAAGAGATATAAGGATAGAAGGCCATACCTGACTTACCTGTGCAGGTGAATCGACATATTTCGTGGATTTTCATTTTCAGATTTTTATGGATTTTCATGTATAAGACAAACATGATAAACAAGCAAGTATAAACATAGCGAAAATTAGATGGGAGACAATGCAACATAACATAACAAAGGCAAACGAGCACATATGCAAGGGTATGAACAGAAACAACATGCATGCATGAACACGGTGTGGCAAGACAACAACGCGCATGGACAACACACGGTTGTGACAAGAACATGACGGATAACCATACGGTTGTGACAACATGGGACATAAAGGGATGACTAACAACATGTGCAAGACAAGTAACAACACTCGGTGAGGGACAAAACAACATGTGTGGGACAACACGGTGGGACATAAACACGTGACAAGGACACGGCGGGACAAAAGACATAAACAAATACACCCTTCAATCAAAACCCAAGATCAGAATGAAGCAGAATCGCCAGGTTCATAATCGTGAGGCAAAGCCCTCTCATAAAGATATAATCATCGCAAACAAAAGCTGAGAAGGACACAAGCTTTAGAACAGATCGGGAGAGTGGATCGAAGAAAGAAAGAACAGATCAAAAATGTGGACAGGAGGTAGAGCGCAAAGATATAGCAAGGAATGTCTGAGTACTTGCAACCTACACACTTAGCAAAATGATTACGTATATGTCCTTAAAACAAATACAAATGCATGAAAAAGACACATTTTGTTGGATTTTGTTGTAATTTTTTTTAGATTTTCAATAATATTTCATTTTCCTGGATTTTTATTATTTTTTTGAAGTATTTGATTTTTTAGGTTTTTGAAATATTTGATTTTTTGAAATTTTGAAGTATTTGATGATTTTTTTTATTTTTGACAATATTTGATTTTTTGGATTTTTTTAAGTATTAGATTTTTTTAGATTTTGAAATAGTAATCCGCAGCACCTAAAGACGAGTTCAAACTACTGGCCAGGGATCGTCGTTCCTACCCCTTTCATTAAAGACTTCCCGTAAGCTGGGCGTGCATGTGAGGGTGGCTTACCACAACCAACCGCTTCTAAAGAACGGTGCCCCTACTAAGGCCATACCCGGGATACAACCCAGCCTAAGAGGGAGAAGCAGAAGAAAAATTGGAGACAAGTTTCATGTAGGATGGGAGATATCAAGGCTCGAATTCCTTCCAGGGCACTACCCCTCAAAGAGATAGCCTGTTGCGCTGGGGCTTTGTGTCTTTAATTTTTAGACTCATATTTATCAAGCACACATGCGACCGGGCTCATGACGTCCCGCGGGGAACTATACTGCCACTCTTGCCATGTCTTTAATTCATAATTTTGCATTGATTCATCTTCTCATTTTGGTAGCCCTTATTGGCTAGGTATTACATGAAAGCTCACTTTTGAGGGTCAAGACTGCCCCTATTTGAGACCTCTCTCGTATTAGGGAGCGCCCAGGTTAGTCATCTTATCCATCAATCTCTTGCCCCTGCACTTGACCGAGCAGAGAAAAGAAAAGGCCTTCCTGCATACCCAAAGTATGGCCAAAGCAACAACGGTGTGCCTAAGAGGAATCGGCTATGGCTCACCGTGTAGTGTGTGAAAAATCCATACTCAAAGATCACCCTCAACAATCGGGAAAAGGAATTAGACTCCCAGCGCGGAGCTATCACCAGCCTAAGATACTGCAGAAGCTAACTCATTTTTTGTTTTGTTGGACTAAGCTAATTAAGCACATTTCTAAAAGCCACTTAACCATGGTTTAAGGAACCAACATTATAAGGGCGTGTAGAAATAACAGAGTAATAGCAATGATAACATGTTTCGGCACAAAATCAACGATACCTTTGCAAATCCATGGCGTAGAAATCGGCCTCCTGAAGCGATTTCGATCATCGAGCTTTGAGGAGCGCGAACTTTATTTTCCTTGCTTATCAGGATAAAGGATGAAGGGAGAGCAAAGGATTGGATTCCTCGACATAGAGGAGTGGCAGACATCATACTAGACGAAGAAGGGATAAAAAAGGAAGAGAGACGAGGGCTAGAACTCCCTCGTTAAGGCACTGAGGCCTTGATAACAAGGAACCAAGTATAGAATAACCAGGGATTAACTGAGATCAAAGTGGACTAAAGCCTCGAAAATAGCAAGAAAAAGGGTAATGACCCCGAAAGGGTGAGACATCAAGAATAGACGAACCATAAAAAGATTGTGGCAAAGATAAAGGGGAAGAGGAGTGATCATCCGATGTAGTCAGAGAAAAGGAATTAGAATCACCCGACAAGGTCGGGGAAGGAGAACGAGAATCACCTGCCAACGACGGGGAAGGAAAATGATAGACACCCGATAGGGTCGGGGAAGGAGAATGAGAACCACCCGACAAGGTCGAGGAAAGAAAAGGGCAATCACCCGACATGGTCAGGGAACGATCATGAGGAATCCCCAACAGGGTCGGAGAAAAAGGATGAGAAGCGGAATCCGGACGTATCCGGGGAGAAAAACTAGAAGACGCCCCTGGATCAGGGGGAGAGGAGGACATAGGCCGAGATCTAAAGTGGTGAGGATAGGTGAAGATGGTGTAAATGTAGTTAGGTGGTGGAAGGTACACCACCCAAGGATAAGAACTGAGCAACAGAAAAGACGACTGAAAGAAAGATGAAGAGACAGAAGAAGGAGTTAGAGTGAGCCCCCGAATGCATAACTGTTGGCCCTTGAACTTATGTCGCCGCCTCTTCTTGGCAGAAATCTGCTTGCAATAATTCCGCTTGACGTGGACTCGGGCCTTCGGGCTTCTTGTCTTGCAATGTTTTCTCAAATAACGGGCCCACCGGGTAGACGGCCTAGCCCGATCATGGATATGTAGCTTTATTGGGACGGTTGCCCCTAGCTGCGCGGTGCTAACCATAGAAGGACATTCCAAAACAGTCAACTCCTTGGGATGAACATCAGGAAGCAGTGAGTTTTGTCATTCGGTGCTAGAACATGGAGCTTTGGCATCTTCACTCGGCAGTTGGACATGAAGCATAACTCCCTTGCTAGAAGCACAGGACGGAACTGAGGGAGGACGATGCACGGCGTTGACGCGGCCGCCTCACTGATAAGCCGAGGGAGATGAGACAGAAAATGCAGAATGCCCCTAGTCAATCTCGAAGGCACGGCCAATTGCCCCTTGAATGCTTAATTCATTAAACTTTCGGCGGCCGTGTGGGTTAGCACAACCCGAGGGGAAAACTCTTCTGGGCCAGTGAACTGAATAGCAATCAAGCGAGAGGTGATAACAACATCAACAGTGAATTCTCCGGTGAGCAAAGAGATTGCCACCAGCCTCGCTTTTGAAGGAACTGGCACCAGTGCTAAAGAACTCTTCTCAGCAACCGTCTTCATAGCAAGTGCGGGCTCATTATCCCTAGAATATCCAGGGACTAGGACTCGGACCGGCATGCGGCAAATGAAATCTCGAAACTTGTAATGCATAATCAAAGCCTGGCTCGGCTCTTTGTCTCCCTGGGGACTAGACCCGAGGGGCACCAAAGGTAGCACACACCCGCTCCGTGGGGTAGAGATAGGCGGAGAGAGGGGTGGAGAAGGCTTGGCAGGTGTGGGCAAAGGCAATGCGAGCGCCGGAGAGATAACGGCGATGATGGGCTCTGATGGGGGTAAAGGTTTGGAGGGTGGAGGTGTAGGAGAAGGCAAAGTTGAAGATGGTGGCGTGGGTGGAGATGAAGGCAATGGCGGGGGTGTGGGCGTAGGGGTAGCTTGCTCAGGCTCGGACGATGATGGTGAAGGGGGCGGCGTCGGTAGCGGGGATGGTTGTGAAGGTGACGGAACATGGATCGTTGTGAGAGGAGGCGATGAAGACGATGGTGGTGATGGAAATGGGGATAATAAAGACGGCGATGATGGAGATGTGGCCAATGGAGGCAGCGAAGATGGGGGTGGAGAAGGTGGTGGCAAGACAGAAGAGGTGGCAGGTCGTGGCGCCCATCTCCGACGTGTCGATACAACACGTCGAGTGGCGTTGGGAGTAGAAGCGGTGGTGGAAATAGAGGGGGAAGGAGAAGAGTTTGTACTGGCCTGAGTAGAGGCTTGGGTTTGTGGAGGCCGTGGAGGTGGAGTAGGAGACGGTGAAGGTGAGGGGGTAGGTGAGGGGATAAATAACGGAGCGGGTGCTTTATCAACTGAAGAATCACAGGGATGCCCCTAGTCTTGAGACGAAGACGGCTGCCTGGGCGGCGCTTGCTGCTACTGCTGCTGCTGTTTGCGAAAATCCACAATAACTTGGCGTACGACATCCCAATCAATCATCTTCTTGTCTTCCAAGTTGTAAACAAGTTCCCGGAACTCGGGGCCGTCCTCAATCAAATGCCCTTGTTGACGATAAAACTCACATAAATGGAGCAAATTCCCGACCGCGGGTTGGCAAGGCATAACCGGAGGGAGTTGCAACGCATGGGTGACCATCAAGGCCCTGAAAATATCTGTAAGAGATTCCGGCAACGGAGAGTGAGGAGCCCGCTTCGGGCAAGGTAGGTGCCGAGGGGGATGAGAAGGTAGTGGGGATGGTAGCGGAGGTTGCATAGGCAAGGGGAATTGCGTAGGTGAAGGCGGAGGGCTAGAATGATGTGGAGGCGTGGAGGGAGTGGGAATATAATGGATGGCATCCACCCGCTCAGGGTGCGATGTTTCCTTGACCGGGAGTGGAGAGGTGTGGGGAGATAAAACAACGGAGGGCTGACTCGTGGAGGAAGATGTAGTGGGGTGACATGGGAAGGCATATGGATAAGTGGGAGCAGACGGCCGACTCATGGAGGGATATGAGGTGGAGGGCTGACTTGTGGGGAATGGTGAAGAGAAGGGGTATGTGGAAGGCGAAGATGAAGGAGACTCGTGGTCAAGGGAAACTAGGAGTTGTTGGCTAATGAAGCGGGCTCGGCTGTAGAGTTGCTGCCAGGAAGTGATATCATTCAGGGCTAAGATGCATCTAAGCTCGGGCGTTGCATTAGAAATAACCATCTTGATTTGTTCGCCCTCCGGAATATGCCCTGGAACTTGCGTGGCAAGACGATGCCAGCGGTCGGCGAACGTGGAGAATTCCTCGTCGGGTTTCATCTTCTCTTGGGCCAAATCAACCATAGAGTACTTGGGCCCCACCTGGTCTCGGTACTGCTGAACGAAATTTTCTTGTACAACTTGAAAATTCATCATCTGCTCTTGCGGCAACGTGAAGAACCAATCCTTGGCCGAGCCCTCTAAAGATAGGCCAAACAAATAGGCCATCAAGTGTAGATCGTGCCGGAACTGGGCCGACTCATATAAGAAATCCTTCAAATGGACGTAGGGGTCACCAATCCCACCATAACGACGATAAGCCAAAATTTGTGAATGTGGTGGGAGCTGAAGACCTTGAAAGGCAAATGGGACATCCAAAGAAGTTTGGGGATTAATTCGACGTTGTAATTCATCAAGCTGACGTTGGGCCTGAGCGATCATCTCCTCGGTAGGAAGAGTCCGAGAAGGATATGGGCCAGCCTGAGCAAGAGAGGATGAATTTAAACCATGATAATGTTGATGGGTCGAATAGAGGGACCCAGCCTGAGAAGAATGAAAGCTCGTTCCAGGAGTAGAGGGATCCATGGGCTTGGAGGGATTATGTATGTAGGGACGAGAATTGATTGGGCTAGCAGCAGCACGGGCGGGATAAGAAGGCTCGTTGAAAGAATAGGGTCCAATAGAGGCATAAGGAGATAGGCCGCATGGGAAGAGGAATCCACGCGGGGATAAGAAGGTAGAGAGAAATAGGATACAGGGGGAAAATGCTCCATGGAGAGAGTGGAGACTTTATACAGTCAAGAATTTCAAAGGAATACAAGGATAGAAACGAGCCTAGGACAAATGCAACTAAATAGAGACACACAAAGATGAACTAAACCAAATGAGCCTAATCTGACAAAATGAGGTGAATGATGAATACCGTAACACATAATGGAGGGGAGAGATGAGAAAAGAATCAACCAATTGACCACCCAAGTTATAAATGATGCACGAAGATTTTATAAGTCCCTCTTTAGGACCTCAGTGGATTAATTAAAATGTGAATTCACTCAACCACAAGGTACCTAACCAGGGTGGGGGACGGAAACTGGCAGACTCTAAGGGACTCTCTCTCTCATGAATGCAGACCCTAGACTGGGGGGTGGTACGGTACAACCTGCCCGGCGTCCGTGTGAGAATCCACGGCTCACAGGGACTTACGGAGGTCCTCGGCAAGGTCACCCAATCGGCTCCAAGGAGTATGGAGACGAGAGGAAACCCTACCTCGGTAGGAATGCAACTACAGATGATAAATATGCATGAATCCTATGCGCACCGGAGTGCATGCAAAGTCTAGCCTAGCAACTAGCAATCAATAATCAAACAAATATGTAAGAAATGAAAACAAGTATGCAACAATGATATAAGAACAGGGGGGAGATCAATAATCAGCACCAAGTGTCATGAAAATCAAATAACATGGCAATCAAAGTGAAGCACGGGTGCATTGTAGCACGACAAGGATGGTCTCTGTAAGACCGCTCATGGAGATAGACGGTCTGTAAACGACCATATAATCCAGGGAGTAACGACAGGCTAACACGAAAATCATAACACAAAAATCAGAAAACTCTGGAATGAAAGGAGATAGCAATCAGAAGCGTACCAGGTTGAACGGTCTCCAGGTAGACCGCGTAAGATCTGGAACGGACCTACAGAAACCGTGTAATAGCAACCAAACCAACACTATGGGGACAGAGACGTACCTGTGCTAGCAAGATGAACGGCCAATAATAGGCCGTATATACTGTAAACGGGCGGTAATGGACCGCTTACAACATCATGCTTTGCAGAAGAGATGGCGCTGTTCAAAGAGAAGGGCGGTGGACTTTCAGCCGCAGAAACAATGGACGGCTCTGGAAGAACCGCGCAAGTTCCAGAGGACAGAGAACGCGACCCAACATGCAACCACTTTAGGAAGAGGACTAACACAGTAAAAGAAAGGGTCAGCAAATCACTAACACGATGGGCACTAGGTGTCCCACCGTGATCGCCAAAAAATGGTGTGTTGACATATTTTTCCTACTCACTTACCCCTTTTGATGACCCTTCCAACCCCTTCTTTACTAGTGTAATGTGAAGAACTAAGCAATAAGTAAATAACAATGGGAAGGGGTCGGGGTCGGGGAAGGAGTGTGTGTGATCGCCACCAAGATGCCGAACGTGATAAACACGCCATATCTTGGAAAGGGGAAGAGGTACTCGCCTTAAGAGCAGCGCTGAGAGGATGTACGGCTCAGGAGGAACCGCCTGTAAAGATGAGCGGCCGCACGACAGGCCGCCTAAAGGCGCTGCAGAGGACGCGGGATAAAGAACTTCTGGCAGATGAACGGCTAAGACCCAATCACAGTGAGGAGAAGAACGGTCCACGTACCACCGCACGTCTCCTTGAACGGACAGCTGAGAGCCGCGCAAGGCCACCATGCCAGAAGTTGCAAGGAGTCCAACCTCCACCCTTTCCGGCCGGCCAGAAAGGATGGGCATCGCGTTATTGTATTGCTGACCTGCGAAATAATATGTAGAACACAAAAGGAAAACCAAATTAGAACTAAAGAGTGTAGCAAATGCTAAAATGGACAGAAATGAATATGACTAAATGAAATGGGGGATACCTAGGGATTTTTAAACCCCTGGGACGTCAGAAAACGTAGGAAGGTGTGTGCATGGCGGTGCAAATGAAGAAAAACGTGGAGAACGGATATGAAGAAACAAGCATGCAACTAGAGGAGACGGGACTATCAAGTGCAAAAGACTCAAAACAAAGACTACTCCCTGAACCGGAGGCCTGTATGGATGTAGAAGGTCTCCCTCCTTGGTGCTAGGTCGCTCAAAGGTTCGGCAGGGCTTTGCCGTCGACCAAAAATCTCCCCCCTTTTCAAAGCTGGGCCTTAGGGCTTATTTATAGAGTACCTAAAGTCCTAGCCCGAAATTAGGGTTTCTAGCAATTTTTAGGTCAAGATTATCAAATAAAAGATGAAGATAATTCTATTATCTTTCAACCAGAAGAAACGGCGCTCAAAACGGTTAAGGATTAGCGGAGAAATCATCGGAGAAAGTTTGGGAGAAAAGCCACAAATGATAGGAAAAAGTCTTAACCACTTTCTGGTCCGAGAGGATAAACGGTCTCACGATAGACCGCACAAATGATGAGCGGCCAGGAATGGACTATCCATCCCTGTCGGTAGAAATTCAAATAACTCCTGAGATAATTAATTTATCCACTGAGCGGACCGGTAAATTAACCGCTGGACTCTTTCATAGTTGAACGGCTCTTGGGAAACCGCCCAAGGCTGTCGGTGATAAATCTTAAATAAGAAGATAAATAGGTAATTATCTGAATGGCTAACCGATGTTAGGACTCTTGAGAGATAGATGGCTCAGTATACACCGCACAATAGACTTATGCGGCTAATCCCAGGCCGTATATATGCTTGTCGGTGATAATTCAGAGAATTAACCAATATACCCACTAAATGTCTGGACAGCCCACTATCAACCGCACAAATGGTTGAACGGCTCTAGGTTGACCGCACATGTGTATGGGCGCTTGAAATTCATAGAAAAACTCAATCAACCAAAACCAAGGCTCATTAAGCCCTGAATCAACTCGGACCTAGCCAGGGAGGGAGGCTACCCATAAAATTGGCCCATAACGTGCCAGAAAATAGCCCGGCGAGTGATGGACAACTCAAGGCATCAATAAATGGGAGTAAGAGAAACGACTCAACTTATCGGCAAGAAATGGGTGTGAGGCGTTATTCATTTACACATGAACAATGTCACTTTCTTAATAATTAGAATTTTGTAAAAATATTTATATGGGCAGAAGGAGAAAAATATCAGGATTCCAGAACTATACTCATGCATTAATTTGAACATCATGTTACTTAGGTATTAAATTTTTAACATGAGTAATTATTAAATAGAAAGGGGGTAATTTCAGAATATAGCGCCCAGGTCAGGGGCGCTATATTGAATAGTGACTTAGGTTCGGCCGTTGTTTTATTCTTATACAATCTAGCATGAATAGTGTCACTTTCTTAATAAATAAAATTTTACCTAAGTGAATATATGGACGGAAAGAGAAAAATAACAGGATTTCAGACCTATGCTCATGCATTAATTTAGACATTAGGTTCCATAGTTATTGAATTTTAAACATGAGTAATTATTAAATATCAAAGAGAATAACGACCATTCACAAGGTCGTTGAATCCAAATAGCGCCCAAGGATGGGTCGCTATTTTCCTTTTTGTTTGTTTGATCTATATGCAGGCATAAGACTCAGTGCTTACAGGATTTTTATTTAAAACTTGAGAACACCTATGTAAAACTAACGAGAACTTTATCATGCAAGAGTTCGTTATTAATTATTATTACTGGAGAGAGAAAACATACGTAACATCATATATAAGCATGGTAATTGCTTTATAAAAAGAGTTTGCATTTTATCAAAATACACCTTCTTAAAATAACGTAGAAACAGTATAAGTTTAATAAAGGAAGGGCCCGAAGCTAATTCTAAAATGGACAGAAAGGTTATTCACACTTCGGGGGGGGGGTTAATAAATGATTTACAAGGGTTTTACGTGGAAACATTGGACGTCAACTCTTTTTGAATGAACAGTGTCAATTTGTATTTAGTAATAATTTAGTGAATAAAATATATTAAAAATAAGAAAAAAATCTAAAGACTTTATTCATAAAATATCTTAATTTTATTCCTTCTAATTTAAAAGATAAAAATCCTCGAAGATAGTATGACTTTTAATCTCATGCACCGGGACCCTTTTTAAATACTAAATTTTTCTTAGATCTAAATACATGAAAATTGAGAAAAAAATATAGAGATTTCAAATATATATTTATCCTAAATTTTTGATACATGGTTAAATGATTATAAAATTTCAATCATGTGTTAATCCTCGTGAAACAAAACAACCGTAACAAGGTTATCCATGCATGGCTTAGGTTAATGCAAAGTTTAATTGCTAACAGTTTTTGGCTTAGGAGAGAGATCACCTACGGAGATATCCAGGGGATCATAGAATATGCAGAGAATAGTTTAAGATTCAATTTATTAAAGAGTTTGAGTTTAGCTTGAGATATCGAGAACACTTTCGTAAAACTAACAGAATATGGTCATGCAAGATATTATTATTAACTATTTCTACTTGAGAGAAATAATCTACCTCATGCGGTGGTTAACAAGGTGCAGGAAGAATAAAGAATGAAAGCAAGCCAAGCCCTTATGTGGAATAGCAGTAGCACGAACACAGCACTCCGGCCAAGGGAGAATGTTTATAGGGGTTAGCATTAGGGTCGATGGGGAGACCAGATCTAAAAACGTACTATAAAGGTTCTCTCATGGGTCCATTGCCAGCATCTTACTCAGTTATTGTACGAGCCTTCTAGATATTACTGTAGAAATTGAGGCGTTATTACTTATTTATATTTATTAATTTATGGAGAATTTCTCCACAGAGGAAATAGTGCCCTGGTAGAGTTTTCATTTTAGTAGGTAGCACCTCGGTAAGGGTCGCTATTTTATTGATGTATTTATTTTTATTTGTTAACAACGTTTACAACATTTAAAATTTTATATCCAATGAACTATGTTAATAAAAACAGTAAGTTTCATATTTTTATGATCTCTAGATTTTTAATAATTTTAATAATTTTATTTTATTAAAATATGCTAGAGTAAAATTTAACTTGATTATTCGATTAAAACTTCGTATTTAACTTCAAAGATTTTTATCTTTAAAAATTGATGGAATCAATTTATGAAATTTCATGGTTAAGATACTTATATTTTTCTCTTATTTTTCATATATTTTATTTTATAAAATTTCCTTTAAATAAAAGATGTCACTATTCACTTGTAAAGAATTAACGACATGGTCCACGTCGTGTAACTATTGAATAACGACCATTCAAATGGTCGTTATATTGATTTGAGATTTTTTTCACCCACCTACAATAACTAAAATTGTCTATATACCTTATCTAACTTTCATAATTACATTTACTCTTTAAAACCTTATCTATAAAACCATTTTCCTTTGATATGGTGTGATAAAAATGTAATATTAAAATTTGTAAATTATTAATAAATTATCTATGTTATTTATTTTAAATTATTAATTAGAATATGAGTTAAATGCCTTCTTTTCAAATCTTAAATGTATTCATTCCTATTTCAAAATTCCCGGGCATTGCAGCAACACATGATAGCTAGCATGACCTAAACTACGGTGCCAAAGACATGCTAAGTCATCCTTACTGATAGTGAGGCATAAATTTGTGTGCTGCATCATCTAAGTCTACCATGTAGATGTTATTAATTCTATTACTAGAAAATTTGACAGATTCAGAATTAGGTTCAAAGATTGTGCATGCAATAGAGTCAAAAACTACTTTGTGACCTTTATCACACAGCTAGCTAATGCTAAGCAAATTATAGGCAAGGCCTTCAACCAACAGCACTTCATCAAAGTAACAAGAAGAACACTTACCTACTTTACCTGATCCAACTATTTTCCCTTTGGTATTACCTCCGAAGGTAACATGACCTGCATCCTTGTCCACCAAAATGCAAAATTTATCTTTGTCCCCGGTCATGTGCCTGAAGCAGCCACTGTTAAGATACTATATATTTTGATTGGCTGCCAGACATACCTACATGGAAAATCAAGTGGAAAGATTTGGAACCCAAAGCTGTTTGGGCCCCAAAAAAGCTTTTATTTCATGCAGATTAGAAACTAGATATTTTGGTATCCACATTTGATTTGGTTTCTTCATTAAAATTGTGGATTTTTTATCATTCAGTTTAGTCTGCCTTTTCTTGTCACTATTAGTCTTGGAGGATTGCTTTTGTGGTGTGGCTTATTTCTTCTTTTTAAAATCATTTTGAAAATTTCTTTGCCAGCGTTTAGTCCAATAGGCATTGAGAGTAGTGGGTGCTCTGTAGACCCTAGACTGACTGGGCATGGAATTAACAAAGTCATAAAAGTTCTGGCTTCTGAAATTGTTGTGCCTAGTCTACATGTAGGAATTCCAAGGATGAGGCTGATGTATAGAATATGGATTCTGAAAATGATGCTGCATTGGCCTCATGTAGAAGCTACCTAGACCTCCCTTTTCAGAGTGATGATGATAAGAATTATGAAATGTAGAGTAGGTCAGAGCTGTATTGTAGCAGCCTCCACCTGAGGTACTTCTACTCGGCCCTTGGTTCCTAGAGGACTTATACCCAGAAGAGGTAGAGGTCGATGCACCTTGATGGGTGCCTCGATCATTCTGTGGTGACTGGGTTGTTTTGGCCTTGGGGCTTCTTTGAACTCTAGCCTTAGAAGAATGACCCCTAGCCTGTCCCTTAGTCTGAGGCGTGGGAGAGTATGAGCATGATTCCCTAGACACCTCTATCTTTCCTTTGCCCTTGTCCTTGGCACTGGGCTTAGCTTTCTCAATATTTTTTATTTTATTCTTATTCTGACCTTTTCCAGAAGTCATCTTTATCAGGGGTTGAAATGTCCCCTTTTCTGCCACAAAGGAGATGGTTCTCACGTCAAACCTCTCCTTATTAGTTGGGTTGAAGTCCAAACCTTCCTTTCTGAAATTACTTTTTGTTCCCAAGATGGCATTCAGATTTTCTGTACCTTGTGTCATGCCTTCAAGGGAGTTTTATTTGTTTGTATTTTCTTTTTCTACATTTTCTATTGTCTTTTTCAATTCAACATTCACACCATTGACAGCTTCATATTTTTTAGTGGCTATCCTAGTTTCTTTTTAAAATTCATGTATTCTAAGTTTGAGTTCATCAATGGTGTTCATCAGATTTTCATTTTCAGATCTTAAGTCAATCAAGATGACTTTATCACACTCGGTTTCATCAAGAGATTTTTTCAAATTGAGATTTTCAATTTCCAGACATGCAATTTTATCATTCAGAGATGTATCATGAATTACAGAATTAGTTTTCCTTTTCAAATGTCTGTATTCTTTTCTCATATCATCATATTTATATAGTAACTCAGCATATGCTTCTTGCCAATCATCATGAGTGAAAATTTCAAAAGGTGAAGTTACGTCATCATTGTTTTCGTTGTCTTCATCACTTTTGGCCATCAAGCATAGCTTGCCTTCTTTCTCACTGTCAGAGGAGCTGCTCTGACTTCCTTCATCTTCATTGCTCCAGGTGCTAACCATAGCCTTTCCTTTCTTGTTCTTCCACCTGGGTTGCTTGTCTTTCAACTCAGGACAATTTGCCTTGAGATGTCCTTCCTTCCTGCAATTGTAACAGACAATGCTATCAATTTTCTTGGCAGCACCATGTTTATTCTTTGACTACCTTTTGCCAGAAAAATACTTTTTCCTAAACCCCTTTCCTTCTTTCCTCAAAAACCTTTTGAAATTCCTAGTAAACATAGCAAAATCATCAGTGTTTTCATCTGAGCTAGAGGAGCTGTGTTCACTGGATGACCCTTTGTTGCTTGAGGTAACTTTAAGAGCCAGGGGTTTCTTTCTTTTCTCAGACTCATCTACCCTCTTAAGGTTCAGCTCATAAGTCATAAGAGAGCCAATGAGCTCATCTACGGTC
Organism: Amorphophallus konjac; assembly: GCA_022559845.1. Lineage (NCBI taxonomy): Eukaryota > Viridiplantae > Streptophyta > Magnoliopsida > Alismatales > Araceae > Amorphophallus > Amorphophallus konjac. The sequence goes on from CM040119.1 coordinate 160,786,518, forward strand.
GTGGTAGCAAGGTTCCTTGACTCCTCTACTACGGTGGCCTTGGTATGCCAAATAGGTGTCAGAGACCTAAGGATTTTCCTAACCAGCTCGTACTCACTATATACTTTACCCAAGTTTCTCAAGCCATTAGTGAGCACCATCAGACGGGCATACATTTCAGACACGGACTCATCAGGCTTCATTATGAATGCCTCATACTCAGAGACCAACATGTTGGCCTTGGTTTCCCTAACCTGAGAAGTCCCTTCATAGATAACCTTCAGCTTATCCCACATCTCCTTAGCTGTGGTACAGGAGGAAATTCTGGAGAATTCGGTGGGATGGAGTGCACATTATATGGCATTAATGGCCGCCCAATTCAAGGTGGACCTACGGATGTGCTCCTTGGTCCAGAACTCTTCATCTGGAGGTAAATCGAAAGGACCCTTACTGACAACCTTCTAAATCTCATAGTCCTTAGCACGAAGGAATACCTCCATGCGATTCTTCCAATAAGAATAACTAGATCTATCAAAGAAAGGTGGCTTGCAAGTGGAGTGGCCCTCAGCAGTTAACCCTCTAACATCCATTCTAAACTCACCGGGATGTAAAGCCCTGAGGGAGAGGTAGGCTCTGATACCAAGTGATGGGTGTGAAGAACGGATGAACGCAGATCTAGAGGAGGGGGGGATGAATAGATCTACCCTCAAAAACTACCAACCTATAGCAGTTTAAAAATAATGCAGAACAAACTGAACTGTTGTAGACACAAACTCACAGACAGTGAATAATCAAAAATGAAATCTGTAGAGGAATTGCAGATAAGCAATGCAGATATTCAATTCACTAAAACTAAATTTCAGAGAAGCAGTCTTTGAGTGATTCCATCAATCATCATTAGAGCGAAGATACAATCTCATCTGCCAAGTATCAGGCGGAGGTATGATCTAGGATCCCTCACGCAAGAAATAGCATTCCAGAATGGCGTGACCAAACTTTCCTGCCACAGCTTTTGATATACTTGATGTAGAGGAACTTGTAGTTCGTTCAAGTGATGATGAGAATAAAATCAAATATAAGCTGTAACGTAGTATGATAAGGAGATGATAATGGCAGATGAAAGATTAATCAATCAAACTCATGCAAACCCGTTAGACGATCCTAAGCATTCATCTATCGGAGAGAAAACAAAATTGCTATAGCACAAGACACGACAATTTTAAGGTGGTTCGATATCTATCCAGAGATCTACGTCCACCCCTTACTCAACCGAGTAAGGCTTCCTGCTGACACACAGCTTGAACACCGCTAATCCACAGCTTTGGGGATAGAAATCTCTACAACCGCTGAGTAGCACAGCTTGCTATCCACTGAGCATTACAGCTTGGCTATCCGAGGAAACACCCTCGTCCTCTGAGCAATACAGCTTAGCTCTGCTGATTCACAGCTTACAAAGATTCAAAAAGAAACCAAAGAAATGAAGAAAACCACGTAAGAAATGAAGGTGGAAAATAAGAATGTAGCTCTTCGAATAGAGAAATCTGACTCTGGATTTGATCTAGAAGCCAGGGAGAGTCAGCCTCTTTCAGACCCTCTTCTTCCTCTCAGCTTCACTTCTTCTTCTCAACTCTCTTCTACGATACTCTGCTTTCTCTCAGAAAATGGCTCTCGCTATCGTGCTCTCTCTTCTCTTCTCTTACTAAACTCTCCTCTTCCTCTTCTTCTCTTTCGCTTCTCTCGCTCTTCTACTGCTCTGATTCTGCTGTTGCACCAACTTTTTGATCGCAGGAGAGGCCTTCTTATAGGGATTCAGGCTGGGTTCCCAATAGCTCACACGTCCGGCATGTGGAAGGTTCGTTTCTACTTTTTTTTCCAGAGAAGCCACGTGTCGGCTATAGATGGGACATCAATCCTCATGGAGGAATGTCAAATGATTGCATCCCTTGGATCCCGTGCCAATCATTTGTTCTTTTTAATCCACGAGCTCATGCTTCAGGTGCGAGTTCAAGTGGTCACGTGATAGACAAAGATGTCTGCACCTCTGTAGTTCAGATGATCGAGAGTATGCCAAGTTGAAAGAGATATCTTAGCCTGTAGAAGAAAAGTGAAAACATGGTTAGACCTTATATACGTAGCACAGACCTATATGCACAACTAACATTTACCTTAGCATATGACAAAGCCTGCTAACATCGACCTTATGCACAAGACCTTGCATACTAACACTGACCATATGCACGAGACCGCATACTAACACCGACCTTAGATGCAAGACTCTGCATACTAACACCGACTTTATGTATGCATGAAACATGAGCTAGCACAAACCTTAGATGCAAGGCTTTGCATACTAACACCGACTTTATGTATGCATGAGGTGCAACTAGCATCGACTATGCATGACACTAGCACCGACCCTTTATGCAACTAGCACCGACCTTAGTATGCACAAGGTGCAACTAGCATCGACTTGACTTGATGGAAGGAGCAACTAGCGTCGACCTTACCTTATGAAATTTGATGCTAACATCGACCTTCATATGCCTGAATGCAAACATGCTCCAACTGACTATAGTATATGCATCGACCATCTAAGCATCAAGCAGTAACATGCACAGACTTTCATATGCTTGTATGCAAAACATGCACCGACCCTATGTGCCAATGCAAAACATGTACCGACTATATGCAATACACAAACCTGCACCGACTATATGCAAAATGCAAACCTGCACCGACCCTATGTTCTCAACAGAACCTGCACCGACTTCTATATGCGAGAGGCGAGACACGCACAGACCATTGCATGCAGTGTGCAAATCCTGCATCGACCTTAGCTGTAACTTGCACCGACCTTGAATGCATCGACCTTCTAACAGCAACTGAGACTTATTCTGACTTATACAGAGATGATGTTGTCAAAGTCAACTAGTGGTCAAACCCCTATTGCCAATGGTCAAACCACTGTTGCCAATCATTAAAACCAGACATGAATGACACCAAATCAGAGGATACACAATAGCGTCGACTCCATCTAAAGAAGGCGTCGACCCGCTCTCTTACAAGAAGAAGAACTACCAGATTTCTCTGAAGGCTGCATCGACTCAATCTGATGCGGGACGGACAGAGGGACTGACTCTAAGTAATGCAAACCTTGGACTCTAAGTACAGACGCGACCAGCAACATACGACTAGGAGAGACACTTGGCCCAACACTAAGAGTTCCTATCGGCTATACGTCGCTAACAGAAACGCAAGCACACTCGTCGTCCCAAGCGAGGGAAAGCGTGGATCCACGAGGTTGAGAAATCGACAGAGTCAAGGGTGGTCGACTCACTTCCGTGCTCGGATAGAGTCACGGGACGGGTCACTCTCTCGCTCACAGCGGTGACATGAACTCACGAGTTAGATTTCTACACTCTCACAACGGCATATGACCATATACTAAACGAGCAAGTGTAATGCCGAGAAGTTAAGACCATTACCTCCACGCACCCGGCGTGGGGAAGACAACCCCGGCCAAATCCGCACTCCCGGTTAACAAATTTTACTGCAGTACAAATGTTTCAACCCACTCCATGCAGGGAGGTAACAGGTCACATGTGGGGCCCGGGAGCATCATGAATTGGGTTGACGGGCAGCATCTTGATGTCGCTCCGTCGGTGCTGAAACCCGCGTTTTAGTGTTGTCCGGACGGCGCGATCTGCGGGTTCATGGGGCCCACGTGCTGCTCAGTCCTCCGGACCTGGCGGGGTGGGTCCCGTTGTGGATGGGACAGCTGGAGGGGTGATCCCCTGGACGGCGGTCGGACTGGAACACCGGGCGGTGGTCGATCGGCTCCGATCTCCAAATATTGGAGTTGCTACCCACGGATCTGATGCTTCTGTTTTACAGTGCGCGACCCGGCGAGATCTGTTACTGCGATCAGTACCGACGTTGGATCGGCGCGAAACCAGCATCGTTGGAACGCTGACTTGAAACCCTTCGACCCACTTTGGTTCCTGGAATTTCTTCGGGGCCGTAATTCTGATGGCAGATTTTTGAATAGGGCTGTACTCAGTCTCAGATCTAGTCAGACAGACTGAGATCTGACTGAGAACTAACGTTGACCGCGATGTAGACCTCCGAATTAGATGTTGTGCTCTTCACAAAAGTTGTAGAGGGAAGAGAGAGGAAGACGGGGGTAATTTTTGTGAAAATTAAAGTGGAGATTTAGATGGGGAAAATTATTTATTAGCACCGGGTGGTCGGATCTGGACAGCAGAGACAGAACTGACTTTGGGACTTGACCATGATTTTTAAAAGTAGGTAGAGGACTCCAGAAATTCCAAGAAAATTCATGGGTGATGGTGGTGGTGGACAGAACCTCCAATTAAATTGGAGTTTCAAACAAATAAGGGGAAGGGGGTCTAAATGGGGAAACTCAGGGTTGCTGTGACACATGACTGAAGAATGACAGATCTGGAAGGAGGGGGAGCACGAAAATGGAAAAATAGAAAATAAAGACTAGAATTTCCACCAATGTTTTTGGGATGTGGGTTGAACCTCTAGAACTCACCATGAAAGTTTGGAACCCAACATAGCTCATGGTTGAGAGCAGAAATTCCAGGAAGAGGGGACTATCCTGGGTGGACAGAACTCCGGCGACGATGGCGGTGGTGCGACGGCGGCGGCGGCAACGATCTTCACACCAGATAGATGAGGCTTCACACCTCTGAATCACAGCCTTCCCAGCTGCAGAAGGGGGAGATAGGAGAGAGATAGGGGGTGGCCCTTGCTCCTTTGGAAGAAATTCCAGATTTTCTTTGCATTCATTCTATTCAAAATGAAAATACAAGGTTCTTATAGAAATACAAAAAGACTAGTTCTATCCCTAGATCTAGGATTGGTGGGGGGTAAAAGCGGGAGTCCACATTTTATTCTTCCATGTGTTTTGACTCAACTAAAATAAAAATATAAAACCAAATAAAATACATTAAATAGGGGGCGCCCCCTTGACTTGGGTGGTTCCACTTTGGACTATGTGATGCGGAACGGGACTAAAAAGGACTGGACCTACTATGAAGACCAAGTGCGGCCAGCACTCACACGTGACAAGGCAAGCCGAGAGATCGACCTCCGTACTATTCCTCCGAAGAGAGGCGTCTCTCAACAAGAAACCCAAGTCCACGGCCGTCCCTATGAGGGAAACGAGTGGATCAAAGCGGCAAAGGGAGCCGACGCGCAACTATGGGAGTCTAGTCCGAGCTCGGTGCTCGACTAGGGCCACGGAATGGTGCTCTCAACTCGCAAAACCCACGGTGAATTGAATATGTAGCTAGGATCCTACACTCGCACGCTGCATAATCGAGAGCATACTAGCAAAGCAAATGCCAAGGGAAGGAACGTCGCACGTACCTCCACGCCTAGGCGTGGGGAAGGAACCCCGGCCGAGACCAACAACCCCGATACACGTAGAAGTAATAATACACAATTGACCCAAAATGCCCACTCCTCGCAGGGAGGTAACAGGCTACAAACAGAGGAGTCGGGGCTGCCGATGCACGGGCTGACGGGCAGCACTCGGTGAAGGGGTGGGCCGCGAGGAGGTCCCGGGTAGCTCTGCGAACTGCTGAAAGAACGTCCACCTCTGGAGGGGCTGAGGTGGCAGGAGTCCCCGGTACCTTGCTGTCGTGGGGTCGCTCCTCCGGAAAGAAGAAGGATGTCGCCGATCCTCGGGGAAGCCTCTGGAGTGCGTTCGGAAGGAGGGGACAGGTTGCTGGCCAACCTGCACAAGCCCGCCAAACAGCCCGGGGGCGACTCCGGTAAGCGCCCTTAATCACGTCCTGGACCTGCGAAATTCAGCGAGGGCGCTGGTGGGGATGTCCCACAGGCGCCCGTGGAAGGAGAACTGCAGTCGAGGCCGATGGTGACCGTGGCAATTCGTCAAACACCTGGCGTGCAGTCGGACTGCCTGTCTGCCCACACCGGTAGAGACCAGGAGAACAGTCGGTACGCAGGCTTCCGGACAGATTTAGGGATGGGGTTTTCTCTGGTGGGTAGCTTACAGGTAGGGCTAACAGATGACCAAGGTAGCGGGGGCGGTGCCTTGGAGGATTTGGGCGTGGGCGGGGTGGAAAGTGGGGATCGCAGCCTGCACTTCAGGGCAGTCAGGTCTGTGAACCCGAGATGGGATATGAGGGCGTAGGGGTGCGGATGGAATTCTGACCAGGGGCGGCCACTGGAGATGGAGTGGTGTGTGTGGAGATAGCCCTCCAATTTTCAGGCCATTCCAGTAAGGGGAGGTGGTGGTCCCTTTGGAGGGTACTGCAGATCTGTCCCGCCGGGTTACTGTAGCGCCCAGAGGAGGACCGAAAGTAGCCACAAAGGGAAGTTTCAGCCCCAATGGAGTTTTGGGATGAAACCACCACGAATGGTTCGGGGACAGGGAGGGGAACAACTTATGTGAAGAGGTTGTGGTCGATCGGAGAAGGAACGGGGGTGCACACGGGTGTCCAAGGCGACTCTGATCACAGGCGAGTCTGTCCCGGGAGCAGCCTGCGCGACGAAAGTGTCTACAAAGACAACTTCCTCTGTGATTCGAGTTTTGGGACAAGGCCGGTGGGGTTGGAAGGGGGACTTGTAGGGGAAGAAAAGTCTAGAAGAAAGCCAGACGGTTTGCCCACAGAAAGGGTTCGTACCGACGTGATCTTTGGACCCCTAGCTTGCAGGCAGAGCAGGTGCATCCGAGATTGGATTGAACGCCACCGAGCTTGACGTCGTCTCGCCGCTTGGATCTCTCTCCGACATGGGATGAAGAGACTCGCTTCACAGCACGATCCTCACCTCACCAGGACCTCCTTCTCAAGGGAGTCGCACCCAGGAGTTGGAGATGGAGGAAGAAGAAGATGGGGGATAGGGGAAGAGAGGGGCGTCGCACCCCTTGGGGAAGGATGGAGAAGGTCGCCCTCTCCTTGGTGGTGGATGCGCACAAGGTTTCTCACAAATTAATTCTTCATTATCTTTCAAAGGAAAAAATACAAGGTTTATATATGGGGAGGGGAGGTGCTAGGGTTGAAACCCTAGCCAAGAGGGAGGGGAGGGGGATGCGCCACATGGCATGGGGAAAAGGGGGGCGCAACAAGGCAAGGGGGGGGGGGAGGGCCGCACCCCTCTTCCTATAATCTAGGAGAGGGGCGGCTGCCACCTTCCAAGAGGAGGGAAAAGAGTTGGGCGCCCAAAACCCTAACCCTAGGTGGGCTAAGCAAGGGAGTGGGTGGCCAGCCCATATGGGCCAGAGATTGAACCAAAAAAAATGGCCCAATAGCCCTATCTCCTATCTAATAAGCATAAAATGGTCCAACTAAAGCCTAATTTGCTCCAAATGGCCTACAAAGGTCCACACAACTAATAAAAGTGTCCACGCAGGGACTAATCCAAGGCCCAACATGGCCTAAAGCATAAAATAACTAAAGATAGCTCTACTAGTCTGCCAAGTGGTCACCGAGCCAAAGGGATGCCGGCATGCTCCGTGTGCTCCGTCGAGTGATGCGGCGCGTGTCCTCACCAATTCTCCCCGGGTGGGAAGAACTCGACCCCGTCGAGTAAGGGTCACGGTCGCTCAAGTAACGCTCCAGCAGGTCCGGGTCGATCCGCTCCAGCTCTCCACGTGTGATCCAGGTGTCGTCTGTCGCAGGGCGCCCTCTCCAACGCACTAGAAAGCGCTGGTAGGCTCCGCTCCTGGTCGTGGTCACCTGCTCATCCAGTATGCAATCTATATGCTCGCGTGTCTGTAAAGGGGCTGGAGGAGGTGGGCGCTCAGAAGGTGAAATGCTCTCAACAGGAGGGGTAGGCCCAAAAAGCTCACTGGGAATCACCGCGGGATCCCGATATGCCACCAGATCAGAGACATTGAACGTCGAACTGATCCCATAGTCGTCTGGCAGCTCAATCTCATACGCATTCGACCCTATTCGCTTCAGAACTCGGAAGGGTCCTGCACCGCGGTCCTGGAGTTTCTTCACGGCCCCCGAAGGGAACCGTTCAGGTCTAACCCTGATCATGACGTACTCTCCCACTTGGAACTCACGGGTGCGTCGATGCGCATCAGCTAGATCCTTATAACGTGCGTTGCTGGCCTCAAGGTGGTGATGATGCAGACTCCGAACTAGCTGTGTTGACTCATACCTATGTGAATGCAGTGGGGGTCCTGGACATCCAAACACAGACCTAGCATGCCTATGACTCCTACATGATTGGACAACACGGGGAGGACCAGGACAACCAAAGTTGTATCTATCATGCATGGGTGTCCTACGGAATGTGGTAGACTCATGGGGACTAAATTGCCCAAACTCACTCATGACATTCCCTATATGAGACAAACCCCTATATGATGGTGGACATGCAGAAACATGGGGAAGAGACATGTGTCCCTGGCCTCCTAAGCTCGGGCATCTGGATGCCGGTAAGGTGAGGTGTTGACTAGAAGGCCTAGGTGGTGTATGATAGTGGACCTCCTCGACAAGGTGGGGAAAAGAATATGGGTCGAGAGGCTCACTAGGGAGGGGATCGAAAGGGTCAAAGAAATGATGACCCCTCCCGACAGGTCCCTTCACTATACTTGCCCATGTGCGACATTCGCCCAGGTGCAGATAATCACCTTCAGGCACTCTCATGTATGGGGCAAGGGGCTCATGAGGAAGGCAAGGAAGGCAAGGTTCCTCCCTCGGGACCGTGAAACCATAAGCGGGGACAAAATCAACCTCCACGGGTATAGGAAATAATAAAAGGACCTCGGATGTGATATGTCCTATGGTGTAGACCGAGGTAATAGACCCCAAAGCAGGGAGTGTAAAGCTATGACTATAGGGTTGGTCAGACCCTAAGGTCAACATGTAAGTCAACTCCCATTGATAATCTAAACTCCTAAGGAAGTCCTTCACATTTTCAAGAAAGCAGAAGGACCGAAAAGTGGTGTGAAAGGAGTTAAGGGGTATTATTGGGAGGGCTGGTCCCATGGGTGTATAGCAAGGAATGGAGACATCTAGAAGTGGACCCTCCCTTAGCCAGCTAGCTAAAGACTCTCCAATGACCAGTTCACCCTCGGAAGGTAAGAATGTCTCTATATGAGGGTCTAAGGGTGAAGCCTCTCTCTCGGGAGGGGAAACGGAGTCCTCTATGATGTGGAGGGGATCACTCCCTAACTCCTCAACCTCAGTTAGGTACTCCTCAATCAACTCCTGTTCAGCCTCGTAACTCACTGGAACAAACCCAGGTGATGACAGGGAGGTGGTCAGCGTAACGCCGTCATGGAAGACAAACTCACCGGGAAGGTGAGATGGGTGTAAGGTGCAGGTCCTCCTATCCAGGTCGATGGTCGCACTTCTTTCCTCCAACCAAGTTCGCCCTAAAATGATGCATGGACCAGCAAGTGTGCTGATCTTGCACCAAGCGCCATCGAAATATTTAACGGGGCCAAACCACCGTTGAAACTCGATAAAAGCTAAACCATCACGGAGAACAATCTCCCCAGTCTTAGAGAGTGACTCAATAATGTCTTGTGAGACACAGTTAGACGACACCCTACTGATGAAGTCGATCTCCGTATGCATCCCATTAGGTAGGACGGCAGTGGACATGACAGGGCGCTGGAATGACTCGGTCATCGGTATAGGGATCGGGTCTCCCGACGACTGAGTGGTAGGGGCGACACTTAGGGGTCGTACCATAAGAGCATCGAATCGGGCCAATAGGGATGACTAATCTGACATGTGGTCTCGAGGAACCACCATGGGGTTGGCGCGGAGCTGGACATGCAAGACTCAACGAGACAAGGACAAAACTCTAACTAGACACAAACCTAACATTACAATGCAATGGTGGGTTACCTAGATGAACTAAGAGACTCAATGCAACCTAGATAACTCTATGGCCTCAATTGCACCCTAGACAACCTAAAGACTCGAATGACCTAAGACCCCAATTTGTTAGAACAAACTGGTTCCCTAGGCTCTGATACCAAATTTGATGCGGAACGGGACTAAAAAGGACTGGACCTACTATGAAGACCAAGTGCGGCCAGCACTCACACGTGACAAGGCAAGCCGAGAGATCGACCTCCGTACTATTCCTCCGAAGAGAGGCGTCTCTCAACAAGAAACCCAAGTCCACGGCCGTCCCTATGAGGGAAACGAGTGGATCAAAGCGGCAAAGGGAGCCGACGCGCAACTATGGGAGTCTAGTCCGAGCTCGGTGCTCGACTAGGGCCACGGAATGGTGCTCTCAACTCGCAAAACCCACGGTGAATTGAATATGTAGCTAGGATCCTACACTCGCACGCTGCATAATCGAGAGCATACTAGCAAAGCAAATGCCAAGGGAAGGAACGTCGCACGTACCTCCACGCCTAGGCGTGGGGAAGGAACCCCGGCCGAGACCAACAACCCCGATACACGTAGAAGTAATAATACACAATTGACCCAAAATGCCCACTCCTCGCAGGGAGGTAACAGGCTACAAACAGAGGAGTCGGGGCTGCCGATGCACGGGCTGACGGGCAGCACTCGGTGAAGGGGTGGGCCGCGAGGAGGTCCCGGGTAGCTCTGCGAACTGCTGAAAGAACGTCCACCTCTGGAGGGGCTGAGGTGGCAGGAGTCCCCGGTACCTTGCTGTCGTGGGGTCGCTCCTCCGGAAAGAAGAAGGATGTCGCCGATCCTCGGGGAAGCCTCTGGAGTGCGTTCGGAAGGAGGGGACAGGTTGCTGGCCAACCTGCACAAGCCCGCCAAACAGCCCGGGGGCGACTCCGGTAAGCGCCCTTAATCACGTCCTGGACCTGCGAAATTCAGCGAGGGCGCTGGTGGGGATGTCCCACAGGCGCCCGTGGAAGGAGAACTGCAGTCGAGGCCGATGGTGACCGTGGCAATTCGTCAAACACCTGGCGTGCAGTCGGACTGCCTGTCTGCCCACACCGGTAGAGACCAGGAGAACAGTCGGTACGCAGGCTTCCGGACAGATTTAGGGATGGGGTTTTCTCTGGTGGGTAGCTTACAGGTAGGGCTAACAGATGACCAAGGTAGCGGGGGCGGTGCCTTGGAGGATTTGGGCGTGGGCGGGGTGGAAAGTGGGGATCGCAGCCTGCACTTCAGGGCAGTCAGGTCTGTGAACCCGAGATGGGATATGAGGGCGTAGGGGTGCGGATGGAATTCTGACCAGGGGCGGCCACTGGAGATGGAGTGGTGTGTGTGGAGATAGCCCTCCAATTTTCAGGCCATTCCAGTAAGGGGAGGTGGTGGTCCCTTTGGAGGGTACTGCAGATCTGTCCCGCCGGGTTACTGTAGCGCCCAGAGGAGGACCGAAAGTAGCCACAAAGGGAAGTTTCAGCCCCAATGGAGTTTTGGGATGAAACCACCACGAATGGTTCGGGGACAGGGAGGGGAACAACTTATGTGAAGAGGTTGTGGTCGATCGGAGAAGGAACGGGGGTGCACACGGGTGTCCAAGGCGACTCTGATCACAGGCGAGTCTGTCCCGGGAGCAGCCTGCGCGACGAAAGTGTCTACAAAGACAACTTCCTCTGTGATTCGAGTTTTGGGACAAGGCCGGTGGGGTTGGAAGGGGGACTTGTAGGGGAAGAAAAGTCTAGAAGAAAGCCAGACGGTTTGCCCACAGAAAGGGTTCGTACCGACGTGATCTTTGGACCCCTAGCTTGCAGGCAGAGCAGGTGCATCCGAGATTGGATTGAACGCCACCGAGCTTGACGTCGTCTCGCCGCTTGGATCTCTCTCCGACATGGGATGAAGAGACTCGCTTCACAGCACGATCCTCACCTCACCAGGACCTCCTTCTCAAGGGAGTCGCACCCAGGAGTTGGAGATGGAGGAAGAAGAAGATGGGGGATAGGGGAAGAGAGGGGCGTCGCACCCCTTGGGGAAGGATGGAGAAGGTCGCCCTCTCCTTGGTGGTGGCTGCGCACAAGGTTTCTCACAAATTAATTCTTCATTATCTTTCAAAGGAAAAAATACAAGGTTTATATATGGGGAGGGGAGGTGCTAGGGTTGAAACCCTAGCCAAGAGGGAGGGGAGGGGGATGCGCCACATGGCATGGGGAAAAGGGGGGCGCAACAAGGCAAGGGGGGGGGGGAGGGCCGCACCCCTCTTCCTATAATCTAGGAGAGGGGCGGCTGCCACCTTCCAAGAGGAGGGAAAAGAGTTGGGCGCCCAAAACCCTAACCCTAGGTGGGCTAAGCAAGGGAGTGGGTGGCCAGCCCATATGGGCCAGAGATTGAACCAAAAAAAATGGCCCAATAGCCCTATCTCCTATCTAATAAGCATAAAATGGTCCAACTAAAGCCTAATTTGCTCCAAATGGCCTACAAAGGTCCACACAACTAATAAAAGTGTCCACGCAGGGACTAATCCAAGGCCCAACATGGCCTAAAGCATAAAATAACTAAAGATAGCTCTACTAGTCTGCCAAGTGGTCGCCGAGCCAAAGGGATGCCGGCATGCTCCGTGTGCTCCGTCGAGTGATGCGGCGCGTGTCCTCACCACTATGAATACCCATTGTCCCCCCCTTGGTCCAACTCTTCTAGAAGCCCACATTGGAAGGTTGACTGACCCCACATGGGCCCTAGAGATGAGGTGGATCAATGGGAGAAGGGTTAGGGGGCCCGCGGGACCCAGGTGGTCCCAAATTACAAATAAACCCCTTTTACAATCTGAATAAAGCTAACTAAACACACATTACACACAAATAAAATCACAGTAAATATGATAAATACTAAGACTCAAGGGGGAGTCTCCAGACTATCTTCGAGCCAGATGGAAGTCGATGTTGCTTGAGTGGTGCTCCGCGTACGGTACCGACGGCTTGCCGGTTCGTGCTTCTCGCTCACTCTGGTGTCCGCACTAATTCTCCCCGGGTGGGAGAAACTCGACCCTGTCAAGTAAGGGTCTGCATCGCTCTTGTAGCGCTCCATTAGATCCGGATCTAGCCTCTGCAACTCTCCACGGGTGATCCAAGTATCCTCGGTGGCGGGTCGCCCTCTCCATCGCACGAGGTACCGCGGGTAGGATCCACTCCTGGTAACAGTCACCTGCTCATCCAATATATGATCTATATGCTCTCGCTACCGTGGAAATGTGGCTGGTGGTGGACACTCAGGTGTGGGATCACTCTCAATGGGGGGAGATGGCTCGAAAGGCTCACTAAGGATCACCGCTGGGTCCCTATTGTAGACACGCCATTCTTGACGTCTCCTAAAAAAGTCTCATATTACTATACAACGCCCCGCAACGGCTTACGCATTTTGAATCGCTCAAGTGCTTCCTTTGCTTGGGTCTTCTTCTACCTTTTTCGGCATCCGGAATCGTCTCGTCACGGCATTCGGACGGCATCAACACCAGTCGGACGCATCAGGAGGTTCCGGAATCAAGAAGGGGGTCTACCGGGCGGTCGCCGACGCCTGATTTGAGGACCCGGGTGGGTCTTAATGGGGGCGTCCAGGCCCCTGGACGCCCCCATGATTTTAATTTATTTTATTTCTTTTCTCAGGGCCCAAAACTAATTAAAAAAATATTTATATTAATGGAGGCGTCCAGGCCCCTGGACGCCTCCATAAAAACAATAATGAAAAAATATATTTGTAAAATGCCAGTTGGCATAAAAATATAAATAAATAAATAAATAAATAAATAAATATATATATATATATATATATATATATATATATATATATATATATATATATATATTAATGGAGGCGTCCAGACTCCTGGACGCCTCCATAAAAACAAATAAAAAAAATTAAATTGCCAGCCCTGGTATAAAAAGACAAAACATAAATAAAATAATATATTTATGGAGGGGTCCAGGCCCCTGGACGCCTCCATCAACTCCCTCACGGGCGCCGGCCACCAAACGACGGTTTGTCGTGTGTGGAAAAATCCAAATTATAGAGACGTCCAGTCAGCTGGACGCGCCCATTTCTGAATCACGAGGCGCCGCTCACAAAACCACGCGTTGTGCCAAACCGCGTGCGGCCGTCGTCGGCTTTCGGTGGACCTGCTTGAGGCGTCCGGGACCCTGGACGCCCCCACAAAAGTATTCCAAAAAAATATATAAAAATAGAATAAAATATTATTTCGGCCCTGATGGAGGTGTCCAGGGTCCTGGACGCCTCCACCCTCCGGAGCTCTATAAATAGAGGCCCACCCCCTCAGTTCTAGGAGAGCTCAGAAGTGATCCGATAGGCTGCCGGAGCCCAGAGGCTACGGAGTCATTTTCTAACCCGTGGGTTCTTTTGTAGGTGGAGGTTCTGCCGGCTTCTCGGGTGCTCACGCTCGCGAGAGGAAGGTCGTCTTCATCCACCGCGCTTCCACGTCGTCCCCACGCTGCCGGAGCTCCGCCGAATTTCACCCTCGGCTCATCCAATAAGCCTTTTCTTCCCCTTTTTCTTCGTAGTTCTTTTGCATTCATCATCTCGCATCCTCTATCCCCCTTCATAAGGGCGCCTCTTCTTTTATACTTCTTGCATCCATCATCTCATTTTCCTCCTACTCGAGTCCGAGAGGGGTTTAAAAGATAACACCAACCAGGTGTGTGTCTTGCCATCATTTCGTTATTTTTATCGCAAGGATTTGAATACTACACCTCTATCTTTCTAATCCACTTGTCATTTGTTTGTCGTTGTTTTGCAAGGGTAGCCGAGGAAAGCCCTCTCCGTCGGCCGGCCGGAGGGAGAGGAAGAAGCAACCCGCCATCTCCCGCTCTTGAGGTAGGCGCGATCACTTTCTTATTTTGGGGTCTTTCGGCCCCTGGCGATCACATCTTATTTTCGAGGCCGCGGCGAGTCACTTCCCCAATGGCCGTTTAAATTTCCGTTCTTATATTCTCTTATACTCTGTTATATTCTGCTCATATTCTCGAGGCCGCGGCGAGTCACTTCCCCAATGGCCGTTTAAATTCCCGTTTTTATATGTTATATTCTTATCTATTCGTGTTCTCGAGGCCGCGGCGAGTCACTTCCCCAATGGCCGTTTAAATTCACGTTCTTATACGTTATATTCTTATCTGTTTGTGTTCTCGAGGCCGCGGCGAGTCACTTCCCCAATGGCCGTTTAAATTCCCGCTCTTTGTATTCTCTCTATATTCTGTCATCTTATTATATGTTCATATTCTCGAGGCCGCGGCGAGTCACTTCCCCAATGGCCGTTTCAATTCTTGTTATTTAATTTTTTGCACCATTCCCGTCCCCCCGAGGCCGCGGCGAGTCACTTCCCGCTATGGTCGTTTAAACCCCATATTTTGCTATATCACACTTGTCCCGCTCGCCCCGCCGGAGCAATCTCCCGTGGTGGCCCCTTCTCTCTCTTCTCTTATTTCTGTGTTGCAGCAAACAAACACCAAAAAGAAAGAAAAGAGGAGCCCGCGCGCGCTCCGCGTCCTCTCCGCTCTTCCCCGAACCGCGTGACGTCGCTCACAGATTGGCGATCACGGTGGGACCTCTACTGCTTCCTTTCGGCTACCCTTGCAAGTTCGGCACCACCCGTGCCTCTCCACCTTCGCGCCCGCGCGCGCCCCCGTTGTGCTCACGGCAGCACCGTCAGTTTTGATTGGTTCTTTGTTTATTACATGTCTGTTATTTCTGCTGTTTTCCCACTCCATATATCTGTCAGCATTCCATTGCATACATCCATTCCTCTTTTCTATCCTTTTTTTCATTTTTTGAGGATCACCCTTTCCCGGTGAAGGAAGGACTCTCCGTTTGGGAATTCCTCTCAACGGACTAGAATCTCCTACACTGGGACCTCCGTAAGTCCCCGACATCGAAGAATCTCCTCTTCGTTCACTGGGCTGGTTGTACCATTGAAGTTCCCCGGAGTTAGTCATTTCATTCGTGGTGAGACGAGAGACCCTAGCTGACACGGCGGTGAAACAAAAACAAACTAGGGTCCCCATTTTGTGTGAACTTCGGATCTCGCTAAAAATACAAAAAAAATCATCAAAATCAAAACACAAAAAAAGGGCGTAAAGGCATCCACTTGTTTGATAATCTCTGCTACCTACTTGCTAGTGTATGTTTTTGCGTTCTGGGAAAACTGTGAGCATGTCTCACGAGTCTTTTGAGGAGAACCACCCTAGCCGTGGTTTGTCAGCCGACCCGCGAGTCTATGCTATGGACTCGGGTCCTTCTCATGACCCCTCGCATGAGGTGCAGGTTATTGCCGGGGACACGTCCCCGCCACAGGATATCACTTCCTTACTGGGCGTCCTCGCCAACACGGAGCTCACCTCTGAACAGCTCCGGGCCTTCCAGGCCATTCTAAAGGGGAAATCTGTTTCCCCCACGCCCCAGGAGTCAACTCCGGCCATCGCACCTCTCCAAGAGTCCGTGCAGGCCATTCCATCTCCCTCATTGGCGCAAGCCATCCAGTCTCCCTCGCTTCAAGGACAAGCGAGCCAACAACCACCCTCATTCCAGTTCCTGTCACAATCTCAAACTCCCGTTGTTCCCCACACGCCGCTTCAGCCAGGGCCAACTGTCGGCGGTCCGACAGCTCCCTCTCATTCGGGGTTCCCCCCTCAAGTCTCCGGGAGACAGTTTCTCCCCCAGTGGCAAGTGCCACCTTCACCCCCAGAGGAGCTCGCCCAATCGCTCCTCAATAGGTTTCAACCGCATGGACGAGCAGTTTCAAAATCTGAGAAGGATGGTGGACGTGAAAGCCACCCCGGAGGTTGCTTTGCCAATCCTTCCCGTCATTCATCTTCCTCCCTCCGAAATGCCCACGTACCGCAGATACAATGGTACCGGCAACCCCTTCATTCATCTCAAAGATTTCATGTATGAGTCCTCTTACTGGCAAAACGATCAGAGGTCCCTGGCATACCTCTTTCGGAGATCATTGGATGGTCCCGCGCTTGAGTGGTTCTATTCTCTGGAGCCCCGCGAGGCCGAGAATTTTGAAATAGTCCAGAGAAGGTTCTTGCAGAAATATAGGGATAGGGTCGGTCCCTCACTCTCCATTACCGACCTAGTGGCCGAAAAGATGAAACCCGACGAGGATTTTGTCCGATATGCTGATAGATGGAGGTCTCTGGCGGAGAGAATAAGGGATACCCTCTCCGAGCCCGAACAAGTGAAGATGATTGTGTCTAATGCAACCCCACAGTTCAGACATGTCCTGGCCATGAATAAACTTACTACAATGGAGGAACTCTATGAAAGGGCCCGATACATCCAAACCCAGCTAAAAGACTCCCCCATCATGAACATGTTTGAGTCGCCGAAGCCCAAAGTGGTCAGAAAGACAGGCGCTGGTGTCCCGGGCGGAGCCACAGAAGGGGTCGTGACAAATGAGCAAGTCAGTGCGGTCAACAATGCCAACTATGTAGTCAACCCAAGGCCTCCACAAATGCCCCGACTTCCCCTTCAACCAGGTCCTTTCCCTCTTCGTCCTCCACCCCAAAATAATCCACCCCAGGATAATATGCCTCCATTACGCCAACCCCAGCAACAACAACCACAACCTCAGCAACAACAACCACCGCTTCAGTACAACCAAGTTCCACCCCCGGGGAACTATGGTCCCCAACAGCAACAAAGGAGGCCGCTCGGTCCCAAGAGAGCCTACTATCCACCATTGCCAAAAACCTTAGCAGACATTTTTAATGCCCTCATGGCATCAAACCAACTCGCCCTACCCAGAGAAAGGCCCGCGTGGCCCCCCAATGTTGATACCTCCAAATACTGTGTCTACCACAGGCAGCCGGGACACACAGTAGATTACTGCTTCCACTTCAAAGATTACATCCATGATATGAATGATGAACATCAAATAGATTGGGATGAGATGAGACGATACGTCGCGGCTCTCAAGGCTAGGAGACCTCCTCAGAGGTCACAGCAGCAGTTACAACAGCAGCAGCAGCAGCAACCACAACAACAACAACAGCCTCAGCAGGCCCCACAACAACAGCCCGACATGGGAATAATCCAGAATCCATTACCAGAGCACCAACAGCCCAATCATCAGGTTAACCCCATCTCCTCCTTCCCGGAAGTCGGGAGAGAGCAGGTGTGGCACCGGAAAGTACCTCCATTCTTTCTACCTCCAACCCTATCGTCATGCAACCCCCTCACCTTGCCCGGGTAGCACCTCTCTCTCATCAACCCGCGTCAGTATCACCATCACCATTTCCACTACCATTACGCCCTCTCATCCGTACCCCGATCTCCTATCAACCGACACTCTCCACTACGCCTTCGCACCCTCTCATCTTCTCTCATTCCCCCACTTTACCATCCACCTCTACCACATTTACCCCTACGCCTTCTAAACCCCTTATCATCCGTCAACCATACATAACCCCGTCTTTCTCCACCACATCACCACTAATGCCTTCAAAACCACTCATCACCCACCATCCACCTCAAAACCCTTACCCGTTTCAAACCTTACCTCCACCTCCACCTTCCAAACCCCTTATCCTTCATAATCCGCGCGATATCCCCTCTACCTCCGCCATGCCTCCACCTAACAAACCCCTCATCAGAATCCCTGCTCCCGTCATCACCCCTGCTTCATCAACCATTCCTCCACTACTACCTCTCAAACCCCTGTTAAAACCCACTGCTACCCCCACAGAGGTACAAAAGCCGCAGGCAATGGTGCTCCGTAGTGGAAGGATTTTCCACAGGGTTTTCCCCCACAACAGTCAGAATCCCGAGCAATCTCAGCCAGAGAAGGATGATGCAGAACAACCAGAAAGAGCTATCCCTGGAACACAGTATGATCTATTGAAACACTTGGACAAGACACCTGCTCGGATCTCCATCCTGGAGCTACTTCAAAGATCCACATCCCACCAGGCAGCCTTAATGGAGTACCTTCAAAGGGTCATGGTAAACGAGGACCTCCCTGTAGAAAAGATTTCGACCGTCCTGACCCCAACAGACACACAACCGGCCATCATGTTCCACAACTACGAGCTCGCTCCCAAGGAAGCTCTGAAATATGCATTGTGCATTTCAATAAAAATTAATGGGGTATCCATAAACCCGTGTCTTGTGGACACGGGTGCGTCCATAAATGTGATCTCCATGTGCACTCTTCAGTTGTGTGAGATCGACGAGGAACAAATAAGACCTTCCTCGATCACGGTCACGGCTTATGACAATAGCAAAAGGCCACCGCAGGGGATGATTATTCTGAAGGCAGAACTAGGCCCCATGTCAATTCCCACGGAATTCCATGTCCTCGACATGGACCCCACATTCAAGGCTATACTGGGTCGCCCTTACATCGAAGCCATGGACGCTGTGCCTTCCACCAACCATCAGTGCCTGAAGTTTCCTTACAATGGGAGAATTATTAAAGTGGTCAGTACACCTGTCCTTCACGCAGTAGATGCTATCAACACCTCTCTGCCTTCTGTTTGGCCGTCTCATCGGCCCATATTATCACTGCTGGACGTGCGTGATCCATCTCACATTCCACTAGCACCAAAGGAGCCGGTCAGGGCAACCGCAACATCATGTCTCCCTTTTCACTCTAAAGGTTGGGAGATTATGAGGAACATCAGCTATCAACAGGGAAAAGGTCTGGGCGCACAGTTACAGGGTATGCTCAAGCCGCCAAAAGAAATTAGGCCGAACCGTAGGTTTGGCCTAGGATTCAAAGGACCGTTCAAGGCAGATTGGGAGCCCCTCACGTGGACTCTATCAAACCACTTCAACAGAGGGCCCGTTGTTCAGATGGGAGATCACCCACGAGAAGCATATGGGGGATCACATGCTGTATATTTGGCTGAAAAATGTCCGAGGATCACCAAAAGAGGCAAGATCAAAGATCCGGAATGCGAGTGGGACAAATGGTTCGACATACGGGACATTTCCGTTGCACTGGAAAGGATATTCTCGTCTCCGCAGCTTGAAGGACCACCATTGATCTCCGAAATACCAGAGAATATTACCACTCTTGCCAAGGTTCCAAACTATCCTCGTCCTCGCCAGAAGGACTCTGTCATCGACAGATCTTCATCCGTCCTCAACATTGCCGTCGACGGCTCATTAGCCGCCATCCTCTCCATCCACTCGTCTCAGCCTTTGCTGATATCTTCTTCCTGGGCCAGACAATTATCTGATGATCTTCCCAGGTCCCCTTCTTTGCTTACATACCTGCGCGGGCTTTTCAACCCGCGCCAGGTCTTCAACCATGATCTGCTCTATGAGCCTCACAATCCTCTAGCCATAACCCCTTTTCTCTCCCCTCCAATCTCTTTTCACTGCTTTGTCATTAAAAATGAAAATGAAAAAAAAAACGTCAATTTTCAAACTCCCCAACAACACATCTTCGTTGAGGAAACCTCCTACATCTCCCACGGGTGCGTACCGCCTTGCGGACCACCCATCCAAGGTCCGATGAGCGACCTTTTCTACCCCTCCTCTGAGGGGTCTTCTCCTGTACATTCTACACCATCCTCTTCGTCTTCCTCTTCTTCTGTAAATATTGTCAGTCAATCTAGGAATGATAGGCCGAGGGTAGTACCTAGGAAGAAGTCCAAGGGGAGGCAGATCCCTCGTCGATTCCTTCTGGATTTGGCCGCCAGGTGTCAGGCCCTTCTTGCCATCCCCCAGTTGTTAGAAAATCCCATCCAGCTACCCGAAATAGAATGCGAGGGCGACTGTGCATCTGATGAAGGGTATGGAGTCTACGAGATCACGGATGAAGAATGCCCCACTGAAGATGAGGGTGAAGAATATGAGGATGCGGCGGGCGCATACGCTAGTGGAATGAGGAGATTCGACGAGCCGTCAACCGCCGTAGAAGAATCCACCAAAGAAGTCAACTTGGGAACTGAGGAAGACCCTAGGATCATCCTCATAAGTGACAACCTACCACCCTCTGAAGAAGAGGCATTAATTGAGGTTCTCAAGGAATATAAGGACACGTTTGCATGGAGCTACGAGGATATGCCGGGTCTGGATTCAACCTTGGTCGAACACCGTTTAACCCTAAAACCAGGGTCCATCTCGGTAAAACAAAGGTTAAGGCGTTTCCACCCTCAGATGGCTTTGAAAATGAAGGAAGAGGTCGATAAGCTCCACAAAGCCAGGTTCATTAGAGTCGTCCTTTATCCTCAATGGGTGGCGAACATTGTCCCGGTCATGAAAAAAGATGGGAAAGTCAGGATTTGCATCGACTTCCGGGACCTTAACCGCGCGTGTCCAAAGGATGATTTTCCCTTGCCTCACATTGATGTGTTGATTGATAACACGGTAGGCTATGAAACCCTCTCTTTCATGGATGGATTTTCAGGATACAATCAAATTCGTTTGGCAGAAGAGGATCAGGAAAAGACGTCATTCACTACCCCTTGGGGAACATATTGTTACGTGGTCATGCCGTTCGGATTAAAGAATGCTGGAGCTACTTACCAAAGAGCGATGATGGCCATATTTCATGACATGATGCACATATATCTGGAAGTGTATGTGGATGACTTATTGGTGAAATCAAGGACCAGGATGGAACATCCAGAAGTTTTGGCTAAGGTCTTGCAAAGGTCAAGAGAGTTCCAATTGAAAATGAACCCGAAAAAGTGTGTGTTTGGTGTGTCGTCGGGTAAATTGCTGGGGTTCATTGTGAGTAAAAGAGGGATCGAGATAGATCCCGACAAAGCTAAGGCCATCAGGGATATGCCGCCTCCCAAGAATTTGAGGGAAGTCCGAGGTTTAATCGGGAGGTTGCATTTATTCGTCGGTTTGTGTCTCAACATTCACAAAGGTGTAGACCTCTCTACGAGTTGACCAAGCCAGGAGTAGAATTCCACTGGAATTCTAAATGTCAGAAAGCTTTTGAAGGGTTGAAGGAATATCTGGCTAGTCCGCCCGTTCTCATTCCACCCAAACCAGAAAAACCTCTGATCCTTTACGTCTCAGTCTTGGATGACTCCGTGGGAGCCGTCCTCGCACAAGTTGATGAAGAAGGCAAGGAACGGGCAACCTATTACTTGTCCAAACTTCTCAATCCCTGTGAGCAGAAGTACACCGGCATGGAGAAAACCTGTGCTGCCCTCGTTTGGGTAGTGCAGAAATTGAAGCACTACTTCTTGGCTCACGAAGTCCACTTGATTGCTCGAATGAATCCTATCAAATTCCTTTTGGAGAAATCCGTCCTTACGGATAGGCTAGCACGCTGGCAAAGTTTTCTCTCTCAGTTCGACATCACCTACATCCAGCAAAAGATGATTAAAGGCTATGCCATAGCCGAGCATCTCGCTCACCATCCTCTTCCCAAGTTCGATCCCGTCCAATCAGAGTTTCCAGATGAGGAACTAATGTCCATCAACCAATCAGATGAGCCAATGTGGACACTATATTTTGATGGAGCTCTGAATTCTCAAGGGAGAGGAATCGGCATCGCCCTCCTATCGCCTAAGGTCTCACATTCCCATTGGCATACCAGCTCAAATTCCAGTTACCAACAATATAGCCGAATATGAAGCTCTTCTAGCTGGCCTAGAACTCGCCCATTCTTTTCGTATCACTGAGTTGCGAGTCGTAGGTGATAGTCAACTCATCCTTCGCCAGGTGCTCACTAAGTATCGCACTCGCGATCCCAAACTCAAGCCATACCAAGAACTCACTACTGCCTTTGCCAAACTGTTCGCCAAACTGATCTTTGTTCATGTCCCTCGTCATCAGAATATTCTCGCCGATGCCCTCGCCTCGTTGGCATCATCCATAAGGTTCCTCTAGGAAGATGGTTTAAGTCCATTTCCATCTACAAACTTCATGCTCCTACAATCGATGATGCTTCCTACGTAAATATCAAAGACAGGATAGCAAGAAAGATCCTGCAGGAAGATATCCTTGAAAAGAGGGAAATCATGTTGGCAGAGGTCGAAGAAGAACTGGCTGATGAAGAGAAACCATGGTTCTATGAAATCGTCAAATACTGCCAAGATCAGTCTTATCCTGAAGGGGCCACCGCAGAGGACAAGAAAGCCATAAGAAGGGTGGCTCAGAAATACACATTGGTTGGAGGTCTACTCTATAGGAGGAGCCTTACTGGTATTCTGTTAAGATGTCTTGGCGACGACGAGGTTTGGAAATGTGTAGAGGAGACGCACTCGGGTGTGTGCGGTGGCCACGTGAATAGTCAGATGCTCGCCAAGAAGATCATTCGGCAAGGCTTTTACTGGCCCACTATGGAAGAGGATTGTGCTGTCTATGTCCGTAGGTGTGTCAAGTGTCAACTTCACGCCTATAAAATCCATTCACCATCTTCCTCACTTCACCAATATCCTCCCCGTGGCCTTTCTCCATGTGGGCATTCGACATCATTGGTCCCCTAGGTGATCCCAATTCCCTCACCAAGCAGAAATCTTTCATCCTTACTGCGACGGAATACTTCACCAAATGGGCCGAAGCCGAAGCTTACGCGGAAATCAAGGCGTCAACAGTCTGCAAGTTCATCATGAAGAACATTCTCGCCAGATTCGGCATCCCAAGCACAATCGTCACCGACAATGGGCCACAGTTCATTTCTCAGGACCTACAGGACCTCTGCAAAAGGTACGCGATTGCATTGCATCATTCATCGCCTTACTACCCACAAGGTAACGGCCAAGCGGAGGCCACCAACAAAACATTGCTCAAAATCATTAAAAAAACCTACGAGTCTAGTAAGTTTTCAGACTGGCCAGAAAAGCTTATCGAAGCCCTATGGGCCTATCGCACTTCAATCCGTACCCCTACCGGGCAGACTCCATTTGCCCTCACTTATGGTATGGAAGCGGTAGTCCCGTACGAGACTCTGATCCCTCTCTCAGGGTACAATTGGACGAGGAATTTCCCCTCGACAATCGTCGTAATTCACTCCTCGCCCAGTTGGAACTCTTGGATGAGAAGCGGCTGGCCGCTGCCGAACACGCGCGTGTGTATCAAAATAGACTCGCTCGCTTTTACCAAAAGAAAGTCGTTGAGAGAAAATTCAAAGTCGGTGAGATGGTCGTAAAAAGAATTTTTGTCAAACCTGGAGGGCCGCGTTCTAAGCTCCAACCCAATTGGGAAGGACCATTTGTAATTCAAGCCGTGTACCCTGGCAACGCCTACAAGCTAATCAACGCCGAAGGGACCGAGTTATCCCACCCTTGGAATGGGCTTTATCTTAAGAAATACTACCCTTAGCACAAAACAAAAAAAATGATGAAAAGATAAAAAACATCAAAAACAAAGAAATATTGAAAACCACTAAAAATATGGAAAATTCAAAATGCCGATGCCCGGCAGTCACCATATAGTTAAGTCTCTGCATCTAACCTTCATGTTAGGATAGGGCCCATTAAGGCTTGGTAGGCACCGGGTCTTGGTTTGCCAGAACCGTGGAGATCCCTGTCCGGCCACGTCGGCCTATGCTCGCTCGAAGGAAGCTAACATATGTTCACTTATGTATTTTATTCAAAAAAAAGTTGGTAGCATCACCTATGGTAGGGCCACACCTAGAAGATCTCCGGAAGCTGTAAACTTTATTCTTTTCTCTTCGACCAAATGAGACAGTCGGCGCCTTAAAACGCTGAGCATGAGAAACCGAAACTCAAACCCCAAGGACAAGAGTAGGATCCATTTCCTCGAGCATCGATCAGTGCACGAGAAGAGGGCAGTGTCCCCGCAGGCATACAAAAAGGGAGCCCACAAACGTCAAACGACTATATCTCCCTCACAAAAAGAAATACAAAGTCAAAATCAAGAGAAAAGCCTGGTCGTGACCGTGCCTGTTGCGATAAACGGAACCCCTCAAAGCAAAAGTCTGAATCCACAAAAGGGGCCGTGGAATGTAAATGTTCGAGATTTGGTCCGAAGCTGTCCGAAAGGAAAGAGTTAATGGGCCCTTATTCGCTCGCCGGGTTAACGGCTTTGCCGGTCCTCTCAGGAGGTTTATCCCCTACACTCTTCCTTCTCCCTCTAAAGATGAAGGTTCGATGGAGTTTCTGAAAGGTGAAAACTGCCCAGGGTCTGCGACCTTATTTTAATATACACATTTGGTTGCCTACTTTGAAAAGCAAAAGCTATCGCTGCGAAGGAGTCTCTGTGTTTCTGGCTGGTCAAGACCCCTGTTTACCACCTTGATGTCTTCTTGTTTAACCTCGGGCTTAGGCCAATGCAAGCGCGTCACCTATGGGTGCGACGGCGTCTGATTCCGGGTCAGCGTCGCGCGGTTGGTCGTTAGGGTTCCAGGGTGTTCCATCATATACCATCTAGAGTTGTGAGGAAACAGACCCGGGTCGGGTAAATCATTTACCTCGAACACCTTTTGGGTGAATCCCTGTGGTCGGAAGCGACTGGGAGCCTAAGCATGGCATGACGGTATTGTCATCAGGGTAAGTCTTAGCCGGCGGGATCATCATTCGAGGGGTCTAGAGGCCCAAATCAACCTAGATATGCACTTAGGATACCTGGGAGGTTAGTAAGAAACCCCTGTCTCACGTAGGTCAGGTGCCATTTGGGTGCTTGCCGGGCGTTAGCAATAAAAAAATTGAAATGATAAAAGAAAAAAAAATGGAACAGAGAAATGTACATATTTGCAAACAAAAAAAATCTTTTTATGATAAAACAAAAAAATATCAAATATAAAAAAGAAAACAAATCAATTTTGCATGATTACATTTGCGTGCAGCATCTCACTTTTAATACCGCTTGCATTCGTGTGCTTGCCTGTCGCATTTATCATCACCGCATCTTTCCCTTGCCTTCGTTAAATAAAGGCTTGGCCCCTTGACCAGTTATCAAGGACAGTCACAGTGACCATTTGCTTATTGAGCAAGGGGCCAAGTCAGAACAGAAATTCTGATTTGTTTGTTTCAGTGATGTGTGCAGGGATTCAGGCAACAGAAGTATAGGTGAAAAACCAAACAAACCGAACCTTGTATTATTCCAAAAATAAAAAAATTACATCAAGTTCCGCCCTCTCTCTCTGCATCACTCGTCCCACTACTCTCCGGGCAAAACACTCTTAAAGGTGCTACCCAACTACGAAAAGCGGTACTCCTACCGCTCTGTACTCCCCTTCCTATTCCCACATCCCGGCGTTGATCCACGGAAGCAGCAGAGAAGCTACCAACACGAAAGCCACGCTCTCGTGCTCTTCGGTAGCGCTCCTCACCATCTCTCAGCCACTGTTCAGCAAGGCCAAGGCTGATTCGGAGTTCGAATAGTTGGGCCTCCATGGCCCTTCGTTCCTCCCTTTCAGTCAATCTGTTGGCTCTTTCTCTCTCCGCGTCTCTTTCTCTCTCTGCACGTTCTCTCTCACGGTCTTCCCTCTCCAACTGGAGAGTGATCCTCAGTTCCACGGCATCCCTAGAGGAGTCGTCATCAGGATGACGCCGCAGTTCCCTCTCCAGTTCTGCTATCCTAGCCTCCTTCTGCGCAGCTTGGGCAAGCGCTCCTTCCGTCTCCTTTTCCTGCCAAATGTACCATCTCAGATACGCGATAAGGCGTAAACCAAGAGAACCCAACACTGAAACTTTTACCTGTATACGGAGCATCCCTTCTGCCTCCGCAGCACGCTGCGTGGCGTGAGCAAGTTGCTCATGAAGCAAGTTAAGTTCGGAGGTGGGAATCCACAGGCTGGAAGAGGCACCACCTACTCCCATCGCTGGGGAAGCCGCGCCAATCTGGGCATGCTACGACCGCGTGAGTTAGCAGCCAACATCAGGAATCTGAGGATTTAATTACGAACGCACTGTACACCTACCAAGGCGCTCGTAGCTCCGCGGGCATCGCCCAACTGTTGTTCCATCTCCGCCAAGCGAGTTCGTAAATTCGCTATCATGGCATCCCGGACATCCTGCAGCCATACGAGTCAGCATTTCCACCGGAAAACCAAAAAAAGAGAAAAGGAGAAAGAAGAAAAAGAAAAAGGGGAAACCTACCTCCGCAAGTCCCCGGGGTTGGAGCCGCTCTGCGTACTTTGTCCTATATAGACGCAAGTAGTCCTCGCTATCCCGCGCCTGTGATTCTACAATCGTGCCACCCCGTTGCCAGTCCTCATACTGTTCGGGGAATCGCACGCGCCAGTCAATGCAGGTCGCCGGTCCTCGCGTCTTTCTCCCGACACGAGGTGGCGCAGCCGTATCCACCCATTCCTGAGCCAGTCCTAAAGTCCTCATAACCAATCGTAGCCGAAGTGGCTCGATTTCATTCAGGCAGTGCATCCACAGTTCCCGTCCGAACCGGGCACGACTCGTTAGAACCCACGGCTGGTCAGCATCAACCATGTCTGAGTAGGGTCTCCAGTTTACCATCGCTGCAGGGAACTCCTGTAGCTCCCGCCTTAGCACCATCAGTTGGTAGGTTAGGGGTGCCGCACTCATGATGGGTTCCCACCGCCTGGCTAACGGCACCATCACGGGTCGCCAATGCCGAGCTCTCCCCATAGGGAGGTAATAATAACTCCATAGCTGCTCGGAACAGGTCATCAGTACTTTGCAAAAACACAAAAAAAATACAAAACAAGCAAAACCAAAAATACCTGGATGAATGGTGTGAAACCACTCACAGTCATCTCACGGTCCGTTTCTTGGAATAGGCCTGCAAACAAGTGTGCCAGCATGGCGGCTCCCCAGGCATAATACCCTACTCTTTCAAGGTCTGACAGCAGCTCCAGGAAGCAACATTGGATACCGTCCCCTTTCGAGCTCAGTACCAATCTCCCCAAAAGGAAGAGGAGAAATCTCCTCAAATCTATGTTGCATCTTTCCCAGTCGCCGAAATCTGTGCAGTACACGGCGCGGCATCCTATTTCTATCCTTTCCATGAACTCTTCTGAGGATTCATCGTCCCGCCGACGAGTGTCGGTGAGCCCTAATGCATCCATCAGGGACGCCCTAGCTACCGACCTGTTTTTCCGACCATCCAGGTCCAAACCCAGTAACTTCTGGGCACCTTCTCTGTAGTCCGCGTAAGTGACTCCGGTCACTGCCTCGCCCTCTACCTTCAGGCTTGTGATCCGGACCACATCCTCCAAGCTGGGCACCATGTGCCCCCAGGGCATCAGGAATGCCCGGCTCACTGGGTCCCATCTCTCACACAAGGCTTGGATCAGGACTAGGTCGAGCTGGATCGGCTCGATCCGAAGGAAGGTACCAAATCCCATCACGTCTAGCCTCGCCTTCTGAAAATCTGGGAGGCCCCTGTACGCTGCTACTACCAACTCCCATAAGATTTGTGATTTCATCACAACCTACACATACAAGGAATGGGGGTGAGGTTTGGTCGGAAGAAAGGAAGAAAGAATGAGAAAAGGGCAAGAAAACTTGGCTTACGAGTTGAGATTGGGCCCTTTCGCTGAAGTGCCCTTCAAGGTCTGAAAGCCTCCTGGAACTACTACCACTGGACCTGCTTCTCTTCGAGGAATGGAAGATTCGCCCTCCATCCAACTCTCAGAATTTTGAACTCCTCCTCTCCCGTAAGAAATTGTGCTCCTCGAGTTAGCTCTCGATATACCTGGGAGGATAAAAGGGACAAGAATTTATAGAAATGGAAGGAGTGCGGGCCAAGATTGCCTCCATCACCTGTCAATAATAGCCCTCGCAATGAGGCACCGCCCAAGCGGTCCCATGTGTCGCTTCACCGCTCGCACAGGGTGATTGACTGGACGAAGAATAGGACGAATAGCCCCTATGTTGTCTAGGGATACCCTATCATAATTTGGAGGACATCCGCAAAATTTGACATAACATCCGGAAAAGGAACTAGGGCCGTCATTATTGACTTCGACGGCAGATTCCCGTGGAAAATGGTCACAACAAGATGCGATTCTCTGCTTGGGGCGGAGTCTCGACAGACCTATCACATGGGAACAGTGCAAAGGAGAAGAAGTGTAGGGAAGAAGGAACGCACAAAAGAACAAATAAACAGCAGAAAATCAAATCACTCCATTCATAATTCTACATAAGCTGTCACAAACACTACAATCATAGAGAGGTGGCGGGTCCACTAGCTCGCCAATCCTCACCATCACTCATCTCTCTGGGCACTCTCCTCCTCTCCCCCGAGGTGAGGGTCCCTCAGAAGCCTCCGGGATCCCCGTGCAGTAGCACCTGCCTCGCCTCTGGGCGCCTGCTCCGCAGCAGTGACTCGCTGCTCCTCCCCTGGCGTGGCAAAGAAGCCACTGGCGGCAAAGCGACCGGACTGGCGGAGTCGCTCCCCGAACTCTCGCGCTCTCTCGTAGCGCGTCTCCATCCCTCCTAGCCTCTGCACGACGGCCTGAAGGCCCAGCTGGAGCTCCCTCACTTGGGCCTCCAAGGCCCTCCTCTCGGTCAGATCCCGCTGTCGCTCTGGACCTTCTCTCGGCTTTCTCTCTCTCTGCCTCTCTCCTCATCATCTGCAGAAGAACCCTTAACTCCAGGATGTCTGGAGAAGGTCTCTCCTCACCGCGATGCCGCAGCTCCGCTACAGTCGCCACCCAGGCATCACGCTCCTCTTCCGCCCGGGTCGCGCGGGCCACCGCACCGGCAAGTTGCTCCCGGAGGGAGGCAATCTCGAGAAAAGGGGCCGAGGAACTGGAAGATCCGCCAGCCACTCCCACCGTCGCTGTCTGCTGGGCACGCTGGAACAAAATAAACAACGGCCGTCAGTGAAACTCCAAAATCTGAAGTTAAAAGTGCGGCACATAACTTACCAGGAGCGACAACTCATGTTGAGCGACGGCCAGCTGCCGCC
This sequence comes from Amorphophallus konjac, assembly GCA_022559845.1. NCBI lineage: Eukaryota > Viridiplantae > Streptophyta > Magnoliopsida > Alismatales > Araceae > Amorphophallus > Amorphophallus konjac. The sequence goes on from CM040119.1 coordinate 160,816,205, forward strand.
TAGTCTCTGACAGTTGGGCGCGCGAGCCGCCGATGCCACGCGTGTCCCCAGCTTGGGGAAGCCCCGCGTAGCTCTCTCTCTGCCGCCGCAGGAAGTCGGCACTGTCCTGCACCAGTATACCCCCTTGCTGTCCAGGGAGACGTACGGGCCACTCCTCGAGCCTCGCCTTGCCGCGACTCTCCCTCCTGACGCGGCTCGGCTCGTCCGCACTCGCCCACTCATCGGCCAGACCCAGGGTCCTTGCCATGTCCTGCACCAAGAAAGGGGTCCCAGCATCAGTCAAAAGGAACGCGTCCCCTGTCTAGGACGCGTCCATCATTTGAGTGCAACACTCGCCGAACCCTTTCCCCCTCGCGCGACTCGCTTCAAAACCCAAAATGAATTAAAAGAGGAAGAGATCGAAGCACCTACCGGACCGTGTTCACCTCCTCCCACGCCATCGGGCCCCTCAGGTCCCTCGGGGGCCCGGAGCGGCCCTTCCTCCTCCATGGACGCCGTTCCGTGCTCGGGCGCGTCCCTCCTTGGGCGAGGGTCCCGCGTCCCTCTCCACCTTCACCGTGGTCAGGCCCACCGAACTCCATCGATCAAAAGAGGAGGAAGACGAGAAAGGGGGCAAGCGAGTTTCGGCAGAAGGCGGGCTCGTTTGCGGGTAAGGCACGGGAGAAGAAAGGCCACCCGACGCTTTAAATTTGAATTCAAGGATTAAGACGCGTCCTCGCGCCTGGACGCGCCCAAAAGGGGGAAAAGGAAACAAAATCCCCCCGTGCAAAGCGTAGTTCCCCGCTGTTCAGGGCAAGGTCTCGCGGAGCGTGCCTCAAAGGACAACTCAGTGCAAAGAAGAAAGTGTGGGAGAGAGAAAGGTACACACAACACAAAAAAGCCATTTCCATTTCATATAATAGCCGAAAGTACATCATACAGTGAGAAGGGTGACGTGTACAAGCAACTCTCTAACTCTCACCACCACCCTCCTGGTCATCTCTCTCCTCCCTCCTCTGCCGGGGATCCCTAGGGGGCCTCTGCGAACCCTGAGAAGCCGTGCTCGCCTCGCCCTGCGGTGGCACTCCAGCCTCGAAGGCGCGACGACGCTCCTCGGCCGAAGAGACCAGATAGCTGCCCATGGAAAAAGAACCAGACTGACGAAGTCGCGCCCCGCGTTCCTTCGCCCTCTGGTACCGCTCCTCGCTCTCCCGAAGCCTCCCCTCCGCCGTGCCGAGACTCAATCGGAGCTCCAGCAGCTGGGCCTCTAGAGCCCTCCTCTCGGTCTGATCCCGCTGTCGCTCCTCCCTCTCTCTCTCCCTATCCCTCTCCCTCTCTCTCTCCACGCTCTCCCTCTCTCTCTCCACGTTCTCCCTATCCCTCTCCCTCTCCTCTCTCTCCCTCATCGCCTCTCTCCTCGACAGCTCGAGGGCGATCCGCAGATCCAGCACGTCACGAGGGAGCTCCTCAGCCTCCCGTCGACGCTCCTCCTCCAGCTCCGCAATCCGGGCGTCACGCTCTGCCACCCAGGCATCGCGCTCTGCCACCCAGGCATCGCGCTCCTGCTCAGCACGAACAGCACGGGCCAGGGCCTCCCGAATCTCGGCCACCTGTCAAAGCACGCATGCACCGTAAGAGAACAGTGATAGAAGGAAAGCAGCTAGAAAAGGGTCGGGGCCAAGCAAACACTCACTCGAGCCTCGCGGTCACGCTCGGCCTCCTCAGCCCGAGCCACCGCGTGCGCCAGCTGCTCCTGGAGGGCAGAAACCTCCGGAGGAGGGCCCCGCGAACTGGAACCCGCTCCACCAGCCATCCCGGCTGCCGCTGTCTGGTGGGCCCGCTGAAACACGGGGCAAACGTCAGTCAAAGGCTAAGCATCAAAAATCCAGGTCACAAAAAAAATGCATTGCATAGACTCACCAGGATCTCCAACTCCTGTCGGATGGCCACCAACTGTCGCCTGGCGTCCGCCAGCTGGGCCCGCAGGTCGGCGATCATGTTGTCACGAGCATCCTGCATTGCACATAAGTCAGTACCACATGCATATACATATAGAAGGGTGAAGCATTTTCATTTCACTTACCCCTGCCATACCACCGAGGAGAGGCGGTCCCCGTACGTAGCTCGGTATCGTCTCATGTAATCTGTGCTGTCCTGTACATGGGACACCACTGGGACCCCGCCCTGCTGCCAGTCCTGGTACTGTGCTGGGAAGCGCGTACGCCAGTCCACAATCTTCGCCTTCCCCTTGGTCTTCCGCCCAATGCGGGCCGGCGCATCTACATCAACCCACTCCTGGGCCAGCCCCAACGTCCTCATGACCAGTCTAAGCCGCAGCGGCTCGATCTCGTTCAGACAATGGACCCACACGTCCCGCCTGAAACGAGGAAGACCCGCTACAACCCAGGGCTGGCCAGCATCGCCCATGCCCAGGTAGGGCCTCCACACCACCTGCATCACCATACATACATTATGTTAGTTACCATTCAGTCACATGCATAAACACAAAAAAAATCATACGCATCATACCATGGCCTCGGGATACTCGCTCAGCTCCCGACGAAGTGACGCCAGCTGGTAGCCGTGGGGTGCTGCAACCACGACCGGCCTCCACTGCCGCGCCAGAGGCACGGCCCTCCTGTTCCCATGCCTAGCCCTCCCCATCGGGAAATAGTAATAGCTCCACACCTGCATCCATCATACATCATTAGTACAATAATTGCATATTTAACTGTGGGAATGCATAAATAAAATGTTTACCTGGAGGAAAGGTGCGAAGCCACTGACTGTCGTCTCCTTCTCCGAAGTCTGGGAGAGATCAGCAATCAAATGGGCAAGCAGAGCCGCTCCCCACGCGTAGTGTCCCACTCTGTCCAGATCCGCCAAGATCCCGAGGAAACGGCAGTGGATGCCATCCCCCTTCGTCCCCAGCAGAAGGCGGCCCAGGAAGAAGAAAAGAAACCTCCGAAGGTCTAGGTCCACCAGCTCCCTCTCGCTCGGATCCTGGGTGAAAGCTGCACGAGCATCCCCCTCCAGTCGAGCCAAGAACTCCGCTCCAGTCTCGCTAACCCGCTGGCGCGGGTCGACGAATCCGAGCGCCTCCATGATCTCCACTCGGCCGACTACCCTGCTGTCTCTATCAGTCACGCTCGTCTCTAACCACAGCAGGTCCAGGGCACTCTCTCGGTAGTCGGGGTAGGTGACCCCGCTGACTGCCTCTCCGTCAACCCGTAGCCCGGTAATCCGAGCCACGTCCTCTAGTGTCGGCACCATGTGCCCCCAGGGCATCAAAAACGCCCGGCTCGGTGCGTGCCACCGCTCCCTCAATGCCTGGATAAGAGGAAGGTCGAGCCGGAAGGGCTCGATCCTAAGGAAAGCTCCAAAGCCCATGGCGTCCACACGCGCCCTCTGGAAATCCGGCAGCCCACGGTATGCTGCCACCACCAAGGACCAGCTGATCCGGCCCTTCATCACGCCCTGCACACCACAAAAACCAACAAAGAACACATCAGCATCATGAACAGTAATAAACAATAACACTGTATATACTATTTATTCTTTTTATTTTATTTTTTTAAAATATATATATATATATATATTATTTTTTGGAGGCGTCCAGGCCCCTGGACGCCTCCTTCCTATTTTCTTTATTTCTTTTTTTCAAAAAAATCCAAGAACCAAAAACAAAAAATATATATATAATATATATATTATTATGGAGGCGTCCTAGGCCTTGGACGCCTCCTTATTTTTTAATTTTATTTTATTATTTACGTAAATAAATAAATAACCAAAAATAAAAAGAAAAAGTGGAGGCGTCCAGGCCCCTGGACGCCTCCTTCTCTCACTACCCGGCCTTCTCTCACAGCCTCTCGCACGCCCGTTTTAGCCTATTGAACCACAAAGTGAGAATTCCGAAGTACTTACCGGGTCGTGATCGTCCTCTCCCGCGTCACCAGCATCCGCAGCGGCCTCCGCGGCCAGAAGCGGCACCTCCATCTCCTCACCCGCAGCAATCTCCTCTGCTGCGGCCTCCTCGGCATCATCCCTCAACCTCCTCGCACGACGAGCCAGTCGTTTCCGCTTCCCTAGACCCTGGCTCGATCCTCCTCGCTCCATTGGGACTAAGAATGGGTCGTTTGGAGTGGCTGGACGGTCAGAATGAACAGTAAGTGAGTAAGGGGGGGGCCTCTCCCCCTATATATAGATTGGGCTTTAATTAGGGCGTCCAGGCGCCTGGACGCCCCCACTTTTTTATTTTTTAAAAAAAAATTCAAAAAACTTAGGGGCGTCCAGGAGCCTAGACGCCCCCAAACCAAAAAATTAAAAAATAAAAAAAATAAAAAATTAGGAGCGTCTAGGACTCTGGACGCCCCCAAAAAAATTTAAAAAAAAAGATTATAAAAAAACAGGGGCGTCCAGGCCTCTGGACGCCCCCATAATAAAAAAATAATAAAAAATATATATATAATAAAAAAAGAAAAGGGGTTAGAGTATGTATATAATCCAAACAAAAGAAAAAAAAAGGAAAAGAAAAAGAAAAACCACAAAAAAGATAATAATTAAGGGGACGGGGGTCCGAAACATCCAAATGCCAGATTTTATTCCATCAGAAAAGCAGATTGAGCTACATCATGGGTTTAGGCGCCTTAGGCCTTAACTTCCCCAGTTCGGTTACATAAGCCCTCCACGGCTCGCATTCTTCCACCACGTGCGCTAATGCCTTTCCCGCAACACTTGTCTTCCAGGGAGCTTTAATGGCCTTCGCTTCCTTCGCGTCCGCTTCAGTGCCCAACTCCCTCTTCTTCAAAGGAACGATGCCAGTCGGTGGCGGGAACGAATGGCGTGGGATGCCAATCTGGAGGCAACACCGATGCGCGTTGTAAAGAACAAACTCGGTCGCGCCGATCAGTTGAAGATCAACTTCGGGAGAAGGCCTCATGAGGAGATCTAGCGAAAGCAAACATGCCGGTGCGCAAGTAAAGAAGCCTTGTGTCACGGTGCGGAAGTGAGACCGCCAGTCTTCACGTTTCTTCAGCCACGGAACGCGGTTCACTACAGTACCACCGAAGCCTAACACGTCGGCTATGTGATGAAGAGGGCTTTGTTGGAAGAGCTTCGAAGCGGTTGGCATTCCCTCGCGGTGGTCGAATTTGAAATGCAAATCCAGCCAGCAATTCAAGACAAGTGCACAACCAAATGGAGGCTTACCCATGCTCGAGGCAGTAAGACCGCTGTAAAGATAGGCAAGGACGGCGGGTCCCACCCTTTTCCACGCCAGATCCCGCAGATAGCACTCAGCTGGTCTTCCTCCACTATGTTATCGGTATGAGGAAACAAGAGAGCACCCGCCAGACAGATAGTGAACCCCTTCACGATTCCCTCCAAATAGTCATCGTCCGGTGACCCTCTCAGGGCGTCCATGACCCACTCCGCAAGCTTTTGGAGATCGATCCCCTTTTGAGTACGGACCTTTCTGGCTGCATCGGGCGGCATGAAGCTTCCAAGGACGCTTTCAGAAGTCCCCCGTGTCAGCATCCGCATAGCCTTCACCTTCCCGTCACTCTTGAATTTCTTCAATCCGAGCAGAAGTTCCACCTCCTCGAGGAGGATGGTAACCTCGAAGGTCGGGAAGATAAAAGTGTGGGTCTGGGGATGCCAGATCTCCACTAGTGCGCCCATAGCCGCCCAGTCCATACGAATCTTCTCGTAATGTTTGGCATGAATAAGGAGCCCCTGCAAATGCCACTTCGAGAGTATGGCCCTCATGCCAATGGAGATATTGGAAGTTAGCTTGAAAGCCATGGCAGTTTGGAAAACTTCCTCGGGCCTGGGAAGAGTGGATATGGCTAGAAGAGAAAAGAAAGAAGAAATGAAGGAAGTAAGAAGAAGGTTCACATGGAGAATTTGAAAAGAATCAGCTTACCATATGCGACAAGATCGTCCCACTCAGATGACCCTCGAGGTCGGAGAGTCGCCTGATCTCGCTGCTAGGCCTGCTCCTCTTCATAACGCGGGAAGACTCTCCTTCCATCCTGAAATCTCTAGATTCTCTCTCCTTCCTCTCCTAAGCTTCCAAAACCCACCTTGGTGCATTTGAATGAACTAGCCTAAGGGGAGTTCTTATAGGAAGGGAAGGGTGCTACAGGACAGAACATGTCACATCAGCGGTCGCTATCAGGATTTTGTCTGGATCTCCTTTGTATTGTGGTGCGATTCTGCTGTAATTCTGCTACTTTCTGATGTTATTAATCCATGCTGGTCTGTGCAGGTTTTACTAACGGACGTCTTTGTCCAGTCTCTGTCCCACCTTTCAATGGTTGGTCCCACCTTGTCATGCATCATAGTATATGATACGTACGCTACTAGAACATGCCGAGGACCGTGCGGCTCGAACGAATCTGGGATCTGAGTTCCCCTTCAACAAAAATGGTGATGATCCCAGAGGAATTTGGGTTGTACGGATAGGCCGTCAATTTGTGATAGAATGGGGACGACGGTTCCATTCAGTGAGTTGATGCGCGGATAAACGGGCCCCAGCCCAGTATCAGCTCACCGGGTCGGTATCCTGACCCGTTCTTCACAAGTTGACAATATTATCCTTGGCTATTTTCTATTTTAGTTTGTTTTAAATTTTTCTTTGAACCCAGCATGCATTCATATAGGACTTTGATTTATTGCGGAAGATCATTCAAGTGATTCGATTGTGAAAGCCGTTGTGCTCCAATTCCCACAAATATGAGATATTCCACTCCGAATGAAATACTGAGTTTCCTTGAGACAGCCCCGACGCTGCTCTTCCAAAGGAGACCCTTATTTGGACAGACCCTCAGATATTCCTTTACCTTTTTTTGACCCACCTTGGCCGCAGCACTTCCACATTGGCTGGTAACCGCTCCCCAAAGGTGAAACCTCCGGTTTATGACCCAGGTACTTCCACACCGAGAAGTTGGTCTCCTTTTGTTTCGTGCCTGAGCGCACATCTCACCCTCCCTTATTTGATCTCCGTCCAAGCAATCGTCAATATTTGAAAGACCTTCTTCAAGGTCGCCTCATTGAAACTCCAGGAAAGATTCCAAACAGTAACGTCAAAAGCGTGTCTCATCACACCTTGGCATCAACTTATCAGTCCGCTCCCACTTCACTCCACTCCTACCTTCCACTACGTGTCGCTCCCTTGCAAAGCAGACGCCAAGGCGGGGCAGCTGTAGACACGCCATTCCTGACGTCTCCTGAGAAAGTCTCATATTACTATACGACGCCCCGCGACGGCTTACGCATTTCGAATCACTTGAGTACTTCCTTTTCTTGAGTCTTCTTCCGCCCTTTTCGGCATCCGGAATCGTCTCGTCACGGCATTCGGACGGCATCAACACCAGTCGGACGCATCAAGAGGTTCCGGAATCAAGAAGGGGTCTACCGGGCGGCCGCTGACGCCTGATTTGAGGACCCGGGTGGGTCTTAATGGGGGCGTCCAGGCCCCTGGACGCCCCCATCTTTTTAATTTATTTTATTCTTTTCTCAGGGCCCAAAACCAAAAAAAAATATAAAATATATATATATATATTAATGGAGGCGTCCAGGCCCCTGGACGCCTCCATAAAAATAAAAAAAATAATGTTTGTAAAATGCCAGTTGGCATAAAAACCCAAAAAATAATAAATAAAAAAATATATATTTGGAGGCGTCCAGGACCCTGGACGCCTCCATAAAAATAAATAAAAAAATTAAAAATGCCAGCCCTGGTATAAAAGACAAAAGAAAAATAAAAAATAAATATATCTTGGAGGCGTCCAGGCCCCTGGACGCCTCCATCAACTCCCTCACGGGCGCCGGCCACCGAACGACGGTTTGTAGTGTGTGAAAAAAGCCAAATTATAGAGACGTCCAGTCAACTGGACGCGCCCATTTCTGAATCACGAGGCGCCGCTCACAAAATCACGCGTTGTGCCAAACCGCGTGCGGCCGTCGTCGGTTTTCGGTGGACCTGTTAGAGGCGTCCGGGACCCTGGACGCCCCCACAAAAGTATTCTAAAAAATATATAAAAATGAATAAAATATTATTTCGGCCCTGATGGAGGTGTCCAGGGTCCTGGACGCCTCCACCCTCCGGAGCCCTATAAATAGAGGCCCACCCCCTCAGTTCTGGGGGAGCTAAGCAGTGATCCGATAGGCTGCCGGAGCCCAGAGGCTACGGAGTCATTTTCTAACCCGTGGGTTCTTTTGTAGGTGGAGGTTCTGCCGGCTTCTCGGGTGTTCACGCTCGCGAGAGGAAGGTCGTCTTCATCCACCGCGCTTCCACGTCGTCCCCACGCTGCCGGAGCTCCGCCGGATTTCACCCTCGGCTCATCCAATAAGCCTTTTCTTCCCCTTTTTTCTTCGTAGTTCTTTTACATTCATCATCTCGCATCCTCTATCCCCCTTCATAAGGGCGCCTCTTCTTTTATACTTCTTGCATCCATCATCTCATTTTCCTCCTACTCGAGTCCGAGAGGGGTTTAAAAGATAACACCAACCAGGTGTGTGTCTTGCCATCATTTCGTTATTTTCATCGCAAGGATTTGAATACTACACCTTCATCTTTCTAATCCACTTGTTACTTGTTTGTCGTTATTTTGCAAGGGTAACCGAGGAAAGCCCTCTCCGTCGGCCGGCCGAAGGGAGAGGAAGAAGCAACCCGCCATCTCCCGCTCTTGAGGTAGGCGCGATCACTTTCTTATTTTGGGGTCTTTTGGCCCCTGGCGATCACATCTTGTCATCGAGGCCGCGGCGAGTCACTTCCCCAATGGCCGTTTAAATTCCTGTTTCCTATATTCTCTTTATATTTTGTTATATTCTGCTTATATCATCGAGGCCGCGACGAGTCACTTCTCCAATGGCCGTTTAAATTTCTGTTTCCTATATTCTCTTTATATTTTGTTATATTCTGCTTATATCATCGAGGCCGCGGCGAGTCACTTCCCCAATGGCCGTTTAAATTTCTATTCCTATAATCTCTTTATGTTTTGTTATATTCTGCTTATATCATCGAGGCCGCGGCGAGTCACTTCCCCAATGGCCGTTTAAATTCCCGCTCTTTGTATTCTCTTCATATTCTGTCATCTTATTATCTGCTCATATTCTCGAGGCCGCGGCGAGTCACTTCCCCAATGGCCGTTTCAATTCTTGTTATTTAATTTTTGCACCATTCCCGTCCCCCCGAGGCCGCGGCGAGTCACTTCCCGCTATGGCCGTTTAACCCCCATATTTTGCTATATCACACTTGTCCCGCTCGCCCCGCCGGAGCAATCTCCCGTGGTGGCCCCTTCTCTCTTTCCTCTCATTTCTGTGTTGCAGCAAACAAACAACAAAACAAAAAAAAAGAAGGAGCCCGCGCGCGCTCTGCGTCCCCTTCTCCGCTCTTCCCCGAACCGCGTGACGTCGCTCACAACGCCCTGGGGAGCCCTTCAGTGGCACACCCCCTCGGGGTCCCAGCGGCACGGCCCCAAGGCCCCTCAACAGTGCACCCCCGTGGGGGGTTTCAACGGCACACCCCCCATTGGGGGGGTTTCAACGGCACGCCCCCACGGGGGTTCAGCGGCACGCCCCAAAGGGTTTTCAGCGGCACGCCCAGTAAGCCCTCCAGCGGCACACCCCACACGGGGGTTTAGCGGCGCGGCCCTTCAGGGCTCCAGCGGTACGCCCTTCAGGGCTCCAGCGGCACGCCCATTCAGGGCTCCAGCGGTACACCCATTTGGGCTCCCAGCGGTACGCCCTTTTGGCTCCCCCACGGCACGCCTGTTCAGCCCGCCAACGGCACATCGGAAGGCTTTTTCAACGGCAAACGCCGTGAAGCCCATGCCCTACGCATCCTTGGCGTGGAGTGAAGCCGTATGAGGTGTCAGCCGATCGTTGGGCCACGTAGGCTACCCCACTGACACCCAGGACGGGGAAGGTCAAATGCCATCATCACAAGCCATTTCCTGCCTTCGATGGCCGTGGCCAAAGCCCCCGTTGTTGGGGAGTATAAAAGACTCCCGTTTTTCGACAGAAGAGGGGCATCCACACAGACGGACACACAGAGGAAGAAGAGAAGAGAAGAAGAGAAGAAGAAAAGAAGAGAAGAGGAAGAAGAAGAGGGAGAGGCTCCCCCTGCTGCCCCGTCCACCGTTGCCGGAGAAGAGAGAAGAGAAGAAGAAGAGAGAGAGAAGAGAGGAGTGAGGTCTGGGAGGGGAGGAGGAGCCCATGCTCCGTTCCCCTTCCCCCCTTGTATCTTCATTCCCCCTTTTCGCTTTCCTTTTTGCTGTTGTTCCCTTTTTTTTACCTTTCCCTACGATGTATTGGCCCTCTGTGGCCTTTTCTTTCCATGAATGAGAATCCCTCTTTTGGGGTCTTGCTACCGTGCTTGGTTTGTGCGTCTTAGCCATTCACCCTCTGTCTTGGCCCTTTCCATGAGGCCTCTGGCCTTAACCGCTTGTCTTCGCCTGCCTTTGCTTGCCGTTTAACCCCCCAGCGGCACGCCCCGAAGTGCCCCAGCGGCACGCTGCTCGCCCCTCCTTTGACCCTTCACCGGTACGCCCTGCCGGGCCTTCACCAGCACACCCTGCCTGCCCTCAGCGGCACACTCCCTTGCGCCCTCAGCGGCACGCCCGGGGCTCTTCGCCGACACGCTCCTGTCGCCTTCAGCGGCACGCTCTCTCTCCCCCTTCAGCGGCACGCCCTGGCTAGGCCCTTCGCCGGCACGCCCTCTCGTGCCTTCCTTGTCCGGCACACTTGCCCTTCCTTCTTGTCTGGTGTACCCCCCCTTAGCCAGTCCTGGAATAGTCTTCCACTCGTCGTTCCTTCAGAGTTTTCCGAGGCTTTATTAAGGTGTTGCCGCTCTCGGGCGCCCACCTCCAGTTGTCAGGCTCCGCCACTCCTTGTGGGCGCGTTCCCTCTATCTCCCTTACGCTCGGGTCAAGGGGAGATGCTGCCGAATTTTTGTTAGAAACGATAATAAAAGACTAACACTACAAGAAAAAGTGGCTATAGCGACCGCATTAGCGACCGCTTTAATCGGTCGCTAGTCGGTCCCAAATAGAGACCAATTCGGCGACCGAAATAATCGGTCGCACATCTGAGACCTATTGGCGACCGAAATAAATTCGGTCGCCAATCGGTCGCTGATCCCGTTATACTCCCCCCCTGCGACCCCCGCCCGCCCGAGCCCCTCCCCGCCCGAGCCCTCCCTCCCGCCCTCCACCCTCCCGACCGAACTAAATTCGGTCGCCAATCGGTCGCTGATCCCGTTATACTCCCCCCTGCGACCCCCGCCCGCCCGAGCCCCTCCCCGCCCGAGCCCTCCCTCCCGCCCTCCACCCTCCCGCCCGAGCCCCCTTCCCCTGCGGCCCCCTCCCCCTGCGGCCCCCTCTCCGCCCTAGCCCCCCCTCCACCCTCCCGCCCGAGCCCCCGCCCGAGCCCCCTTCCCCTGCGGCCCCCTCCCCCTGCGGCCCCCTCTCCGCCCTAGCCCCCCTCCTCCGCCGGAGTCCCCCCTTCCCCTGCGGCCTCCCGCCCGAGCCCCCCTCCGCCGGAGCCCCCCCTCCCCCTGCGGCCTCCCGCCCGAGCCCCCCTCCTCCGCCCGAGCCCCCCTCCCCGTGCGGCCTCCCGCCCGAGGCCCCCTCCGCCGGAGCCCCCCTCCGCGCCGCTCGCTTCAACGTCAAGAACGTTGCTGTGAAGGATCTGAAGCGTGGTTTCGTGGCATCCAACTCCAAGGATGACCCCGCTAAGGAGGCCGCGAACTTCACCTCCCAGGTCATCATCATGAACCACCCGGGCCAGATCGGCAATGGCTACGCCCCGGTCCTTGACTGCCACACCTCACACATTGCCGTCAAGTTTGCGGAGATCCTGACAAAGATCGATAGGCGTTCTGGTAAGGAGCTGGAGAAGGAGCCCAAGTTCCTGAAGAATGGCGATGCTGGGTTTGTGAAGATGATCCCCACCAAGCCCATGGTGGTGGAGACTTTCTCCGAGTACCCCCCACTTGGTAGGTTTGCCGTGAGGGACATGAGGCAGACGGTCGCGGTCGGTGTCATCAAGGCCGTGGAGAAGAAGGATCCAAGCGGCGCCAAGGTGACCAAGGCTGCCCAGAAGAAGAAGTGAACCGAAACCGTATTACTGCTCTCTGCACCTACGGTGGTGGTGGTGGTTGTTGAGCCTACTTCCATTTTATGTCGTCGTCGTCGTCGTCGCAGTGTCAAGTGTGCTAGTTTTGCTTTTTGTGTGTTGTCCGTGGATTTTCTGTCCAGCATTTGGATGCAGAACTGGGTTCTAGACTGGCGGTGGCAGGGGTAAAAGAAGAGGGCTTTGATTGCTTGCCCCTGCGGCGTTCAGCCCTTACGCTTTGGCCACCACCTCTTCTCTTTCATTCGAGTCATTTTTCTGTTGTGCTTTTGTTGTTGATGCGGTCTGGAGACTTTTTACATCCATCAATGCCTTGTCTGATTTCTGTCTAGTGAATTTTGAGTGCTCAATGGTAAGTGATAACTGGCCATAAGTATAGTTTACTGTGGTTAAATAATTGAAATTAATAGGTATTCCTTTGTTCATCTTGCTGTTTTAAACGCTCGCCGAAGCGCCCTCAGGGTAACTTTATCTTCAACATCGTCACGCACTGGATGGTGATTCCCTGAATGTTATTAAACTAACGGTGACAATTTTGAACAGGAAAGCCAGGCAAAGATCAAGCGATACATGTACGTGATGGGTTCTATGACCAATGAAGGTACTCTCATGGTGTTTTCTTCTTCCATATTGTCCATTATACATGTGAATATCAATATACTCATTCTGCTGTTTATATTTGACATAGCTTTTATTTCAATCTTGGGCGTAAGACTGGGCTGTTGCGGGGGATGGCGATGGAGGAACGGCTGATGCGACGGGGCAGCTAATGGGACGAAACGTCTTGCTTGCCGGCGGGTGTTACGTTAAAAAGTACCCGAATATCTGGTTAGTTATTTGAAAAGGTTACAAAATGCATTGGGTTTTCTATTTTCGCCTTACCGTTACCGATATATGTAAAATATTAAAATTATAATTATAGAGTCTGAAATGTGACACATTGAATCCAATAAAATAATTTTATGATTTTTTTATGAGAGATAAAACGGTCACCCCAAGGAAATCTATAACGAACAAACATCGCGTCATAAAGAGTTTCAGATGAGATCTCAGGAGATATCCCTCCGATGCATTAGTCATTAAGACGCTCGTACGAGGGAGAAAGAGATAGAGATCGTGGAGAAGAACGCTCGGAGCGTGAGAAAAATACTCGGAGCATAGGAGATGAGAGTTCTAAAGAGGGAGATTCTCTGTAGTCTTTTTTCTCTCTCTCTCTCTAATTGTTTATCCAGGATCTTATATATAGGGTTTACCTTAAGCCTATATGTTCCCTGACTTAATTAGCGGAGTCGTGATTGATGGAATAATGAGCTGCCTGATCATGAGATCGTTGATTATCCTCTCGCTCGCTCTTTAAGAGTTAGAAGGGCGGTGTTATAGTAGATGTCCCGACTACGTGTGTGTGAAGGTGAGGGCTCCGATGACGTGGGTTGAGACCCGATGCTTGTTAGAGTATCCTCAGTGATTATGACGATAACGACCTCTCCATTTACCACACCAGCAGCCCCAGATGGTTCTTCCAGTGCCGCCCCGACCATGACTCCAGATATGTTTAGGCAGATCGTCAACGAGACCGTCTCTCAGAATATCTCTCAGAATATCTCAACCATCGTCGCTCAGACCGTCTCCCAGATGCTCACATCCTTGGGAATTGATAGTAGTAGAGCACCTCCTGCACCTCCTGCACAGCAGCCTCCGGTAAGTATTTTATTTGATTGATTTTCTATTTGTTAACTCTAAATATCATCTTACAAAATATAAGAATTTAGATTGAGGAGGGGAAAATATCATTTTCTTAACTCTAAATATCATCTTACACCTATCCTCTGGATATTAGAATCAACAGGCAGACTGTTCTGCAGGATTTTCCATAGGTGTATAGAGATTTTGGTTAGAACTGAAAGTGAAAAGATATGTATAAATTCTCTCAAGTGAAAGTACGTAAAGGACAAAGGGTAATAATGTCCATCTATATCTACTAAAATTATTGATATTCATTTGAACTATGGTATTTGTTAGCAATCACAACACTTAAATTAGATGAATCCATATCATCTACACTCTCATTAATCAATCATTAGATTAATTATTGTTTATTCTCATATCTGCTTAAGCCTAATCATAGTTAAGTTGACGGGTGATAATAGGAGATTTCGGTGACGACATATTTGCAAGATTTTCAAAATAGGAGTGATATATATGTTAATATGTGTGTAGCATGAGATTGTGTGTATCATGTCCTAGTCATGTATAATTTTGTCAAATTAATTACAAGCCATGTCCCAGGTCAATCCCTGTATTGTGGAACTCCAAACATATATTGAGCATTGTGCTAGGAATTACTATTGATATTGGCTATGAAATGTCGGATATCTAACTCTTTAGTATGTTGTCATTGACATATATAGCTATATTAATGTCATCATGGTTATAGGTCTCTTATGGAAAGCTTTGTGAGATAAAAATGTGATTTGTAATGATTATAGAAATCTGAAAGCTTGCTTACATAATACTGTGAATCGCTGGCTCGTGTCATTGTGATTCAATAGTGTGCCATAGTTGGAATTAATAATTGTGTGATTATAGAGCTTACCACCCCCATGTGATCAGGTTTAACTTGTTATATATACATTGGCTATAATTAATTGCTTGTACTTTCTTAGTTGTGCTGTGATTAATTTGGTGAATTATGATAGAATAAGGACTAATACGTACTGACAGTCTTGTACTTATCCCGTCTTGATCCCTTCCTTTTTGGATGTTGGTAGGCTCGAAGAATTAGAAGGACGCCGTGTATAGGAAGGAGCTTTTATCGTTCTGATGAAGGTATGTAGTTGGAGGATGGGATATTGTGGATTGAATATTTGGCTTTCTGTTCCGTTGAAATATTGGGCCTGTACTATGTTTGAGCAAAATTGAACTTTGTGACTTGTTTTAGCTATGCATGCTTAATTTAAATAACTCTGTGGCATGTAAATGTATGGTCTTAATTATATTGTAAATAATGGAACCATGTTCACATGCATGGATGGGTAGCAGCATCTTTTTTTATAGTTAATAAAAGAATTATTAGATGATGTCGGGCCTTTTGGCCGTGGCATACGTAGAATATTAAATCTAGATTTAATTTTCTAAGCCGCCGGGAGGCTACATACGCAGAATATCCCGTTTTTTTTTCTCACTTAATTTCTCCCTAAAGGCAACACTATCGTACACCAAGAAGAGTCTATACCTATGACTCCAAAAACCCATAGGTATAGTCTTTACTTTCAACTTTCCTTATGATGTTGTGTCGTCGGTAAAAATTGTGTAGGTAAACTTTTACCCGCGCGACATCAAACGGTAGGAACAGGGATGCCAACACTTAAGGTTTTATGTTAGCATTATCTACGTAATTTTTACCTATGAGTGTGATATTTCTCGTAAGCAACCTATACGAATCGTGGATATTGTGGCATATAACCATAGGTATTTCTCGTAAAACTGTAAGTAACAAATACCATAGTTCAAATGAATATCAATAATTTTAGTAGATATAGATGAAAGTGACTTGTCAGAACTGACGGAATCCAAATCGGATGCCCGGTTTGAGCTCGGCGCTCAAACTTCATTTTTAAAATACACTTAGTTCAAATGAACTGTTAGGACGGGGCATTTGGTTCTAAAATCTGAAATACCGGTCGGATGGCCGTGCCGATCATTCCAATACGACCGGGGAGATGAAAGTGACTTGTCAGAACTGACGGAATCCAAATCGGATGCCCGGTTTGAGCTCGGCGCTCAAACTTCATTTTTAAAATACACTTAGTTCAAATGAACTGTTAGGACGGGTCCGGGGGTCTAAAATTCGAAATACCGGTCGGATGGCCGTGCCGATCATTCCAATACGACCGGGGAGATGAAAGTGACTTGTCAGAACTGACGGAATCCAAATCGGATGCCCGGTTTGAGCTCGGCGCTCAAACTTCATTTTTAAAATACACTTAGTTCAAATGAACTGTTAGGACGGGGCATTTGGTTCTAAAATCTGAAATACCGGTCGGATGGCCGTGCCGATCATTCCAATACGACCGGGGAGATGAAAGTGACTTGTCAGAACTGACGGAATCCAAATCGGATGCCCGGTTTGAGCTCGGCGCTCAAACTTCATTTTTAAAATACACTTAGTTCAAATGAACTGTTAGGACGGGTCCGGGGGTCTAAAATTCGAAATACCGGTCGGATGGCCGTGCCGATCATTCCAATACGACCGGGGAGATGAAAGTGACTTGTCAGAACTGACGGAATCCAAATCGGATGCCCGGTTTGAGCTCGGCGCTCAAACTTCATTTTTAAAATACACTTAGTTCAAATGAACTGTTAGGACGGGGCATTTGGTTCTAAAATCTGAAATACCGGTCGGATGGCCGTGCCGATCATTCCAATACGACCGGGGAGATGAAAGTGACTTGTCAGAACTGACGGAATCCAAATCGGATGCCCGGTTTGAGCTCGGCGCTCAAACTTCATTTTTAAAATACACTTAGTTCAAATGAACTGTTAGGACGGGTCCGGGGGTCTAAAATTCGAAATACCGGTCGGATGGCCGTGCCGATCATTCCAATACGACCGGGGAGATGAAAGTGACTTGTCAGAACTGACGGAATCCAAATCGGATGCCCGGTTTGAGCTCGGCGCTCAAACTTCATTTTTAAAATACACTTAGTTCAAATGAACTGTTAGGACGGGGCATTTGGTTCTAAAATCTGAAATACCGGTCGGATGGCCGTGCCGATCATTCCAATACGACCGGGGAGATGAAAGTGACTTGTCAGAACTGACGGAATCCAAATCGGATGCCCGGTTTGAGCTCGGCGCTCAAACTTCATTTTTAAAATACACTTAGTTCAAATGAACTGTTAGGACGGGTCCGGGGGTCTAAAATTCGAAATACCGGTCGGATGGCCGTGCCGATCATTCCAATACGACCGGGGAGATGAAAGTGACTTGTCAGAACTGACGGAATCCAAATCGGATGCCCGGTTTGAGCTCGGCGCTCAAACTTCATTTTTAAAATACACTTAGTTCAAATGAACTGTTAGGACGGGGCATTTGGTTCTAAAATCTGAAATACCGGTCGGATGGCCGTGCCGATCATTCCAATACGACCGGGGAGATGAAAGTGACTTGTCAGAACTGACGGAATCCAAATCGGATGCCCGGTTTGAGCTCGGCGCTCAAACTTCATTTTTAAAATACACTTAGTTCAAATGAACTGTTAGGACGGGTCCGGGGGTCTAAAATTCGAAATACCGGTCGGATGGCCGTGCCGATCATTCCAATACGACCGGGGAGATGAAAGTGACTTGTCAGAACTGACGGAATCCAAATCGGATGCCCGGTTTGAGCTCGGCGCTCAAACTTCATTTTTAAAATACAAGATGAAATTTGAACTTATATTGTGTGTGTATTTATATATATGAAAATGAGCTGGCTTAAACTATTGGCATACTCTTGTTAATGCTTGATTTCTTTATTAAGTCTTGTTAATGCTTGATTTCTTTATTAAGGATTTGATTATAATTTTTTTAAATGATATACAGGATCATCCGTCGCGAGATGTTGGACGAGACGACGACCAGGATGATGTTGGACGAGACGACGATCAGGATGAGACATATGTGGAGGATTTGTGATTTTATTTTAGTTGTGTATGTTGTCATTTTATTATTATGGATGTATGATTAATTTGTGATTTTATTTTAATTGTGTGTAATTTGAGGTTCGTGGAGATTGTGATCCGTGTAGTTGATTTATTATTGTTTTATGAAATTGTTATTTATCAGGTGCTTGTATGTGATGAATTTGAGATTTGTCGATATTGTTGTCTGTGTAGTTGATTTTATATTTATGTTATGAATTTGTTATTTATCAGGTAATTTATTTATCAGTTTAAATAAATTTTTAAAAAAAAAATAATGCAAAATTAGCGACCGCATGGAGACTGAATTGCGACCGAATAGCGACTATAAGTTATATTTCTTTTATTAAATAATTATACTTGGCGACCGACTAGCGACCGAATTGAGACCGAATAAATCCAATAGGTTAATTTTATTTTTAAAAATACAACATAATTAGAGACCGAATAGCGACCGAATTGAGACCGACTTAATTAGCGACCGATAAGGCGACCGATTATAATCGGTCTCTGGTAACGACTGATACTGCGACCGAATTATTTCGGTCGCTATATAGCGACTAGTATATAGCGACCGACATGTTCGGTCGCTAGATAGTCTCTGTTCGGTCGCAATGCAGATTTGCGACCGATCTACGACTGAATAGCGACCGCTAGGTCGGTCGCTATCCGCGATTTTTCTTGTAGTGTAAAAGAAAGCAACAAACAAATGAAAAGAACAACGATAAAATGCTTTAACCGAGGCAAGGAAACGTAATTAATTCAAAGAGAGCCAAACCTAATAACAACTAAACAACTCGAACGTCCGTCCTCATGGGAGAAAGAATGAAAGATAATCAAGAGAAAGAGAGAAGAAACCCATGCAAACTTAATAAAACCAAAGAAAAGAAGAAAAGAAAAGCCTTAAAAGAACTAGAGGGAGAGTGGACCCTCATCGGTATTCACTCCCTAGCCCTTCAGCGGTACACCCTTGCAACCCCTCAGCGGCACACTCCCTTGGCCTTCATCGGCACACTCTCCACCAGCCTCCAGCGGCACACTCCAATCAGACCTTCAACGGTACGCCTCGGCTAAGCCCCCCAACGGCACACTCCCTACCAACCCTCAGCGGTACACCCCTCTAGCTCGTTCCTTCTTCAGCGGCACACCTACTCCAACCCTCAGCGGTACAACCCCTGACGCCTCCAGCGGTACACCCCTTGACCCTCAGCGGTACAGCCCTTTTGGCCCTCAGCGGCACACTCCCTGGTGCCCTCAGCGGTACACTCTCCTGGCCCCCCAGCGGTACACCCCTTGCCCCAGCGGTACACCCAAAATAATGGTATTAATAGAGATAATAAGCTAAAATAAAACACCGTAAATAAATAAATAGTGACACAAAGCTCAAATAATGATAATAACAGCAAATTCAAAAGAAAATAGAGAAATAATAGCAAACAATAATGGCAAGTAGCAGTAATAAATGATAATAAATTCAATAAGGCGAATAAATAAATAAGAATGATAAAGGAATAAGCAGTGATAACAATAAGCTTAAAAGAAATAAAAATAATGATAAATGGACAAATAAATGATAACCAAAATAAATAAATAATAATAACAAACTTAACAAAAAATGACAAGCAAATGAATGATAATAAAACGAACAAATAATAATAACAAACCTAATAATAACAATAGTAAATGAATAAATCACAAGAAAAATGAATAAATAGTAATAAAGAATTCACTCAAAGATATATGTATAACTTAACAAATGATAATGATAACATTTCTTAAATAATAATAAAACAATGGGATCCGCTTCGCAGCCCCGTCTCTCCCGTGACTCGGTGCCGAAGGAACAACAATACCGCCCCTGCGAGTTGGGCCTGAGTCTAGGGAATTATCCCGAAATGGCCATGGCTTGATCTCGCCTCGGGCTGACATTCCGATTAAACCGGACTCATTTCTCCGGCCGGATCCCTTCCGAGCCGCTACTAAAATTACCGCGCGTTCGGCAGACATTTGAACAGATTCACCTCGGTTCCCGCCGCGTTCTTATTACGGACCTACGTCCGAATATGAAATGGCCCGTGAGCGACCTGCATAGCCGGTGGCTCCTACCCCGATATGGTTGTGAGCCGGCATTGCTCCGGGCCAATAGCTCATCAATTCTGACCCGTTCCTATCGGGATTCGTTCCCGCCCTTTCATCGAAATTACCGTAAACTCGGCATACATTTGTACGGGGTTGTTCCCGCCCGCGTCGCACTTTCAATATGGGCCCTTGCCCAAACATGAAAAGGTCGACAAGTGACCGACGGAATCTGAATTAGAACGAGACGGCTCTCGCCACCCCCGGACTCCTTCCATGGTAATATCAATAAGACCTCCGTGGGCCACACTTAGACCTCGGGCCCGTCCCGATCATGGTCATCGTCTGGCTCATATCCTCGGTCTACAACCTGTTCCTTTCGAATACGTTTTCGGTTCTGGAATCTAGTCCCGGGACTCTCCCCCGTTGCCCTCCAACGCCAGAAATATTAATGATGTCCGCGCAAGCCTCGTTCGGACCACGGGAGGCACCCCCGGTATGGTCCTGACTCGCTCTCACACCGGGCCAACAGATTCACTGATTTTCGGTTACAATAACCGAGATTAAACCGAATGCTTTCAGTGTCTCAGAATAATAAACTTGCCGCATCCCCGCATGCATATGTTCCAGGTCCTCCCGCGACGATTACAATATTCTCAAGTCGGACTCCCGTCCGAATATTAAATGGTCTCCCGAATGACCGACATGTTTCGAATGCCCGCTTCTCCGGACACAGGGCTTTTCAGTCGATTCAAGGGATATTCCCTCGTCTCCCCTTGGCACCGGAAACATCAATGACGCTCATGCAAGTCTTGTTTCGACCGCGGGGGGCCCACCGCAGTATGGTCGCAGCTTGCTCTTGTAACGGGCCAACAGATTTACCGATTTCCGACCGCTCTAACCGAGGTTTAGCCAAACGTGTTCCGTTCTTCTGAACAGTAAATTGCCATATCCTGGCATACATAAGCTCCGGTCTTCCCGCGACGATCGCGCTTTCCCCGAAACGGACACTCGTCCGAACATCAAATGGTCAGCACATGACCGACATGACCTCGAATGGTTTTCTTCTCGCCCTCGCGTGAGGATCTCCATACCTCGTAATAGACTTTTCATGCAATTAATCTCTTGGCCATGAGGCCCTGAATCTCGGCGATTAATCAAGGGTGTTCCCTCGTATGGGGGATGTAAATGACGCCATAACCTTTATGGCGCGGCGGGTTTTGGTCCCGACACGAACCACACAATCGTATGACGAAGTTAGATCGAGCGCACCACGGGCTCATCGGAGCCCGAACAAATTGTCATTCCGGTGACTGGCACGCCCACTCACTCAATAAACGAATAAACCAACAAGAGAATAATAAGTGAAAAAAGTGCGTCCACAACTCTGGCACGCCCGGTGGGACCAAACCACCCTTCATCTCTTCGCCGGGATTCAGGGCCTCATGGCCCCCTAATAAACGATGTTTGCCCGCTTTGATGAATTGCAGGTGCTGTCTTCGCCAGTCCTATGGGGAGAAAAGCCTGGATCGGTACAGCTGCCTTCGCGGCCTCGAGAACACTGCTTCGAAGCATATGCAGCTTCTAAGAATCATGGGAGCTGTTATAAAAAAAAGGGAAGAGAAGATAAGAGGAAGAGAACAGAAGGGAGGGGAAATCAAGCCCCCCGTTTCCCTCAAGAAGAAAGAGAAGAAAAGAAGAAAAGAAGGAAGGAAGAAAGGTAGAAAAAAGAAAGAGAGAAAAGAAAGAAACAAAAAAAAGAAGAGAAAGAATTGGCAATAGAGGGTTGTATGGCCACGTCCGTCGACACCCGTGCTGAACAAAGATTACCACTGTGGGGTTGATGCGGTGGAGCGAACCACTCATCCCCTCCCTGAGGGGGTGAGCGCTCTCCTGCACCCCCACCCTGGTCAATCATACAAAAAAGAAGAGAAGAGAAGAAGAGACCAAAAAAAAAGAGAGAAGAGAAGAAAAAAAAAGAGAAGAAAAAGAGAAAGAAGAAAAGAAGAAAAGTCGGCCAGCATCGCCGACTAAAAGAGCAAGAAGAAACCCGGCATCCCACCCGACTCTAGGAGGCTCCGAGTCCGTGGTGTAATGACCCCGCTCGTGCCTCCATCCGGCACAAGACGGCCCCTCGAGTGGCTGTTAAAAGACCCAGCGAGCCACAATCGTAGCTTGGTGAATGGCTGCCCGCTGTGGGGAATGCTTTATAGCAACGAGGTCAAGCACGGCCACCACTCCCGAAGAGAGCATGCATATACCCCGCCATGGGGGATAAGAAGAAGATATATACCCTGCTACGGAGGCATAAGAGGTAAAAAAAGAGATACACCCTATTCCCAGGGGCACATGAAGAGAATCCGCCCCGACTGAAGGGCACAAAGCAAAGGCTACACCCCGGCTTCGGGGCATTTGAGGAAGAATCCGCCCTGACCTGGGGACATAAGAAGAAATAGAGTTGCGCCCCAGCTTAGGGGCATCTGAAGAAGAGAAATACACCCCGATATGGGGGCACATGAAGCAAAAGACATACCCCGCCATGGGGGCGTAAGAAGAAAAGAATTCACCCCTACTCGGGGGTACATGAAGCGACAAAGAATACACCCCGCCTTAGGGGAATTTGAAGAAAAAATACACCCCACCGACGGGGGCACAGGAGCCATCAAGAACACACCCCACTTTCGGGGCACAAGATGCAGACATTCCCCGGCGTGTCGGGGTAGAAGAAGAAGAATCCCCCCCGGGGGGGGCATAAAAAGCAAAGATACACCCTCGTGCCGGGGGCACATGAAGCGAATACACTCTATCCTGGGGTCATGAGAAGAAGTAAAATACACCCTGTCTGGGGAGCATATGAAGCCAAGAATCACACCCCCGTCCCGGGGTATTTGAAGAAGAAGCCCACCTCGCCTCGAGGGCCTGGAAGCTATAAAGAACACGCCCTGACTCAGGGGCATGCAAATGAGAAGAACTCACCCCACCCCGGGTGCACAAGAAGCCAAGCTCACCCCGCATGGGGGCATGTAAGACACAGGTACGCCCTGACTCAGGGGCACTTGAAGATAAGTACACTCCACCTTTGGGGTGCAAAAAGCAACATACCCCACCCCGGGGGCACAAGAAGAAAACACACCCCACCTTGGGGGCGTAAGAAGCCAAGAGATGTACCCCGCCACGGGGCAGTAGAGGCAAAATGCGTCCCCCCCGGGGGCACATGAAGCAACATACCCCTCGCCTCGGCAGCATATGAGGCCAAGAAGCTACATCCCGGCTCGGGGGCATAAGAAGCCATATACCCCACGTCCGGGGCATATGAAGCCAAGAAACACACCCCCGTATCGGGGGTATTTGAAGAAGGAGCATACCTCACCTCGAGGGCCTAGAAGCTATAAAGAACACGCCCCGACTTAGGGGCATATGAAGAGAATTCACCCCGGCCTAGGGGTATTTGAAGAAGAAGCATACCCCGTCAGGGGACATAGAAGCCATAAAGAATCCGCTCCTGTTTAGCGGTACTAGAAGAAGCTACATCCCGCCTTGGGAGCATGAGAAGAAAAGAGAATCCACCCCGGCTTAGGGACATTTGGAGGAGCATACCCCAGGCTCGGAGTCCATGAAGCAACATTAAGCCCGGGGGGGGGGGGGACATCTGAAGCAGAACAAACAACATCCCCCGGCTTTGGGAAGCATATGAAGAGAGGAATACCCCACGATATGGGGGCACATAAACAAAGAAGAAGAATTCACCCCGCCTCGGGTGCATAAAAAGCAAAAACTACACCCCGCATCAAAAGCGGCAATACACTCCACTCTGGGGGCACTAGAAGCGGAATACACCCCGTGCCGGGGGCATATAAAAAAAAGGATACCTCGCTCTGGGGCATCAGAAGCAGCAATGCGCCCCACCTTGGGGCATCAAAAGCAAAAAAAATACACCCCACCTTGGGAGCACAAGAAGCAAACATTCCCCCCGGGGTGTCTAAAAAAAAAAAGAATTCACCCCGGCCTGGGGACACTTGAAGAAAGAAGCATATCCCCATTCCCGGGGGCACATGAAGAGAACCCCTCCCGCCTCGGGAGTATAAGAAAGAGAAGAATACACCCTGGTCTGGGGGCTTTTGAAGAAACAACACACACCCCCCCTCCATGGGAGACAAAGCTACACCCCTACCCGGGGACACATGCAGAGCATCTACCCCGCTCTGGGGGCACAAAAAAAGAGATACACTCCGCCCTTGGCGCATAAGAAGCAGAAGCATCTACCCCGCTCTGGGGGCACAGAAAGAGACGCACTCCGCCCCCGGTGCATAAGAAGCAGAAGCATCTACCCCGATTCGGGGCACAGAAGCGAAGAGACATACATATCGATCTGGGAGCATAAGAAGAAAGATATACCCTGCCCAAGCGGCGTTTGAAGAAACAACATACCCTGCTTCGGGGGCAAAGAAGCCGTGAAGAGTATACCCCACCATGGGGGTATTTGAAGAGAGCTACACCCCGCCTCGGGGGCATTAAAAAAACACACCCTGGACTAGGGACATAGAAGCAAAAAAAAAACACCCCGCCTGGGGGCATGGAAGCAGAGAGGTAAAACACACCCCTCAGGGGGGGATGCATACCAAATGAAGCTACACCCCGACTTGGGGGCACAGTAAGAGAAATACACTCCAGCATGGAAGCATTAACGAGAAAAGAAGAGCAGAGTAAAGAAAAGGACACATGAGGCAGCCGTGGTCCCTGGACCCGCCTCATCACACAAAAGGAGAGAAGAAAAGGAAGAAAAGTCACATGAGGTAAACGTGGTCTTCGAGCCCGCCTCATCGCACAAAAGAAGAAGAGAAAAGAAAAAAAAATATACGAGGCGAACATGGTCTCTGCACCTGCCTCTCCATTAAAAAAAAAAGAAATAAAGAAAGAGTGGTCATGAGGCGAACATGGTCTTTGAACCTGCCTCTCCGTAAAAGAAGAAGAGAAGAAGAAAAAAGAGACATGAGGCGAACATGGTCTTTGAACCTGCCTCTCTGTAAAAGAAGAAGAGAAGAAGAAAAAAGAGACATGAGGCGAACATGGTCCCCGCACCTGCCTCTCCATAAAAGAAGAAGAGAAGAAGAAAAAAGAATAGTCACGAGGCGAACATGGTCCTTGCGCCTGCCTCTCCATAAAAAAAGGGGGGGGGAAGAGAAGAAAAAGAGACATGAGGCGAGCATGGTCTTCGTACCTGCCTCCCTACAAAAGAAGAAGAGAAGAAGAGAAAGAAGGGTCACGAGGCAAACTTTTACCTCCGACCTCCCGCCATCCAACAAACAAAAACCAACCAGATCTTCCGCCGACGGGGCGTTAAACCGACTAGACCTTCCGCCGACGGGGCGTCAAACTGACTAGACCTTCCGCCAGCGGGGCGTTAAACCGACTAGATCTTCCGCCGACGGGGCGTTAAACCGACTAGACCCTTCCGTCGACGGGGCGTTAAACCGACTAGACCTTCCGCCGACGGGGCGTTAAACTGACCAACGTTCAGCCATCGGGGCTTCAAGCCGACAGCTACCCCTTCATCGGCCTCCGGGTCGACAGCTATCTAATTATCGGCCTTCAGGTCGACAGCTATATCATCATCGGCCCCAGCCGACAGCTATCTCATCATCGGCTTTTAGCCGACAGCTACCTTATCATTGGCTTTTAGCCGACAGCTATCTCATCATCGACTTTTAGCCGACAGCTACCTCATCATCGGCTCCTAGCCGACATCTATCTCATCATTGGCACCCCAGCCGACAGCTTCCCAGTCAAAAAAAATTGACCTCTCACCTTGGTTCGGATCCTTCCCCGGTCAGGGAGCAAAAAAAATAAACCTTCTACTTTGGTTCGGATCCCTCCCCGGCCAGAGGATAAAAGAGACCGTTCTCTTCGACTCTCACGTCCTGCTGCCCGACGCCCCTCGGCTCTTATAGCCTGCTTCCCCCATCGGCCTGCACGGCCCGCTTCCCAATTTTGGCTCTTGTAGCCTGCTTCTTGACTTCGGCTCTTTACAGCCTGCTTCCCAACTTCGGCACTTTGCAGCCCGCTTCCCAACTTCGGCTTGTAGCCCGCTTCCCCAATTCTGGCCTTCGTAGCTTGCTTATCTTTGGCCTTCGTGGCCTGCTTCCCAATTCTGGCCCTCGTAGTCTGCTTATCTCTGGCTCTCGTAGCATGCTTCCATTCGGCTTTTATAGCCTGCTTCCCAACTTTGGCTCTTGCAGCTTGCTTCCCTTTGCCTTTATGGCCTACTTCCCAATGTTGGCTCTCGTAGCATGCTTCCCCAACCTTTGACCCTTGTAGCCCTCTTCCCAGTGTCTCCCGGCTTCTATAGCCTGCTTCCCTAATACCCTTTCAGCCGTTCGTGGTCTGCTTCCCTAATATCTTTACTACCACTACACTTATACGTAACAATAATATTTTCTTATAAAACAAAAAAACAACAAAAAACACATAAACAAAAAAAAACAAACAACAACAACACCCCAAAAAACAAACAAACAAACAAACAAAAAAAAATAACAAAAAAGGGAAGAAAACAAAAACAAAACAAAAAAGGAGAATGCATGATTGCCCTGCTTGCATGGTTGCTTAATATAGAATAATACACTTACTTGAAATTTTCTAGGACCGTGTTTCCTTGCTATAATAATAATATCGCCCCGATTCCAGATGCACGGATGTCACGGCGTACGCTCGAAGGGAACCCAATTATGGCGAGTGCACACGTCAAGGGGAAGAGTCATGGCTGAATCGCTAAGCCCAACTCACAAAATAAACCTGAGACAACGCTCCCACACTTCGCACTTAATGTGTCCAATAGCCTTCAACTATAGGGATTGCCCGAATTTCTTCTTAGCACTCTACGGATGCTTGAATTCCTGCACGCGCGTGAAAGGTAATCGTGAGGAAAAAGCTGTCTACCCCCACTGTTAAAAAAAAGAGAAAAGAAAGAGAGAAAAAAAAGGAGAGACACGTGGATCCGAGTAGCCGGGAATCCCCATTGAGACACATGAGGAGACTCGCGTGAAATGGTAAAGCGAATTATAATAAGGATGAAACCTATTAGCCGGGAATCCCCATTAAGACACATGAGGAGACTCGCGCCGAACGGTAGAATCCGTAATAGAATTATAATAAGGATGAATCCTAGTAGCCGAAAATCCCCATTGAGACACATAAGGAGACTCGCGCCGAACGGTGAAATCCGCTACCAAAATAAATAGATGGGGGCTGTGTGAAGCTACCGAAAGTCGAAAGCCTGGAACTAATGTGTAGGCACTAGAGTGATCCTCGAGTGTCACCAGGAAAACCTGCATATCCCTATGGTTAGGGTCATTTGTTCACACATTTGCACTGCCACGCCACAGAGAATTGCCTCGGGTGAAATGCGTGAATTTAGGCTATGCATGCAAGACGTGCGATATCCTCTTGACGGGTGCACCACCCCTCGATTGTGCCCCGCGGCCCGCACCGCATCTACAAATTACGGGCGACGTCCCTATCCTATCCCCTATAGAGGGAGCTACCTTACTTATATTTATGTTATGCTTGCTAATGAATGCTTGCATGCTTTAAAAAAAATGAATGAAAATGATAAAAAAAATATAAACAAACGAAATAAAACAACATAAAAATAATAAAAAGTATAATAACAATAAAATGACAAGAGTGTGCGTAGGCAACGAACTCAATTTTGGCTATCGCAGCCTACTTTCCCAGCTCTGGCTCGTAGAGCCCAATCTTGGCCCCCCATGGCCTACCTCTTGCCCTCACAGCTCGTTAATTTTCCAATTTTGGCCTTCACGGCCTGCTTCCCAAAATTCGGCCTTCACGGCCCGCTGCCCATAATTTCGGCCTTCGCGGCCTACTTCCCAACTTTGGCTCTCGTAGCCTGCTTACCTCGGCCGCCATGGCCCGCTTTCCCAGTTCTGGCCTTCACGGCCTGCTTCCCAAAATTCGGTCCCCACGGCCCGCTGCCTATAATTTCGGCCTTCGCGGCCCGCTTCCCAACTTTGGCTCTTGTAGCCTGCTTACCTCGGCCCCCATGGCCCGCTTTCCCAATTCTGGCCTTCACGGCCTACTTCCCAAAATTCGGCCTTCACGGCCCGCTGCCCATAATTTTGGCCTTCGCGGCCTACTTCCCAACTTTGGCTCTCGTAGCCTGCTTATCTCGGCCCCCATGGCCCGCTTTCCCAGTTCTGGCCTTCACGATCTACTTCCCAGAATTCGGCCTTCACGGCCCTCTTCCCATACTTTCGGCCCTTACGGCCTGCCTCCCAATATCTTTGGCTCTTGTAGCCTGCTTACCTTTAGCCTTCGCGGCCTACTTCCAATTCCGGCTCTTGC